>CM032330.1:31329253-31649759 GCA_019022515.1 Quercus aquifolioides | reverse complement strand
TCCAAGAAAGAAAGAGTCCGTGGATTCGGAGCTTGCACGTGGTCGTGTCAGTAAGTTCTATTGGTGGGTAGCATTAGGAAGTCAAGCGGGGAGCTTGTAAGTCCTTTTGTATGAACTTCGATTCTTTCGCATAGTGAATTCAGTTTACCTTGAGAATAGCTAGGTCAAATCCTCCCCAGGTTTTTACTGTGTGGTTTCCTGGGTGATCATATCATTGTGTCTTTTATATTTCCGCTGCTTTATATTTTGATATGATTGTATGTTTGTGATAACCTAGAATTACATAATTTGACTAAGTTAATCACTTGGTTAATTGACTAGGTTAATCTAGTTGGTTTAAGGGGTCTAAAACCGTTCAAGAATAATCTTGTATAATTTTTTTTCCTCACTTTGTGTGCATTTTTATTATTTTCTGGTACAATTTAAATATTCAAAATTTTCCAAGCCACAAATTGTTTATTAGAAAATTTTATAATGAGAAAAAGTATATCTAAAAATATTTCTCAAGATGAATTTTCCAAAATTAAATAGCTATTAATAACGAAGAAGACTTCTCAGGGTGATTTTACAAAGAAAAAAGAGCTTTTTCAAATTGAATTTTCAATAAAAACAAAAATTAAGATTTCTAAAATCCCTTTAAGCTTTAGTTAATCTTCAAAGAAAAAATAGAGAGGATGCCAAAAATAAATAAAGACAAAGTTTAGTTATAAAATTGGTTGTAGTCTAAGGCTAAAATCTTACTCAATATCATTCACATTACTATATATTTTGAAAATCTAATCGTTGAATTGTGATGATGGCAAAAATCATCAGTAAACTACACAGTGCTCTAGACAAAACCTACACAACACAAAAAAAGAAGACCTTACAGAGAATACTGGTGTGATACTGGCCAAATACTATCCAAATGTTAAGTTAGAGAACTTTTTCACCACTCTAGAGTACTAGAGCTAGAGTAAATTATGCGTACCTTGTTTATGAGGGCTTGGGATTTTTATAGCAGTGTAGAACCAACTCCTATTTCTTGGGCAGAAAGACCTTTCCTTGTAGAAAAGATCCTAATAAATGTACATATTTTGTAGGATTCTTGGAGCCTATCTCATGCACATTTATACTGTCTATTAATGGTGATAGCTGAATGAAGGACAATACCTGATTGGGAATAAGCATATGTTCTATTGATGTAGCCTTGGCAAGCTGGTCGGCATGCTCGTTCTCCTCTCTTAGGATCTGAACAAACTTTTCTTGAAGGTCGTTTACCTGATTCTTCACCTACTCGAGGTACTTCTTCATCCGTTCGCCTTTGCACTCATAGTGGCCTTTAACCTGACTGATGACTACTTGAGAGTCGCAATACACTACCACATTCGTGGCTTTTGCTGCTCTGGCTAGATCCAGCCCTACTATCAAGGCTTTATATTCTGCTTCGTAATTTTTCGTAGGAAAATCGAGTCAGACCATGCATTCGACTTTGTCCCCTTTTGGGCTACGGAGTACCACACCAACTCCGCCTGCTTGTCTGGTGGACGATCTGTCAGTATGGATACTCTATTGAGGAACTTCTAATGCCCCCTGGCCTTCCATATGTGTGAATTCTATAATGAAGTCAGCGATAACTTGCCCCTTTATGGTTGTGTGGGCGCATATTGTACATTGAACTCACTCAATTCGATTGCCTATAGTGCCATCTGTCTGACTGCTTTCGAGCTGCTCATTGCTTTTCGTAAAGGCTTGTCCATTAGAACGATCATTGTGTGCACCTGAAAGTAAGGCTTGAGTTTGTGGGCTGCTGTTACCAAGGCGAAAGCTAGCTTTTCCATTGGTGGGTACCTCTCTTCTGCACCTCGGAGTGCTTGGTTCATGAAGTATACGGGCTATTGAACTTTGTCCTCCTCTCTGACTAAAGCTACGCTAACAGCAATTAGGGAGACAGCTACGTAGAGGAACAGCTCTTCACTTGATTTGGATGGGCTCAGCAAAGGTGGGGAAGAAATATACACCATCAGATCCTCAAATGCTTGCTAACACTTGGTCATCCATTCAAAGGACTTTTTTCAACGTGTGGAAGAATGGTAGGCACCTATCCGTTTCCCTTTAGAAGAATCTATTTAGTGCGACTACCTTACTGTTTAGGTTTTGTACCTCCTTAATGTTTTTTGGCTGGGGTCAGCTCCATTATGGCCTATATTTTATCTAGGTTGACCTCAATACCTCTTCGGGACACCATGAACCTAAGGATTTTCCCGCCGCCACCCTGAATGCACATTTGCTCGGATTCAACTTCATGTTATAAGAGCAAAGGGTATTGAAAGTTTCCTTAAGGTTGTCCAGATGGTCATCCTCCCGAATGCTTTTTACCAACATGTCGTCCACGTAGACTTAAATGTTTCTCTCGATCTGATGCACGAACATCTTGTTTATCAGCCTTTGATACGTGGCTCCTACGTTATTTAGTCCGAACGGTATTACTTTGTAGCAGAATAGACCCTGGCTGGTGACGATCGAAGTTTTCTCTTGATCGACCTCGCTAGCTTGATTTGGTTATAGCCAGAAAATGCATCCATGAAGCTCAGCAACTGGTGTCTCACTGTTGAATCCACTAAGATGTCGATTCGTGGAAGAGGGTAACTGTCCTTAGGGCATGCCTTGTTCAAGTCTGTGAAGTCCACGCACATCCTCCACTTCCCGTTGGCCTTTTTGACCAGCACTACATTGGCCAGCTAGTCGGGGAAGTATACTTCTCGTATGAATCCTGCTTCTTGTAACTTGTGAACCTTTTCCGCTATGGCCTTGTCTCTCTCCTGCGTGAATACCCGTTTCTTCTAACGGATGGGGGAAAAAGGGCAATACATTCAACTTATGGACAGTAACCGAAGGATCAATTCCAGGCAAGTCTTCATGGCTCAAGGTGAAGACATCCTGGTTCTCTTTCAGAAATGCAGTGAGCACCTGTCGTACTGGTGGGCTAGCAAGAGTGCCAATCCTGGTCATTCACTCTAGCCTAGAATTATCAAGGAGCACTTCCTCTAGCCCTTCCATGGGTTTTGTCACCGTTCGCTACTCCTCTATACACATTTTTTGTAAATGATCATCCATCTCCAACATGGCAATGTAGCACTCACATGCTGCAACTTGATCTCCTCGTACCTCCCCTACTCCGTACTCAGTGGGGAATTTGATCATAAAGTGGTAAGTTGATGTTACGGCCTTCCACGAGTTAAAGGTAGGCCGACCCAGGATGGCGTTGTAAGCGGACGAATAATCAACAACTAGGAACGAGACATCTTTGGTGATTTGTTAAGGGTAATCACTGACCGTCACGAGAAAAGTAACTACGCCGAGGGGGTATACTCTTGTTCCTCTGAATCTATTGAGCGGTGCATTGATTGGAACCAACCGTTCTCTCCCAATCCTTATTTGCTAGAACACCGGGTAGTAGAGGATATCAGTAGAGCTCCCATTGTCCACAAGGACCTGGTGGGTGTTGTAATCCCCCACTCGTATGCTAACTACGAGCGCATCGTCATGTAGGTGGTGAAGACGCTAGACATCTTCCTTTGTGAACCCAATTACAGGATTGTCGATCCGTGCCATCTTTGGGACGAAGCCCGTCAGCTGGACATTCTGCACCATTCGTAGATAGGTTTTGCGTGCCTTCCTAGATGAACTGGAAGCTATAGTTCCCCCTATGATCATCCTTATGTCTCCCAAGGGGGGCCTAAGACACTCATTTTCATTTCGGGCGGCTTGCTCATGTGGTGGGTCTGTCCTCTCTTTTCTAATGAACCTTTGCAGTTTTCCTTGTCTAATAAGAGCTTCTATCTGCTGCTTTAAGTCGTAGTAGTTGGACGTATCATGATCGTGATCACAGTGGAAACAACAGTACTTGTCCTTAAGCCTTTTACTAGAATCTCCCTTCAGCTTACCAAGAAATGTTAAGGCTTCTTCGTCCTTGATCTGCATTAGGACTTGGTCGATCGGGGGCAGTTAACGAGGAGAAACTTGTAAACCTCCTAGTGGGGGGTTTGGAGCGCTTGTTCTCTCGTCGGTCTCCGGTCCTAGCCATCTTCCGTCCCTTATCTTGCCGTCCTTTGGTCTCTCCCTCTTCTTAGGCTTCTCTTTTCGAGCTAGCAACGCGTCTTCCACATTCATGTACTTGGTAGCCCTGTAAAGTACATCCGACATGGTTTTTGGGTCATTTTTGTATAAGGAAAACAGAAACTTACCCTTTCGTAGCCCATTGGTAAATGCAGCCACTAGTATCTTGTCATCAGCCTCATCAATCGAGAGGGCCTTCTTGTTAAAATAGGATATATAGGATCTCAGAGTTTCTTCCTCTCATTGCTTGATGCTCATTAGGCACGCAGTAGACTTTTTATACCAGTGCCCCCTATGAAATGCGAAGCAAACTGTGCACTCAGTTCCTTGAAGGTATTGATAGAGTTAGGCGCTAGCCTACTGAACCATACCCTTGTTGGACCCTTCAGTGTAGTCGGGAAAGCCTGGTACATGATTTCGTTTGCCATGCCTTGCAAGTGCATAAGGGTTTTGAACGATTCCAGATGAACCAAGGGATCCTTTGACCCATCGTAGGTTTCTACTTATGGCATGCAGAACTTCGGTGGAAGGGGGAATGAAGTGACAGGCGCAGTAAAAGGCGAGTCTGTTCTATAGACTAGCTCATCGAAGTCGCTTGACAACCGCCTTCTGAGGGCGTTCATCATGAAATCCATCCTCTCTTTCATCATATGCATCTCCATAACCATGTGCGATGGAACAATATTTGCAGTGGATGGACGGATTGTATCCTACCGCTCTTGTCTGCTTGGGGCGTTGCTACCTTCCAACCCCTCCTAGTTCCTTCTCTCAGCACTGGTTCCTTCCTGGTCCTCCTCTTGGGTGTTAAGCGCTGTGTTATTTTGGAGCAACTGCTCCTTTAGGTCATGATTTTGCTTGATGAGGCATTCTACTGCTGCTGCGAGAGTTTGAACCTGTCTCTCAAGGGTGGTGGTGCACGGTTCGTCCCTTTAATGGTTATTGGTGGTTGCCATTGAGTGAGTAAGTGCCGTGCAACTTTTTGTCCATAAAGCGGTAGTATGGCTTACTTCCAATCGACCATTCCCATAGACTGTGCCAACTAATGATGCCAAAAATCGTCAGTAAGTCGCACAGTCCTCACGTGCTCTAGACAAAGCCTGCACAACATAGAAAAAGAAGACCTTACAGAGAGTACTAGTGTGGTACTGGCCAAATACCCTCCGAAGGCTAAGTTAGAGAACGTTTTCACCACTCTAGAGTGCCAAAACTGGGGTAAATTATGCGTACCTTGTTTATGAGGGCTTGGGGTTTTTATAGTAGCGTAGAACCGACTCCTATTTCTTGGGTAGAAAGACATTTCCTTATACAAAAGATCCTAATAAATGTACGTATTTTGCGGGATTCTTCCTATATAGGGACTCCATTGACCAGGGCTATTGTAGGGTGCAAGATATTTCCATTTAGGATTCCTTGGAGTTTACTTAAGCCATGTGAGTGCCACGTGGCTTCAGTATCCGTCGGCCTTGGGCCCATGTACCTAGAATTCGTCCATATAGGAGGACAATCCGTCATGTGATCTCTCCGTCCAATACCTCAATTGGTCGTCTTATTTTTGATAACCTATTAATTTAGTACCGTCAGGTTTATTTGAACGGATTCGTCAACCTTAATTTTTATCCTCTTCAAATTGTATGTTCTTTATGTTCTTTATACACATATCAAATTTTGTGTCAATTGGATATTATTTACCATATGATCTATAAGCTTACATTTTATGCATAATTATAAACTACAAAAACTTGCAATTTAAACAATTTATTGATGATATAGTTATTGATCTTTAATTTTATAGAAATTTGCAAGTATGGAGGATATAAAAAGAAAGGTAATCCAATGGTGAATTTGTCAAAATTCACCTCCAATAAAAAGATATTAAGTAAGATTGTACCCTTAAACTACAACCAATTTTGTAATACATTATCGGGCCTGCCTAAACCAGGTTTGAGTCAAACACAGACCGATTCCCCTAGACCCAACTCAAGTAACACTTGTTTATGTATTTAGGCCCAACCTAGTTCACTTAATAGGTCCACCTAGTCCAAAGCCCAAGCTCAATGAACCTGAGATGGCCACTAGCCCTCTCTGAGTTCAAAGCTATACCTTCACATCCACTTTGTCTGACTTTATTGCTGCTGTACAAACTACAAACATGTTGAGCCAGAGTTGCATAGTTTGGCTTGCTGCTTTGATAGGATTGTTATTTGCTTTGGAATATGAATTATTAAATTAGCTTGGCCTTGGTGACAGGTGAGTAGTTTTTCTTTTATCACAATCTATATCTATATCTAATCTAATCATATACTATATATAATAATAGAAGCTGGGAGAAAGTTGATTCTTACAATTAAGGAGGTGCTAATAAATAGGATAACTGTCTATCTAAAATTCAGACAGATTTTACTTTAAAAAGTGATACATTATATTGTTTTACAAGGCTAACACCATTTGCCAGTGGCTGTGTATATTAAAAAAAAAAAAAAAAAAAAAAAGAGGTCAAAATAAAATAAAATAAAATAACCGTTGCATCTAAAAAAACCCTAGCGACACTGCGATGTAGAGAAAGCGAAGGAGAAAAAAAAAAACCTTGCGCCACACTGGAGATCCTTACGGCCAACCATCGCCATCCCTTTTTGAGTTTTTCAAGTACGTTCTTCTCTCTCTCTACCTCTCTTTCTCTCTATGTGTTTTTTTTGTTTTGATTCAGTTTTGAAACTTTCCTGTGATTTCGGGATAAGTTTCCCCTACTTCTGTGAATTTGCAGAATATTCTAGATTTGTTTTGCGAGTTAAAGCTTTGACTTTGAATGCGCGTGCGCGTGATTCTAGGGTTTTGTTATAATCGCCATTTGAAAATTCTTTGAATATATATCTATATATACTAATTTTGGTTTAGGATTTTGTTGTTCTCTGTTACGTTTGGCTTAGTTTTCGTAAAAAAAGCCTATTTTTTTGTTCAGGGATTCAAAGTTAAATACGATCAAATGTTCTAGAGGTATTGAGATACGGAGATAGAGATCAGCGCTACTCCGACGAAAGGTACGCGTCAATTCTCTGTGTTCAAACTTGAATTAAATTTTTGATGTTCATTCTCTTTCTTTAGATGTTTTGTTGTGAATATTGATTCTTACGGCATGGACAAGAATGCAGAACCCTAGAATCATGGGAGGCCATCTATAAATCAGATCGAAATCTTTTTTGAATTTGATTTGCATGTTAACATTTTGTGACCATCTATTTGGTCACTGGGAAAAAAACGGAATAAATTAATTGGGACATAATAATTATACATATAAATTTAATCCAAAATAAAATTTTAATTTAATACAAATAAAGATGAGATAAACAGACAAAAAAATCAAATTTTACATGGATTATTATCAAAGTTAGGGTGGTATTGAAGAGCCTCTCAGCCAATTGCATTTCCAAGAAAAAAAAATGTACATGCTATGTAATACTACCAATTGCCTCACATTTGTTTCATAATTCATTTCTTCCACCATGCTGATATCTTCTAGACTTCATCCTTGAAATTTATTGTTCATATTCATTGTTCATAAATAACTAAATCATTTAGATTTATCATGGTATGAATTACAATTTGTCTTCTTCAATATATCTATATTAAAATTTTTCCCCTGCTTAATTGTCTAGGGTTCTTCTTTTACCCTTTTTAAAAAATACCAGTTGTTTCTCTTTCTTTGGATGCTTTGGTTTGGTTTTTTATTTTGGTAACATTAGGGACTTATCCTTTGATTTATTATAGTTAAAAAGTAAAATTTCACCTTGGATTGTTTAAAATCTTTATGTATAAGATGAAAACAAACTTTCCAGTTCAAGTTTGTGCCAAAAAGTGTTACTATTTGATGTTAATCTTGCTTTAAGTATTTATTTTATATATCCTTGGTTAATGGAAGCCAAATCCTTAGCCATCATCATATGAGAAATAGCTAACAGATTGTTAAAAACTAAAACAATCTTTCATATTTTTGCAACTCAAACCATATTACAATGTTTGTTTCCACTGCTTTTGTAGTCTCTCTTTCATCTTTCTCTACTTTGATTTTAAAAAAATTCTTACCCTGTCATTTTGTTGAATACTGAGTTCTTTGCCAGGTACAACATGAGTATTTTGCAAGAAGAGTTGCTGCATCAAACTAAGAGGTTTGGATAGCCTGATTTTCCCTCTATTTATCTCATAATTTGAATTAAATTTTCTATGTTGATCTGTTTGGTTTTGATTTGGCTCTGAATTGCATATTTTAATCTGCTTTTTTCTTCATTTTTTTTTAATTCAATGAATTCTTATTTTGTATTCTACTGAACTGTAAAACTATTATGATTTTTATTTTTTTATTTTTTTTTTCTATGCTTTTAGGGGCCTGCATTTGGTACCTCCACCATATTCATGTATTAGACTGACTTGATATAAAAACCGTTTCACACCACTAAATAAAAGCCTTGAATTACCACATCCTTAAACAAATGGCACCTTCCTCAAAGAAAATTTGACACCCACTCTGTTTCACTTCTTTTCTGCAGCACCTATACCCAAGGTCAACATTTTGTTACTTGATGTGTTATACTCTTTATTTTGATGCTTTCTTCTTGATTTATCATAATCCAGTTTTTTTGTGGGTGGCATCATGGGGTTTAGCCCTTGAATATGTGTAGTAAAAAACATGTTTGCCGTTCAATAATGGTTGATTTCTCAATGTTGCTGCTCTGAGCATCTATTATTTGAAACTAAAAAGTCTAAGACCTCTTTAATGTTTGTGCTAAAAAGTCATGTTTTCCGTTTGATTGTATATTTGTTTAAAGGAATGTATAATTGTTTTAAAGAATGAATGAATCTTTTTTGGCAGAAAAATATGTTTCTTTTTCATTTATTGAATTTGATTAAATAGCCAACATATTGCTTAAAATTATGTCGTTGAATATTTAGGGACTATTTACTAAAGACTGTTGTGTGGTGTACACATTAATGTTTCAATTAGTTTGTTAATCTTTAGAAAAAGCTTTTTACTTTAAAAGCCAATAAAATATTATGCAAACGTCTTTAATTCTTGGTTCCACCTGAATGACCAAAGAACAACAATATTCTACGTACTTCTATTGATCCACTAATTCACTAATTGTCTTCGATTAATGTTTTTGATTAGTCCATGGATCTTTATTATTATGTTTGCTCTGCTTTGCAATTAATTTGGCTTATTTGTTTTTGTGCAATTTTACTATTCAGTGTAGCTCAATGATTACATTGTGTTGGTTTTGAAGGATTTAAATTTCTATTAGTGATGATTATGTAATCATTAATTTCAGTTTCAAAACAGGTTTTATATTTGGTTTGTGGTCTTTATAGCATTTATTCTTTTTTGGTGTTTGTTGGTTTTGGTCTTTAGAACAGACCGACCTCTTCATTTAAAAGGAACATTGACAAGATAATTGAAAGATAAAACCATTTTACAGTTTAATATAGTTTGCTTGAATGCTGATTTTATTTTTACTTATCTCATACTTCGTATTACATTTTGTTCATTTACTGTATTCCTGTTTCAATGATCTTCAGCCAATTCTCCCTTCTACTTATTTCACATCCTCACCGCTACTTTTTGTTATTTGAATTTGAATTAAAATCCGGATGTTTATTCTCTCTCTTTCAATGTTTTGGCCTCAGATTATAATCTTTGTTTTTCCTGCTTTACTAACATTATAATCTTTTCCAAATTGGAATTATTATATTCTTTGATTATTTACTGCCTTTTTTTTTTTTTTTTTTTTTTTTGAGAAATATTTACTGCCTTTTTGATTTATCATAATCCTGTTTTTTTTTTTTTGGGGTGGCATCATGGGGTTTAGCCCTTGAATATGTGTAGAAAAAAAAAACATCTATTGAAAGACCTAAATTAACTGCTACTATAACTACTGAAGATGGAAGACCTGGTCATAAAAGAATGCTGCTCCAAATGCTTCAAAAGGGTACTAAGCAAATTGCATCAAAGAAGAAAAAAATCTGAAGTCTAATGTATTTCAATCTATTTTATAAATAACATACTCTTACAAACAAGACAACAAATGGATATACTACCTTACTCTATGAATCTTTTTTTTTTTTTGGGTTAAAACTCTATGAATCTTTATATATTTCTTTGTATTGTTTAAAATTTTTTTTTATTTTATTAGAAGAGTATTTGCTGCTCTGCCTCAAAGATCAGCATACTCTTTCATTACTTCAAATAGTTTTTTTTTTTCGTTAAACATCTCACCACTGCATTTCCTTTACTCATTATCATATTAAATCTCCAATAAACATATGTTTTTGTTTTAAACTGTCTAAAATCTGAAAGTTTAGTAATTTTAACAAACCTTTTTATCCTGTCATTTCGTTTAAATTCAAATTTGCTACAATTCTCTATCAAGATTCTATCCATTATGTATTTATTGTTTGAAATACATTTGTTTAGACAGATTTATAACATTCACCAGGTGTTCTCAAGAAACATTGTTGGATAAAGCTGACAGGTTAGGACAACCTAACTATCATTCTTATCCATTTGACTTCTACTCTTTTTAATTTCATATTAATCTGATAAGATTTTTTAATGTTCCAAACCATAAACTCAGATTGAATATAGGTCTGCCAATAATGTAGTTATGTTTCCCAATTCACCTTGAACTAATGTAAATGACTCTGCCCTTTTTGTTATCTTTGGTGCCGGAAAATTAGGCTTTGCAAAATCTGGGGCTAGGAGTTTAGCCGTTGTAGATGATAACGGTTTTGAGTATAATGATATTACTGTATATAAGGGCCAATTCTATGTAAGATAGTACACTTCCAAAGTTTCTTATTGAGTTAAAATAAAGGAAGACATTATGAAATTGAGAAAGTGGAAAATCTAGAATAAATTTTAATTTAATGCTATATTCTAATTCTATTGAACTATCTTAGCAAAAAAAAAAACTATTGATGTAGATAGTATGGGGTTTGTTGTATATCATGTTTTGCGTCGAAGTAATGCTAGGATATTTGAGGCCGACTCAAGAATGAGGAAGGTGAAATACAAGCCATTGAGGTCAAGTCTCAATTGGTAACCAAAGTACCATGTTGTTATTCGAAGATGCCTCTGTTTGTACTTGGCAAGTAAACTGAAATCTTTATTCATTAAGGAAGCGGTTTTTTCCTTTTTAACTTGGCAAGTAAACTGAAATCTTGACTGTTTCTGCAGAAGTTTTCACCGTGGCATGCCACTTAGTACTTACCACACATAGGATATGTACTCTCACTTTTGCTGATTGGTATAGCTTTGAGTGTTATCTCATGAAGCTGGTGCAACACAGGAGCTGTGATCCAAGCTGATGCAAGAATAGCAGTGATGCTAGCTGCTGTAATTTAACAGAAGCATAGCTAATGTATGATCTGTTAGTGTAGATTGTGTGTGCAGCAGCCAATGTGGCATGAAAGATTTGATTGATTTACAGATACTTCTTTTAATTTGCTAAAAATTCTACTGCACCAATAATATATGGACATCTAATCATGGTTAAAGACCATTTTAAAATCTCTGTCAATGATCATATGGAATTTTCAACTTGGTGTTATTTTCCCCATATTTGTAACATGTGAAAGCAATGGTGTGGAATAGTAACTGTGGGTACTGGTGGAGAGAATATGATATTTTGTGAGTGTGTATATATATATATATATATGGCTTGCAGAAAATTGTGTTCATGCTTCTACCTGTACTTCAACTTTGTAGTTTCCACACAAGTTCAAAAGATTAAATTAATAGTGTGTTGAATGAATGGTCCAAACTCCATATTTTGGACAAAAATCCAGGTTGAAGAAGGGACGTAAACGTGGTATTAAATAGTAGTGTTTCATAAGTAATAGTAATCTTTAAAGTTTGCAAAATGAACCAATTTGATTGTCATGACAATCTAGACACTAATGTGTCAAGAATTTGGCATATTAGCAACAAAATTCTGGAATTTATGATTAATTCACTTAGCAGCAAAAAATTGCAACCTTGTCCTTTTTCTATATTTATATTTTTAAATTATTGAATGAATATCTTTTAAGGACCTTAACAGATTGAGCATATCTTCTGTAAAACCAATTGCTTTGTGGACATTTGCAAAAATAATACATATAAAAAAGATAGAGAGCGAGAAATCTTAAGATTTAAAAAATATTAAACCCATGATGATAAATTTGTTTTAAATTCTGATTTTCGTTTTGACATTTTGAGTGCTATTTTAAAATTTTTAATTTAAAATTTTATAATTTCTAATACATTAGCTACATACTTATTTAATTAAATTTATTTAACTAAAATTTTTAATATAAAATATTCACTTCAAATATTTATCTTAAATTATTTGAATATATTTACTTTCTCAGATACTAACTATTTTTTATGAGTAGACATTTATCTTTGAGCTACGAAGATAGGGTAGCAACAAATTGGTAATTGACTTAAAAATTCGCATCCTAAATTATATTAGAAAATTGTTAGATTTAACAAATGGCTTGGTCAATTAGGAGTCACACCAAAGCTCTAGACGGAGCTAAATATATGTGTTTTACAATGAGAGAATACTATGCATATCGATTGTGTTCGTAACCATATTGTGTTTTTAGTATTTTTTTTTTAAGTTAAGTAGCCAAGTGACAGAATCTTAAAAAGAGAACCTACAAAACAACACCTAAGGTACTGTACACAAGTTTTGTCCATAGTTAAAAATGTCATTTTTTAAACAATATTGCTGTTTAAAATAATATTGTTTGATGGTTATAAATGAGTTTTTTTTTTTCTTCGCTCTATAACATTTAACTTTTAATATATGTTTCAAATTATAGTTCGTCTTCTTATGAACAATTCTTACATTGTATGACCAGCTAAGTTATGTCTGTCTTTTAGAAGAACACCTACACATTAACATCATTATTTGAACAACTAAGCATCCACCCCCTTCCCTATTTTACCATCATAAAATGATCTCGCGCATTATGCGAGTTAAACACTATACTATATATAAAAGCAAAAGCCGTTCATGCAATTAAGGAGATGCTGTCACATTAAGAAAAAAGTCACTTTAAAAACTGACACGTATACAACTTATTCTTTAAAATACCGTACGGTGCGTTGGAGAGACCCATTTTCATCAAACGTTTGGAGAGACTCATTGAGTCATTATAAAAACACCAAGCCGCTTATCCAAAAAAAAAAAAAAAAAAAAACTAAAACCCAAACCGTATTTCCCGATCATAATTCAAGCTCACTCTAACTTGCAATTCTTCGTTGCAACTCCATATACACATAGATTGGAATAGCGTGTTCCAACCTATCAGATAAATGAAAAAAGAGAATCCAAAAGGAAGCCAAAAAAAAAAAAAAACGAAAACTGAAAACCTCTGTTTGTTCTCTGCAACGGTGAAAACTCAAAATCTTTGTTCATCCTCTGCAACTACAAGCGATTTCAAGCTATCCTGTCCCTTCTCTTCAACAACAGACAATTCACAAGGTAGGCATTTTTTCCCCCTTTTTTTGTTTTCTATTCAATTACCGTTTCTAGGGTTTTTAAAAAAAAAAAAAGGGTTTAGTAGAAGGTAGGCATTCCACCACCCCCCCCCCCCCCCCCCCCCATTTTTTCCATTCAATTAGTGTTTCAAACAGATAGATGGATAGATAAGAAAGATTTTGTTAAATACTGTTTTGCCGCACTTCTTAATTAAGGTTTAAGGTTTGCCTACCTTTTTCCCTAATTTCCTTTTTTTTTTTTTTTTTATTTTTTTTTTTTACAATTTCTTGAGTTTTGTTTTGTTCGATTGTTGTATTAATTAAATTTAGTTTTTGTTTGGCAGATTTTTGTTTTGGTTTGTACTTTTTTTGGTTTCCCCCTAAAATTTGAATTAATTTATGCTTTGTACAAATCTATGTTTTGTTGAATTGTTCTCCAAAGAAAAAGAAAAAAGAAAAGAAAAAAAAAAAAACATTGAACTGTTAATTACCTTCCAAATGGAAACAACCCTTGATTTTAATAGTCTTATTTGTAACATGGATGGTTTAAAATCTGAATGTTTGGAGAATACAATCGCCTTTGTTGTTTTCCTTTTTGATATTTAATTTCATTATTATTTCTCTATCGATATATGTCTCTATTGATATAAATTTTTATCCTTTTTTTTGGCTTTAATTTTTTTAACCCTATTTCCAACAACATTATAGAAGGTTGGAAATCTCCTCAAATTTTTGTTAACTATGCTTTCTAATCTATTTCACTTATTTGTGTTTGTGTTTGTTGGTTTTTGAGACATTTTAGTTTGTAATAATGAGGGCTGTATAATTGCTAATTCCAATTTGAAGCCAGTTTTGTATATTTAGTTTGTGGTCCCTAGCATAAAGTGTTTCATGTACAATAGCTGTTGATTTTTATAATTCACAAAACTTATCATATGTGTGTACACCTACCCTTTGGTGTTAGTTCTTGAGTTTTTATTGAAAATTTAGCTTTGCAACCCAATGAATTGCTCAAATGTATTTTTTGATTGAGATCCATGGAGAATTGTACCAACTATAGGTTTCACAATAGTAACTTTTTGAAATACAGTTTCTAGAATTTTGAATCCTACCTAAATTTTAATGGTTGGTTATCTTTTAAACTTAATAATTTCATTATAATTTTTGGGCTTCTGTTTTTCTCTTACCTGTTCTACTATTTGTAAGTTGTAACAGGGAGTGAAACTATGGAATTTTGAATATTTGCTCAAGGTTATTTTTTTTTTCCATGAAGAGTTTGCTAATGACAATATTAATGAGATAGATTCTTTGAGTGACATGCATGGTTTATGTGAAGGAAGCATTTTCCTGCAATTGCATTCTTTATATCTGTTTGGTTTTTTAACCTGCTTCTTCAACTTTTTTTTATTTTATTATTATTATATTTAGGGACTCTAATCATAGTATATATTTGACAGTTCTTTCATTGTTATAAACTTTAGTATGCGTGTAACTAGCTTGATTCTATTTTTTGGTTCCTAACTTATTTGGTCTCATTTCTATTTTCTTTTTAAAAATTTAAATATGCAGTGTACCCCCTGTCCATCTTCTTTACATTTATTTTCCTCAACTCTCTATTCCAAACTTCTATAATCAAATATTTACTTTTATCTCCTTCTGAGTCTAATATGGCCTTTTGTACTAAAAAGAAGGCAGCTTCCAGTGTCTGTTTGCTTTTTTGAATCTATAGTTTTTTTTATGTCTCTGTTTCTCCATTACTTTCTTTGGGGCTTGATTTAATTTTTATTTGATTTAAAGTTTGGTTGAGTGGGCTGTAAGGATATGAGTTGCACTACAACATAATGCTTACCAATTTAAACTCTGTTCCTGCAATATGCTTTAATGGGTATTCCTTTTTTTTTTTTTAGTAGAATTACTTCATGCTTCCTGAATCTCATATGAAGAAATTCATTGACTAATTGATATTACTTGAAATTGATTTACTTAATATTAGATTTGTTCCTTTTAAAATTTGTATGGTTTTTATTTTAGACTTGCTTGAATTAGTGTAGGATATTTGTGGCTGTCAATACATGAGGTGAGATTAGCCAATAGGTAGTTTGCTTAGCTACAGGTTATTTGATTAGTATGAGCTTTATGAAAATTGGAATCAACACTGTAATGGATGGGAAAATTCATGAAATGCACCCACTTTAATATTTATTTATTTGTGTGCTAATATTTTACATGGGAAATTATAGGTGAGACATCATCAATACTTCGAAACATAATAGAAATTATTATAGCTATATTTAGTTAGGGTCAAATGCCCCCTTCTTGAATTATCAAAAAATTATAAAATAAGCATGAAGAATAAAAAAAAAAAAAATGTTGGATCAAAGAGGAATTATATGACAGTGGTGGTACTAAGTACTAACCATTCTTCCAAATGTTAAAAACGGTTTACTTACAAAACTAAAAAAATTATACACTTAAGAAACATATTGTTAGTTTTTCTAACAACTTATTCAAACTACATACAAGAATAATAAATCATACAGTCCGTATTCCATCATAATTTAACACTCCAAAATTCCATCAAGATTTTTCCAAAATGCATATTATTCATATGTTTATTGGCAAGTCTTGGGAATGTGAGCCATTAGTTAGGAGTTTGGTACTGTTTGTGGTACTTGCGGATTTCTACACATCATAAAACAAAATTATGTTATAGAGTTGCGAGGTATGCTAATCAAGTAGCTCTCCTATCATAGAAGTTAATTACAATCACATACTTTAAAAAATTACAATAAGCCATACAACTATAATTTTCTTTTGGTGTTCAAGTAAATACTTTAGAATATTATTCATTATGGTTTTTCACAAAGAGTTTGAATTACACAGTTGAAGGAATTCAAGGGAATTATTTTGTTAGGCTCCATTTCTATCCATTCTCCTTTGGGAATTACAATGTAAATGAGTCTACTTTTGATGTTGTGGCAAATGGTCTAAAATTGGTCTCAATAGATTTTATTAAAGAGTACATTTTACCCATCAATATAGATGTGCTTGTGGTAGAGTTTTTACCAGTAAAAGGATCATTAGAGTTCATAAATGCCATGGAGATTGTCCCCATTGTAGTTAAGCTTTATGCATACTCAATTAGTAGAGTGGGTGACAATAGTGTGAATTTGAGTGGAAGGGGCATCCAAACCATGTATAGGTTGAATGTAGGAGGTGCTGAGATTAAATCCACTCATGATTCAAATATTTGGAGAACATGGGAAGTGGATTCCACTCCACTTTCCCTCCTTTTCCCTTCCATCCAAATGGGCTAAGGGGTCCATTTTCAACAGCATGTGTAAGTGGTGCAACACATTCTAAAGAACCTGCAATGTAAGTTCAAACTTGAAGTTAGGAAACAGAAGAAGATGCTACAACAAAATAATTTATCTGGGGCAGACGAACAAAAAAAGGTTTTAGAAATACCAAGTTGCAACTGTTAAATGCTGTTTGATTTTAAGTAACTTTTATGATATGGGTCTGAATGATTATTGTGTAGTAATTATTATTATTGTTATTGTAAGCTTAGCCGTCCCACAAGACATTCATGATTAAGAAGCTGGCTAAGAAGATGAGGCAGAATAGGCCTATCCCTCACTGGATTCGCATGAGGACTGACAATACCATTAGGTTCTCTCTATTTCATGCTTCTTCTTCTCTGATTCTCTGTTTAACTCTTACTATTACTATTGGTTATGTTTGTTTTTTGTTTCAGGTACAATGCAAAGCGTAGGCACTGGCCCCATACCAAGCTTGGATTCTGACTGAGGTGTTTTTTGTTGTTTTATTGTCATTGCTTCTTTAGCATACTTTCAAAAACAATGTGTTTGCGAACATGTTTATTTACTGTTTTATAGGGCGGGCTTTCGTGTTTTCCATTTCCTTTGTATGGAATTCATAAGAGTCCCTTCCCTTCCCTTCCCAAATCTTTATTTACTGTTTTTGACTAGATAGGAATAAGACTGTGAAACTAAATCCATGCAAGCTGCTGTTATGTAGTATTTTAGGAAGTGAAATTCTAGCATGTCATGCACTGTGAAACTAATACATTACATGTAAAGTATAAGACTGATGCAAGAGTCTAATGCCATACACGGAAGATGTTGACATGGCACGGGGGAATGACATGGCACATGGCCAGCCAAGCTTCAGGGTTGTATTTAATATGTCCCATGTGATTATTGTAGCTATATTCAAATGTGCAAAGTTGGGGGGAAAATTAGTTAGAGGCACATGCACAAGCTAGATTTTAGGAAGTTGTTAAATCCAGCCCATGAAAGAATAAGTTTGGGGGTTTTTAAGTTGGTTTTGGAATTCTATATTAGCTAGAAGAATAATAAGGAGGAGCTTGAAGAATAATGAGGAGCAATAATAGGCCTTATAAATAGAGTTGTGGTGTAGCCTGTTGTTGTGTGCGTAAGAGTTAATTAGAAGACAAAGTTTTGACTAGCAAGAGAGTTAGAGAATAAGCTTTGTCTAATATGCTATTATGAAAGCACCTTTAGGTGTATTAGGGATTTGGGTTAGTTTATATTTGTGAGGGTTATGAGAGTTTATGACTGGTTGTAATTATCATTGATAGTGGATATTTTTGTATGGTGTTACCGGATGTAGACATAGAGTTTGCCAAATCATGTCAAAATTTATGTATTGTTTTGCATTCCATTTATTATTTTACACGTTTTTCACACGGAAAATCCATTGAAAGTGAGCTATTTTCTGCCTAGCTAAAGAATGAGTCATTTCTAAATTTGGTACAATCTAGTAATACTTTTATACAAGACCAGAGAGCATTGGGATGACTTTCTGTCCAAATCCTGACCCACTTATTTCATTATCAAATGCTTCTGGATTGACCAGATTCTGATGCATATATTATCAATTAAATAACATAGCAAAATGTAATATTTTTTCTGAAGTATAGGTGAAAAAAATTATGAACTAACCATTGTCCCCTTAACTTGAGTGATTACATGACTGCTTTCACTTTCAGCCATTGGCACGCGCACAAGCTAAATTTTAGGAAGTTGTTAGAAGTAGGAGCCATGTGCTGTATTAAACATAGCATGTGATTAATATGCATTCCCAAATTCGATCTAGCCTAAACAGAAGCACATCACAGTCCTTGCATCAAAATATTGACTTCAGCACAATTATGTATATTTATATACTTAAGTAAAAAACTTAGTGCATAGAGTTGAGTATGGTGCCCTCATATCTCATAATCCACGGTTTGGGTTTGGGAGAAGAACCATCTTCAGATTGCAATCTTAAAGATTGAAAAGTGGGTTTTGCTATTTTATACTGTGTTCTACTATCAATTGGTCTCAATACTTAAGGTTGTAATAGATTTACAAGCTAGCAAAAGAAAATCTTCGTTTGGTTGTAGAAGATAGAACAACTTTAGGATGGTTGACGACTTCCTTAGCAAAGGAGCCCCTACCAATATTGGAACATTTTGTTATTAGAGGGCTTTCCACTTTGATTTTATTATATTCCATATATGATGCAATCTTATGAATTTACTTTACTTACATGTCTGATGTAATTTGGGATCCTATTCAAAGGGCCCACAATTCACTATTGTAGGCTGTTAATGCTTAATTTCATTTTTCTCTTTAGTTTAACATACTCTTACAAGCAAGATAAACAAATGGACATACTAGATTACCCTATGAATTTTAATGTATTTCATTGTATTGTTAATTTTTTTTTAAATTTAATATAGAAGAGTAAACTAAATGTATTATTAAGTTATTGTATGTCATTTTCTTTATACATATTGCCATGAATTTTAGTGAAGGGTTATGAATTGGTTTAGTTTTAGAATTTTAGATTCCCATCTACTATTGATAATGCATTTTATATGTGACAGGTGGAATTTTGTATTGATTATATATTGTGGGTTGAGGGTTGTTGTTTTGTTTTTAGATTTTATGTGTATCATTGCAGCTTTTTTGGAATTGTGGATTTGGGATGCACTATAGCTTTTTCTTTTTTCTTTTACGATTAAAAAGTTGGATTCAATGTCCCTTTTAAGGGTTATGTATTGTTTTCGCTTTAGAATTTGAAATTCCCATGTACTATTAATTATGCATTATTATTTGACTAATATTTTTCAGACTTGCTATTTGAAATTGTCATGTAAGTTTTAATTGTTTAAAGTTAGATTCACAATGGGTTCATGTCTCGCCGCAATTGGCATGGTGCTAAGTTACACTCCTTTATTCTCCATTGGTGTTTTGAACTACTCCTTGCAGACAAGGAAAACAGAGTCGACACATGGTTGTCCCATACAGTAAATTCAAGCATACAAAGAATTCAACCTGAACTCTTTGGAACTGAACACTTTGCCTTGCCACAATTTATTCTTAGTTGTAAATCCATGAGTTTTCTCTCGGTCAAGACCAACAATAACATTCTCAAATTACCCCTACGTCATCAGCTGGTTGTGGCATCAATACTACTCTACACAATTGAATCTTACAAGAATAAGCAGAATAAAGAGAATATCATTAGTTGGTTAGCCATTATTTTCTTTTAAAAGTTTTGGTTGTAAAATTGAATTGTCTTGCAAGCTTTAGTTCAGTGTGATTTATTGTGGTTCCTAGGAATAGTAGATTTGCTATTTGAAATTGTCATGTAAGTTTTAAAATTTTAAAATTTTTAGGGGATATGGGACACTATATGCTCGAAAATACTACGTTATTAAAGTAAAGTTCATTAATATGTAAAACGACCCTGGTTGAACACTGGTATATTTAAAAGCTGAAGCGCAGCATTTATTGTTGTTATGCTCCAGTTAATAAGCTACATTAGCACCATGTCATTATTTATTTTCTTATTTTATTTTTTATTTTTAGACTTACCAGTTGTCATTTATTGAGCATCTAATTAAATTCAAGTATTACTCTATCTCTGAAAGTTCAATATGGGTATGAGACACACTTGAACGTGTAGACCCCCAATTACAAAATTACCAATTCAAGCTTTATATCAAACAATCTATGTGCGGAAAATGATAAAAAGCTTATACTAGAATTGATAGACAATCTAGGCCAAATATAAACACATTCACAGCAATAAATATAAGGCAAAGATAAAGAGAAGGAAGATGCAAACACACGGACAACACACGATGTGTTATCGAAGAAGAAACCGAAGTCCTCGGCGTAAAACCTCTCTGCCGCCCTCCAAGCGGTGATAAAATCCACTAAAGAATATAGTTGGGATACATGAACAGCAGAAGACCCTCCAAACCTAATCTACCCAGGTACCTAAGTCCTCCAAGCTTCTTGCTCCAACGAGGTTACGCCGAACCTATTTCTTCTTTAGCTTCCTGGATTCCGCTACTTGACCATAGCATCAACCAATGTATATTGGTTCCTTCCAAACTGCTTCCCTTAGCACCAAATGAACCTTCTCACAGACGTGGGTTTTGTGAGATAAGGATTTGGTAGATGACCTCTCAAGGGTATGACAATGGAGAGGAAGAGAGTAGAGGGATTTGTAGAGTCTCTTAGATGAAGATTAGGGATGAGGCAATCTTGTTTTTCTCTAGGGTTTTCTCTCACAAAATTCTCTCTGGAAGCTCTCTCAATTTAGTGGGTATAAGGGTCTATATATAGTGAGGTGAGAAAAGAATACGAAGAGACAGTTTTTGCCAAACAGGGTAAATTGGTGGCTTGGTCTCGCGGCTTATCCAAGTCGCGAAATCAAGTCGCGACGTAACGGCCTGGAGAGCCTGGGACTTTTGTCTTGTAGTGCGACAGCTGGCGCGACCCTTCAGCTTCCTTGTGTGCATCTCACGTGCCTGAGGTTGGTGACTTGCAGCCGTGAGCCACCCGCGAGTCCTAGCCGTGAAGCTCTGCTTCTTTGCACATACTTGAGCTTTTCTTCACATCTTCTCACACACTACCCTTACAATAATCCCACCTAAATATAGGGTTACTAAGTGCTTAAATTACAAGCAAATTGGCACGGAATAAAGCCAACAAGATGGTTGATAAATTTCAACCTTACAATCTCCAATAATATCATGTGTCTTTCCATTAACCTAAACTTTTCAAATGCCGCTATTATATGGAATTCTAATAGTCACTAATAATATCATGTGTCTTTCCTCTTTTTTTCATTTTCCTATTACCATAATATCTATACTCTCTTTCCTCTTTTTTTATTTTCCTATTTCCATAATGATTCTTAACGTTCCAATTAAGCATATATCTCTCTCTCTCTCTCTCTCTCTCATTCTTTATCAGCATATGAACCAATATTACCTTTTATTTTTTTGTTTCCATTTGAATGTTAAGCTGCCAATATTTTTCATTGTTGTTTTCATTCAGCATTTACTCATACTTCCTATTGCGTTGCCATGAAAGACTCCATTTACCTTTTTAAGTTTACTCTTTTTTTAACCGTTACATTTTATGGGTTTATACAACTTTTCATATGTTGATATATGATTGTTACTAAAACATCCTTTCCTCTTCTTTCGATAAAACAGTCAAAAACTTCAACTCTATATATTTCTTATATTTGGATTGTCTCTTTCAATCTCTCTATTACATTTTTCTCCCCTAAAAAAATATTTTGTCTAATACATATATTTTGTCTAATACATATATTTTGTGGCCAAATATTTATTTTTCCTAAAAGTTTGAAATGGTTGATATTATTTTAAGGTTAGTGTTAAAGTTTTGAATCTCGGTGCTTGGATGGGTTTACTTTAGTTTATGTTTGTATAACTTTGAGCATAAAATAGTTTTATAGGAATCAATTTGTTTTTACAATTTTACTTGTATCTTTAGTACAAAACTTGTATTTGGTTGGTATTCTTCTTTGTATGTCATGTAGTTTTGTTTCAGGACTTTGTCCTATGATGCTGCATTGATCAAAACATGTGAAATTTGGATGAGAAGCAATGTTTTATAAATACCTCTACTTTCAATGCACATAAAACACGTGCAAACTTACTTTTATTTTGAGTTATAAATCAATTTGACCATACATTAATTTTTTTATAATAATTTGCATGTTAAGTATTCTTCTTATTTTGCGCACGCAGGGACGGAACCAAGATTCGTAGTTGGGGGAGGCCAAGCTTACTATAAGTTCATTGAATTTCATGACATCTATTAACAACTTAATCACATATTTGTGGACAAAATATATAATCATGTTGCAATGAACTAATACTTATTTCATCAATAGTGTTTTTTCAAAATGTTGTTCGATGATTTTCAAAATATAGGATATCAGTAATGACTTCGAATTTATTTGTATTTTCTTTCAAAAAACAAACGTTATAGTTGATTTTTCCATTATCTAGAAATCATATAAAAAGTCATATAAATTATAAGGATTTATTTTACATCTACATAACATTCAAATAATTTCTTGACTTGTAAAGTCATGAGATTTTACCCAATGTAAAAATCAATGTTTATGGAACTAATTTTTGGAACAATAGATTAATAAGATAGGGAAATAATGAAGTATCTCAAAATTAATTAAATAAATAGTAGAATGAGTACCCTTCATGTGTTATTTAGACATACCTTACACCCTTTTTTTTTTTGGATGAGTACAGCTTTTATCATTAGTTACTTCTTTCGAACAAAAAGTTGAGACATATATACACTCCATCTAGCACTATAGCAAACATGTGCTACAACCCCCTCTACCCATTAGGCATTCACAAGTTCACTATTCACACAACACAACACAATTGTTTTATTTTATTTTTTTCGATGAAAACAATATCCACAAGTTCACACATACACTATTAGCTACTAGCTAGCATTTATCAAATAAAAATTGGCAAAGGATCTGCCTCATGGGCTCACACAACACATCTTAGAGAGAGCAGAGAGAGGATTGAGAAGAGATTTCAAATAAGAGAGAGGCCAAATTAGAGAAGAGCCTAATTTGCTATATTGCCATAAGGGTATTCTTTTTATTTAGATTTGTGATTTATGTGATTGGTTTGTCTGAAGGTTTTTTTTGGGACAATTGGGTAAAACGGTAGGTTGGATAATTTTTCTATTTGGGTCAATTTGTAAAATTTTTTTGGAGAGGGGGGCCAAAGTATATAAATTTCGGGATCATATTTTAAAATTTTTGTTTATATACATACAAAAGTAAAATTTTTTAAAAAAGTTGGGGGGGTCATGGCCCCCCTCAATCCAAACATAGTTCCGTCCTGTGCGCATGTAGTGTACTTTTTTTCATATTTATTATCCGCAACAAAATGCCTTAGTCTATCCGTTTGAATATTAAATTGAGAAAGTATATACAATTTCAAGTGTAGCACAAACATATTTTGTTGGGTTTTGCAAAAAATAGTTTATTTATTAAATTTTTTTTGGATTTTGGTATTTATGAAATAACTATTTTTTTGTTTGTTTAATTTATTGGTTATATCGTTGTTTAACAAATGTTTTTTGTTTTTTTTTTTTTTTTTTTTTTTGGAGTAGATATGAATCAACAATAGTTCAGATATAAAGGGAACTTTATCTTCAAGACTTTCTTAAGTTTTCATGTCTCTCCTCTTTTGGATAATGATTCAAAGGATTATAACGAGTCCACAATTTTCCATGTTTTCTTTACACATATATAATGAATTTATTTATTTTGCAGTAGTTAGAATTACAATAACAACTAGCTTTCTAATGCATTCTCAGCAAATTATATGATAAGAAACGAACATAAGAGATGTAAGGTTGAATTTATTCAACCATCTTGTTGGCTTTATTTCGTACCAAATTTGCTTGTAAATTCAGCATTTAGAAATCCTGTATTTAGGTGGGAATCATGTAAGGGTAGTGTGTGAGAGAGTGTGAAGAAATACTCAAGACTGTGCAGTGAAGGAGGGACTCGCGATTGGATCTCGCAGGTGGTTCACAATTGGCAAGCTGCTAGAAGATGCACGAGTGAAGCATGCAGAGAAGCTGAACTGTCATGCCAGCTGTAGCACTATAGGACAAAAAGTCCAGACTGGCCATTCAGTTAGCTCGCGACTTGAACTTGTGACTCAGTCAAGTCGTGAGGCCAAGTCGCCAGCCAGCTTTGTTTTGGAAAAACTGACTCTTCGCATTCTTTCTCACCCTAGTATAAATATCTCTTATACCCACGAAATGTAGAGAGCTTCCAGAGTGATAGGCCAAAAACGTATTGACCCTTTGTGATTAAATTAACTAATTAATTAGCCAAGTTATTAATTAATCAATTTAACATGCAAACGCGTGGTAGCACAAATAAATCACCAATAAACTAATTATGTAGCGGAAAATAAATAACACGGTGATTTGTTTACGAATGGGGAAAACCTGACGGCAAAAACCCCACCGGGTGATTTTCAGGTCACCACTCCCAAAACTCCACTATTATCACAACAGGTGGTTACAAGTAAAGGAATCCCAAGTACCTTACCAACCTACAGTTGAACCCTTACCCCAATACCCAATTGGACTTGTTCTGTAGTGACAGTTTCCCCTTTTGATGCACGGCTCTCAAATACGTGACTAACCAATTGCGCGGATTCCAGTACGCGACTTCAATCACCAACTAGAAAGAGTTGTTGGCTGCAAAGTTCTTCAGTTCATCCACGATGAAGATCAAGAAGATGCTTGGTCACAAAACCCAAAGGTGCACATACATAGCAACTTCTTTAGAAGAGATGAACTAGGGCATAACTTTGTCTCTGGTCCCAATTTGCTTGAACAGAGTTTTCTCAATGCTTGTACAACTTGTGAACTCTTTGACGGCTCTTAAAACAATCATTTTATATGTTTAGGGTTAGAAGAAAAGAAGGCCCAAAGACACATTCACGAATCCCAAGAAAATCAGATCAGAAATTCTGAAATTCATAAACCTCGACAGATAGAAGGTGTCGAGCAAGTGTCGAGCCACGGGCTTGAGACAGCTTCTTAAACCTCGACACATGCAGCTGTCGAGCCAGCTGTCGAGATGCTGTCGAGCTTTAATGAATGTGCACTTCTTCAGTTTGTTTCTTGGACAGACTTGATGACTTCAACACTTAATCTTGAAACCTTATTTCTTGAAGTATTAAAAACACCTAGAACTACCCAATTACAAGTTGGGTGCGTTTTGTCAAAGGATTAGCCAATTACATAAAAGAATGACATATGTTCTTAACAAGTGAACCACATATGTCCTAACAATCTCCCTCTTTGGCAATTCGTGACAAAACCACAACAAACAAATGAGATATGAGAGAAGTTAGAAATCACTCAACTCATATTCACTTGTTTAATACAATAAAATCTATCCTAACACAAACTCTTGAAAAACTTTGCAAGAAGAGAGTTTATGGCAAGTAGACTTTGACAACTTGTATTTCTGAAACACTTTAAACAAAACTCATCAAGGCATCTTAGTGTGAAACATAAATAATAGATTGTATACAAGTATAAGAAGCATGTGTATAAAGATAGAAAAGAAACAACACATGTAGAGGTTGGTGAAAGAAACATACATCCACATATAGAGAAAAATAAGTACAATGTATGTAAAAATGGTCACAATACCTAATGTACAAGAACAATGTATCTAAAAAGGTAGAAAAGAAAAAGATACATCAAATCCTCACTACGTCCCTCATATTAGCACTCTCCCCCCAACAAAAATGTCCTACACTAACTCTCCCCCTAAGAATGACTACTCTCAATATCCAAAACTACTTCCCATTTTTGTCACTAGTGGCAAAGGGTAAGAGTGTCAAGTAGACATCTCATCAGTAGAGCTAGCATCTCCATCATCATCCGAAGCGTCATTGTCATCACCATCATCATCATCATCCTTAGCATCAGAATCAGAAGCCACTGGAGGAGGTGGTGGAGGAGAAGCCTCAGGAGCAAAGCCACCCATAGTTGCATGTCGTAGTGCAATATGACCGACACGAACGTTCACCTGATACAACTCAGTAGAGAGTGTATCAAGGCGAGCATCCATGCGCTGCAGCTACGCCATGATGTCTCCAAGTGATACATCACCCATGGAAGTGGATGGAGCAGATGTGGATAGAGTCGAACGAGATGGAGCTGGACGGGAGGGAGGAGTGGAATCCGGCTGTCGTGACCTAAACTGCACCTTACTACATTTTATGGTAGCGGCATCTATGGCACAAATGTGTGTGAAGTGGTCGGACACAGGAAAAGGGACAGAAAAATGGCATAAGATCCTCGTGATAGCGGAAGGAAAGATGAGCTTATCACGGGACGCCGAATCTAAATGAACATCTATAATAGAGAGAATGAAATGAGAAGGGAAGTCTATGGTAAGATGCTCAAGTAGAGACAACAAAACCGAGCACGAGGCTCTGCGATGGAGTTGTAATGAGAGAGTGGATGGACTACAAAAGTCATCACCATGTTTATGAAGCGAGGGCCTTTAGCAAAAGGCTTACATGGTGTAAACTGACGCTCACCCCAGTTAGCAGGGCGCTCACAAAAAGCAGCCATGAGCTCATCTTTAGATACAGTCCGCAGACGCTCACAACTAGGATAGTCAGGAAACTCTATCCTATGAACCCGAAGCACATCCGCAACAAGCTGCGGTGTGATAGGAATGGGCATACCTCAAACGCGAGTGAAGAAAAGAGGTACTGAACGATCAATCCCATGCATGTTGGAGTAAAACTTCTGAATAAGCACGAGAGGACAAGTGACCGGGACGTCACACAGTGACTCCCATCCCTGACTGTGAATGACAAAGGGAAGGTTAGTGTCGGCGAAGTCCGCCAAAATGACTTGGCGTTCCGAATGAACACCTCGTCTAGAGAAGTTCTCCGAGAAAGCCTTACGAGCATCCTCATCATGGAACCGAATGTTAGAAGGATTAGGATCAGAAGATGAAGATGTCCTAGAACGCAGAGGGTTCTGGGACGGAGCAGACTTACGTTTAGGTGCCATAGACACAACTAACGTAAACAGAAAGAAAGGGAGAGAAAGAAAGACAATTAGAAAAGTTCCAAGCAATTCAAATATATCAAATATATTGAAAAGAGAGTACGTATGCATGGGAAATGCATGAACATATGTCATGCAAAAGAAATTGCATCATGGGCTCAGCCCAATCCAATCCTACCAGCACACAAACAGATTGCACACATCTAAATGCATGAAAATACTGTTATAATGCATATGTGATGCAATGCATGAGATTTTAGACACATGTAAGTGAAAACCCTTCCTAAAATTTCAATAAACACTCATCAATTTTGAAAAATCCCAAAATTTTTCAAAAACCCCAAAACCTAGGTTTCAAATCATGAAATGCATGAGGAATGAAGAGATAAGAAGCTTACCAAGTGTAGAAAAACTTGAAAAAGCTAAGGAAACCTTAAGGAGTAAGATTTGGAGTGAGATGAGAGTGTTTATGAGAGAAAAGAGAGAGCTATCGAGAAGGAGATCGATAGAAATGAGAGGCAGATCGCACGAGGGGTTTATATAGAAACCTCAGTAAATCTCGACAGCTAAGGTGTCGAGAGGTGTCGAGGATTTGGTCGAGGAAGGTGTCGAGAAAGATGAACGTCAACAGCTGTAGGTGACGAGAGGTATCGAGGAACAAGAAACACCTGACAAAGAACAAAAGCTCGATCGATCCATCGGGTGTCAAGAAGCTATCAACGAGATAGAAACTTTCTCGATCGATCCATCAGGTGTCGAGGAGGTGTCGAGATTGCGATAAGAAAAAGCTTGAGAAGCTCAATAGATAGCTAGGTATCGAGGAGGTGTTGAGACAGCTTTTCAAAACGTATTGACCCCTTGTGATTAAATTAATTAATTAATTAGCAAAGTTATTAATTAATCAATTTAACATGCAAACGCGTGGTAGCACAAACAAATCACCAATAAACTAATTATGCAGTGGAAAATAAATAACATGGTGATTTGTTTACGAATTGGGAAAACCTGACGGCAAAAACTCCACCGGGTGATTTTCAGGTCACCACTCCCGAAACTCCACTATTATCACAACAAGCAGTTACAAGTAAAGGAATCCCAAGTACCTTACCAACCTACTGTTGAACCATCACCTCAATACCCAATTGGACTTGTTCTGTAGTGACAGTTTCCCCTTTTATGCACGACTCCCAAGTACGTGACTAACCAATTGTACGGATCCCAGTACATGACTTCAATCACCAACTAGAAAGAGTTGTTGGCTGCAAATTTCTTTAGTTCATCCATGATGAAGATCAAAAAGATGCTTGGTCACAAAACCCAAAGGTGCACATACATAGCAACTTCTTCAGAAGAGATGAACTAGGGCATAACTTTGTCTCCGGTCCCAATTTGCTTGAACAGAGTTTTCTCAATGCTTGTGCAACTTGTGAACTCTTTGACGGCCCTTAAAAAAATCCTTTTATATGTCTAAGGTTAGAAGAAAAGAAGGCCCAAAGACACATTCATGGATCCCAAGAAAATCAGATCAGAAATTCTGAAATTCATAAACCTCGACAGATAGAAGGTGTCGAGCAGCTGTCGAGCCACGAGCTTGAGACAACTTCTTAAACCTCGACACATGCAGCTGTCGAGCCCGCTATCGAGATGCTGTCGAGCTTTAATGAATGTGCACTTCTTCAGCTTGTTTCTTGGACAGACTTGATGACTTCAATACTTAATCTTGAAACCTTGTTTCTTGAAGTATTAAAAACACCTAGAACTACCCAATTACAAGTTGAGTGCGTTTTGTCAAAGGATTAGCCAATTACATAAAAGAATGACATATGTTCTTAACAAGTGAACCACATATGTCCTAACACAAAGAGAATTTTGAGAGAGAAATCCTAGAGAAAAACAAAATTGATTCATCCACAATCTTTACATAGAGACTCTTCAAATTCCTCTACTCTCACCCTCTCCATTGTTACATCCTTGAGCGGTTCTCGGCCAAATCCATTTCTCACCATACCCACATTTGTGAGAAGGCTTTTTGGTGCTTTGGGAAGCAGTTAGGAAGGGACCAATGGTTATTGGTTGATGCCATGGGCCATAGCAGAATCCGGTAAGCTAAAAAAGAAAAAGGTTTGGCATAACCTCGTTGGAGCAAGAAGCTTGGAGGGCTTAGGTACACTGGGTAGATTAGGCTTGGAGGGTTTATTACTGTTCATGTATCCCAACTACATTTTCTAGTGGATTATTGACTGCTTGGAGGGCGGCGGAGAGGTTTTTCGCCGAGAGCTTCGGTTTCCTTTTCGATAACACATCATTGTGTTGTCCTTGTGTTTGCATCTCTCTTCCCTTTATCTTTTCCATTTAATTTCTGTTGTGGATGTGATTTTAATTGGTTTAGATTGTTTATCAATTCTGTTATTAGCTTATGTTCATTTTCCACACATATATTGTTTGACATTAAGCTTGAATTGGTAATTTTGTTTTTAGGGGTCTAAACATTCATAGTGTTTTATACGTTATTTGAACATTCAATTGGTATCAGAGCGGGTACACTCGATGTGGTTTTATTACCTAAGTGTGATCCTAGACCCTTTGGCTTGATATGGAAAGTGCTATGGCAAAGGCCAATATGAAGTGGAGTAAAGATGTTTGTGATAATGACTCTATGAGCATATTTGGAGATTGTCCTAGTAATGAACTTTTAGAGTTATTCAAGTCTAAGAAACATGCTAGAGTTTTTATACACATGCTGAAATCATTAGTTCATAGAAATCACAATGTTCATAATAGCTTGTGTGAGTCGATTTCCTTGGTTGAAAAATATAAGAAAAGGAATAGACATTTGTGTGATAAACTTGATGGTTTGAAAAGAAAGCTACATTCTTATATGAATGAAGAAAAAAAAGATGAGTCTTGTTTTGATGATCAAGAATGCCTATCACATGCTTGTCTTTTTGTTCATCCGCATTAAAAGTGTTTAATTCATGTTTGTGGTATCTTGACAGTTGTTGTTCAAGGTATATGACTGGAGATAAGTCTTTGTTCAAAAATCTCAAAGAGAAGAAAGATGGTTATGTGACATTTGGAGATGGTAGTTACTCACAAGTTCTAGGAAATGGAACTGTTAAGATTCTAGGACTGCCCTTGTTGACTGATGTGCTGTACATAAAAGGATTGAAAGTGAACCTGCTGAGCATCACTCAAATATGTGATGCAAACTTCTTAGTCCAATTTTTGAAGAAAGGGTGTTTAATCCTAAATGATGAGGGTGTTCAAGTGTTGAAGGGACCTAGAACCACTGACAATTGCTATGGTATCATTCTCAAACTGAGCATAGCGTGTCGAAGTGCCCGAGTGAATCTCTTGGAGCTATGGCATCAACGACTTGGGCATGCTAATTACAAGCAAGTGGCCAAAGTCTCAAAGCTAGAAGTAGTGGTTGGTTTACCAAAGTTTGGGAAAATTGAGAAGAGTGTTTGTGGCTCATGTCAAATGGGAAAACAAACAAAATCAGCTTATCCTAAGGTGAATGTGGTAGCTACTTCACGATCTTTGGAGTTACTTCATGTGGATCTAATGGGTCCAACAAGAAGTTGGAAGCACGTGATAATTTCTCAAGGTACTCGTGGGTGGATTTCCTTAGAGAGAAGTTGGAAGCACGTGATAAAATGGAAAGGTTGTGCAAGAGGCTACAGAATGAAAAGGAAGTTACCATAGTCAAAATCAGAAGTGATCATGGGAAGAAATTTGAAAATGCTAAATTTGAAGCTTTTTGCAATGAGCACGACATCAAGAAGGAATTTTCAGCTCCATAGACTCCACAACAGAATGGGGTGGTTGAAAGAAAGAACCGAGTGATCCAAGAGATGGCAAGAGTCATGTTACTCAACAAAAACATTCCACAAAAATTTTAGGCTGAAGCTGTGAATACATCATGTCACATTGGGAATAGAATTTATTTCTGAGCAGGGACAAAGAAGATGTCATATGAAATTTGTAGAGAAAAGAAACTGAAGGTGAAATATTTCAGAATATTTGGAATTAAGTGTTACATTCTAAATGACAGGGAAAATCCTAGAAAATTTGATGCTAAAAGTGATGAAAGGATATTACTAGGATACTCCACAATAGCCGAGCATATAAAGTGTACAACAAGCGCACTAAGACGGTGACGGAGTCAATAAATGTGGTCATAGATGACACCATCTTAGAAAAAGATATTGATGATGATGGCAAGTGGCTAAATCTTAAGAAGAATGAGGATGATGATGATATGTCTCTTGGTGATGATGCTGAGAAAGAATCACCGAAAAAGGAATCTACACCTCCTATATCAAGAAGAGAGACTAGATCAACACAAGGAGTTTCAAGCCCACTCACACCTACGAAAGTCCAACCTCCAATCTCTCATGAAGAGGAAATTTCAACTTCCAAGAGACCATCATCAAGAGTAACTCTCAATCACTCACCAAGCAATATCATCTGTGATATAAATGAGGGACTTCGTTTGAGAAGAGGACCAAGCTATAGTGTGAATCATGTGACATACAACTATTATCTTGCTCAATTTGAACCCAAGAAGGTAGAGGAAGTTCTTAAAGACGAGAACTGGATAGAGTCTATGCACCAAGAGCTACATCAATTTATTAGAAATGATGTATAGGAGTTGGTTCCAAGGCCCAAGGATACACATGTGATCGGCACCAAGTGGATTTTTAAGAACAAGATTGATGAAGATGGTGAAGTTGTCCGAAACAAGTCTAGATTGGTGGCTCAAGGGTATACTCAAGTTGAAGGTATAGATTTTGATGAATCATTTGTACCTGTAGCAAAACTAGAGTCAATCTGAATTCTTCTCTCCATAGCGTGTATTATGGACTTCTAGCTGTAACAAATGGATGCGAAGAGTGCCTTTTTTAATGGTTTTCTAAATGAAGGAGTATTTGTTGAGCAACTAAAGGGGCTTCAAGACCTTCAGTTTCCGGATCATGTGTTAAGGTTGAAGAAATCATTGTATGGGTTGAAGCAAGCACCAAGAGCATGGTATGATCGCCTCACCACATACTTATTGGATCATGGTTTCAAGAGAGGTCAGGCCGATTGGACATTATTTGTTAAAAGAGATGAGAAATCTCTCCTTGTCGCTCAAGTGTATGTGGATGATATTGTTTTTGGATCCACAATTGATCAACTAGCTCATAAATTTTCAGAAGAAATGAAAAGGGAATTTGAGATGAGCATGGTGGGGGAGTTGAACTACGTCCTAGGGCTTCAAGAGAAATATGCCAAAAATCTTGTCAAAAGATTTGGTCTACACTCTAAGAAACACACTTCCACTCCTATGAGTTCCTCAGCAAAACTGAGCATGGATGCAGCCGGTGTCGACATAGACCCAACACTTTATCGAAGCATGATTGGTAGTCTTCTCTATCTCACTGCAAGTAGGATAGACATTGCTTTTAGTGTCAGGGTACGTGCACGATTCCAAGCAGCTCCTAAAGAGTCCCACTTGACGGCAGTCAAGCAAATTATTCGCTATATCAATGACACATCTGACTATTGGATTTGGTATTTAAAAGATTTGAATGAGTGCTTGGCTGGATATTTAGATGCTGACTAGGCCAGGTGCATTGATGATAGGAAAAGCACTTCCGGTGGTTGCTTCTATCTTGGGAATAATCTGGTTTCATGGACGAGCAAAAAGCAGAATTCAGTCTCTCTTTCAACAGCTAAAGCTGAATATATAGCAGCAGGAAGTTGTTGTGCACAACTACTATGGATGAGAAAGCTACTACATGACTATGAAATTTCTCAAGACACTATGTGTGTGTTCTGTGATAACACTAGTGCCATAAATTTGTCAAAGAATCCAGTTCAACACTTGAAATCCAAGCATATCGAGATCCGATATCACTTCATTTGGGACTTGGTGGAGGACAAGATTGTGTGTCTAGAGTTCATCAACATTGACAATCAAAAGGCAGACATATTCACTAAACCTCTTGATGGTCCGAGGTTTGAATCTTTGCATAAGGCCATTGGTGTCGGTATCATTCCTTGAACTCTATCTTCCATGTGATCTTTTTGTGTTCATTTATGCATTTTTCCTTTATTGATCATACATGTTATGTGTATTTGCATTCCTTTACTTAAAATGTTTTTACATTGTTGTTTTTTATCAATCTTTTCTTGCTTTTGTGTCAAAAATCCAAAAACACATAAAAAGTAGAAAATCCAAAAAGTTTGATCGACATTGTTGAGTTTTGTCTCAAAGCATGTTTTGCCTTGTACCTTTGTACTAATGGCTTTGTGCATCTACGAGCTTAGCTTGTTCCCTTTGCACTCATATCATTGTGGGAGAAATCTTGAAATCTATGTGACTGTTGTAAATAGATCTTCAACCTTGTCATGAATGATTAGTGAATGGTTTTGTTGATCTTGAAACATGCATAGACATGCTAAAAGAGCTCACCAAATATAAATCTCCAAATGAAAAGAGATATTGAGCTGCAAAAGCCTGTCGCACATACTAGTATTTGACTAAGAAAAAGGGAAAGTGATCAAAAATAAAATGTATGATGCTTAAAAAGCCAAAGGCTTGCTCATCAAATTGAAATATCAAAAATTTCAGGCATCAATCTCAAAATGAGATGTATTGATTTAAAAAGATCAAATGATATGGGAGGTCGAGAGAGAATAATTAACATTATAACATCCTATGCAAAATTTTCACAAATGGGATATTTCTAATAGAAAGACAATTTCTTTGTTTTTGCCTTATTAGATTGCAAAATAAATATTTAAATTACTCGAATCAAAGCATCATACATATTTTTATATTTAAAAGTTGTAAAGTAGGTTGCTACGCTCCAATTAAGCCAATTCAACGTCATGTCTCATTTATTTTATTATTTTTAAAATTTTTAGATTTACTGGTTGACATTTATTGATCAACTCCTTAGATTCAAGTGTTACTCTATCTCCAACTCTACCGTGTGTCTCTTGATTAACTCAAACTCTTCAAATACCGACATTATATGGAATTTTGACAGTCATCGATAGATTACAACATCCCCACCTCCTCTATCTATCTATCTATAATCTATGTATAATATAAAACTGAAGACTTTGACTTTTTGTTGACTTTTTAAAATTTTGACACATCTCATTATAATTTATTTTATTTATAATTGGATTGCAATATTAGAGAGACTCACGTTAGGATTAAAAAACAAAATAGAGAGACACGTAAAAAAAAAAAAATTAAAAAATAAGCATTGTTGTTAGGATGAAGAAAAAAGAGAGAGACTTTCATTAGGACTCCTCTCTTCCCACCTCAAAACCCTAGCAACTACCAACTCAAAACACTAAACTTAACTTGTAAGGCGACATTTTTTCTTTTTTATTTTATACGGCAATTTCTGCTTTCATATGTACTTGAGATTTTCTTTCTTAATCTTCTTCTTTTGTTTTGTTTAGAATTGATTTTCTTTAGAGTATTTGTTTGCTTTCTTAACTAAAGTTGTGGTTTTTGGTTGATTAAAATTATCATTCAATCTTACATATAATTGTTTGTTTGGATTCAACATAAAAGATAATGGAATAAAGTGTTATAATTTTGATATTGTTCCATGTCTTGAATTGTCTATATTATTATTACCACAACTAACATTACTACTCAAATTTGAAGCTTGGTGTGTCCTCCTCATGCCATGGTCTTTGTTTATATCTTTGCAGTTTATGTTTTAAAAGGTTGTTGATGAGAAAATTAAGATTTGGTTGTACAATATATGTATGTGTTCAAACAGTTGTAGTTGTAAGTGTGTGTGCGTGTGTGTATATATATATATAACTTTGGTAGTTTTGCTTTATTAATTTAAGAGTTGTGAATTACTTTGTAGGTTTAGTTACTGTGCACTTGCAGTGAGTATATATTGACAACAGAAGCACATATGTCTAGTATTAACAGTTTATAAAAATTTGTCCTAGCAACCCAATAACGTTCTATGTTATACAACACTTCTAAACTATGAAAAAGCATAGAAATTAAATATTTCTTCCCATTGTATTTTATTTTATTATGACCATTCATTTTTTTTTAAATGTTATCTTGCAAAATGTCTATAATATGCATATTATTAATTCAATTTCTTATTTTTAAATTTCATTAGATCTTATTATCAATAGTTTTCCGTGCGTATCGCACGGGTTGACAACTAGTCATATATAAAATTTAGTTAATATAAAATGTAGTTCACGCTATAGTTGTTGCCCTCATTGATGGTATTGCGCAGTTTGATTACCGTCACAATTAATGCACTGGTCGTGTTGCCGTAAGGAACTGTGAGGGATCGAGAAGGTCAGACTAAAATCGTCGTGGCTTATACATTTGCACTCCACAGTTTACGCTTCATAAACTCACTGGTTGGTTGATTATGTGAGTCCGTGCTTGTCGTTTTCTGGACCAAATGGTTGTGTTCTTAGTTTACACTCATTTTCCATTTATTAGGTGAGTCCGTACTTGTCGTTTTCTAGACCAAATGGTTGTGTTCTTAGTTTACACTCATTTTCCATTTATTAGGTGAGTCCGTGCTTGTCTTTTTCTGGACCAAATGGTTGTGTTCTTAGTTTACACCCATTTTCCATCAATATACTAAGGTCCGGTCAACATATGATACTTTTCAAACGACACAATTATGGACAAAAATTAAATATATAAGTGTGTTCAGTGGTACACACCTTTAGAAAATAATCCAATTATGTTAGTCCTTTCAACTTAGACCCCCCCATACGCACTCTTGCTTGCATAAATATCTTCAGACATCATTAGTTCTTTAACCTACTCATACCTCTTGGTACCCAATTCTCCATCAAATTCCTCAACTGATAAGATTTTCAGCATGGGGAAAGGAAATCAATATCTGACTTTATACTTGGCCTCTTGTTTATTCTTCATTTCACATTGTCAAAGTACTTCTAAACATCATTGCCTCCCTGACCAGAGCTCTGCTTTGCTACAACTAAAGCAAGAATTTGAAGAGGGAATGTCATCTGAGCCCGTTTACTATGCTGGTAATTACCCAAAGATGAAGTCTTGGAAAGCAAAAGTTGATTGTTGTTCTTGGGATGGGGTCACATGCAATAACAAGACAGGTCAAGTGGTTGGCCTAAACCTGGGCAATAGTTGGTTGTCTGGAATTCTCAATCCAAATAGCAGCCTTTTCATGTTGCATCATCTTCAAAAGCTCAATCTTTCCATGAATGACTTCAGTTTCTCCTCAATCCCATCTAGTTTCAGCCAGCTTTTAAGGTTAACTCATCTTGACCTCTCTTATTCCAACTTTGATGGCAACATACCATCAAAACTTTCATGGTTGACCAACTTGATTTCGCTTGATCTCTCCAACTTTAATCTGCATCTTAGAGGGAAAGACCTGGAAGCAATTTCCAAGAATATGACAAATATGAGAGAACTTCATCTAGACCATGTGAACATTTCATCATCGGTACCTCAATCCCTGGTAAATTTATCTTCCTTGGCATCTCTTTCTCTCTCTGATTGCAGTTTGTTTGGTGAATTTCCCAAAAATGTTTTCTTGTTGCCCAAGTTACAAGCCATTGTATTGTCATGTAATGACTTGCTCATTGGTTTTCTTCCAGAATTTCTTTCTAGAAGCTCTCTAAGGGTATTGGATCTTTACTCTACAAATTTTTCTGGGAAATTACCCAATTCATTTGGCAACCTTGAGTCCTTGAACCTTTTGGATCTTCACAAAGCAAATTTTTTTGGGGAGTTGCCCAATTCAATTGGCAACATTGAGTCATTGAGCTTTTTAAACCTCGATTATAATCAATTCTCAAGGGCAATCCCTTCTTCTATTGGGAACCTATCTCAACTCACTTCACTTTCCCTCTCATTCAACAATTTTAATGGTCAGACTCCATCTACACTGGGAAACCTTGCAAAGCTCAATTTTATTTCTCTTCAAAGTATTAATCTCCATGGGAAAATACCATCTTTCTTAAATAATCTAACACAACTAGAATATTTATATCTTTCGTACAACAATTTTGATGGTGGATTTCCAACCTCATTGACAAATCTTACTAAACTCAGAGAGATATATATCTCAAGATGTCAGCTGAAAGGGTCAATCCCATCGGAAATAAGTAGACTTCCTCAATTGTATACCTTTGACTTGTCATATAACTCACTCTCAGGAGCCATTCCATCTCTTTTGTTTACAATACCTTCACTGAATAAGCTAAGTCTAAACCAAAATCAACTCACTGCCCCTCTCAAATTCAAAAATATCTCTTCATCGTCGTTGTGGGTATTGAGTTTGGGTGGAAATGTATTGGGTAAAATGGAGCTAAAAATTTTCTTTGAGATTAAAAATCTTACATATTTGGATCTTTCAGGTACCAACTTATTGATTTCAAAAGGAAATATCAACTCCACCATTCCCAAATTTTTACGATTGTGGTTGTTTTCTTGCAATTTAATTGAATTTCCAGATTTCCTAAGAACCCAAACTTCTTTATTAGACTTAGACCTTTCCAACAATAAAATTGAAGGTAAAATACCTAAATGGTTCTGGAATGTTGGAAAGGTGGCACTGCAATTCCTCAATCTTTCTTATAATCATTTAAGTGGTTTTGAACAACCATTAACCGTTCTTCCTTGGCAAACTTTGTCTCTCTTAGACTTGAGTTCCAACATGTTGCAAGAATCTCTTCCGATTCCTCCATTGTCTACAAATTATTTTTTTGCATCAAAAAATAACTTGACCGGAAGAATCCCTTCAATGATTTGTAAGGTGAATTCTCTGAAAATCCTTGATATCTCTGATAACCAGTTGATTGGTGAGATTCCACAATGTTTAGGTAATTTTAGCAGCTCTCTCTCAATATTGAATCTTAAAAGGAACCTCTTTAAAGGAAACTTACCTGAAACATTCTTGGAAGGGAGCAATTTGACATCATTGGACTTCAGTTACAACCAAATACAAGGGAAGATTCCACGATCATTAGTGAAGTGTCGAATGCTAGAGGTTTTAAATCTTGGAAATAACATGATGATTGGCACATTCCCCTTTTGGTTGGAGTCTTTGCCAGAGTTGCAAATTCTCATCTTACGAGCAAATGGATTCCATGGTCCTATATGGGGTCCTCACACCATGCTTGGGTTTTCAAAGTTGCGTGTCTTTGACATCTCTTACAACAATTTCTCTGGCATGTTACCATTGGAATACTTTGAAACATGGGATGCAATGCAAATGGTCCACGGAAGAGGTAATTCACAACCAGAATACATGGAAGATCAAGCCCCTTATTACAAAGACTCAATTACGGTGATGAATAAGGGAGAAGAAATGGTATTGGTAAAGATCTTGATCATCTTCACATCTATTGATCTTTCCAATAATAGATTTCATGGAGAAATCCCGGATACAATGGGAATGCTCAAGGATTTAATTGTACTCAACTTATCAAGCAACAGTTTCACTGGTCATATCCCATCATCCTTGGGAAATCTAACCGAGCTTGAGTCATTAGATCTCTCTCGAAACAAGCTCTCAGGGGAAATCCCTCATCAACTTTTAAGTCTCACATTTCTTGCATATTTGAACCTCTCTAATAACCAACTTATGGGTCTGATTCCCCAAGGTGGACAATTTTGGACATTTGATAATTCCTCTTTTGAGGGGAACTTGGGATTGTGTGGCCCTCCGTTGTCAAAGAAATGTGGACATTGTGAAATTCCAACTTTTGAACCAAGCAAGGAGTCATCTTTTGGAGAGTGGTTCAATTGGAAAGTGGTAGTGATAGGATATGCTTGTGGGTTTGTAATTGGACTGGTTACCGGGCATGTCATCATATCAAAGAGGCCAAATTGGTTTGTGAGAACTTTTAGAGTGAACCTGCGAAGGCAAAGATAATTTGAGTAGACTCTTAGAGGGCCTAGAGGCACTTAATGTGGATTTATATTTTCTGTAGTAGCTGTATTTCTGCAATAAGATAAGCTTTATTTCCCCCCAGAAAGATAAGCTTGGCTGAATGTCATAAAATAACTCTTATGGTAGTTTTGTTATATTTCTGCACTTTGTTATATTTTTTTTTTTTTGGTTTCCCAACCGGTATCCGAACCCACTGGGCCGACTAATCCGGTTTCGGAGCGGGTCCCGGGGTTAAGGTTTTAAACTCCTCCCAACGGGCTTGCGGGGGATCGAACCGTAGTTCTCCCTACCAAGTCTAGCCCCTCATAATAACAAACATATGTTTCCAGAAGGCCAGATTCTTATTTTTGTGAGAACTTTTGTGTTGAGTTTGCACAGTTTTAGATGATTTTTATTTATTTATTTATTTATTTTTGAAGATGTTTAGATGAATTGAAGTAGACTATTTGAGGGAATTATCAATTTTTTTGCGATTATAATGATTGTAGTTGCATAGTGGCCAAATTATGATCCTTTTGATCTAACAAATAACTATATACTCTATGTTTTTTTTTAATGGGTTCGGCTTGAATTCAGTGTTCTTTGCACTGGACTTGATAGGATGTTGCCATATGTCCAAGAATTACCACATGTCAGCATCTTATTGGGTCAATGCACAAGACGCATTGGACTCAAGCCTCTTCCTTCTTTTACCCCGCACATATTGTCCATGGTTTTCTTCTTCAAGAGTCAAAGTCCTTAAAATGAGTCTTTTGGATATGTATATATATATATATATATATATATATATATATATAATCTGTAAAAACAAATAGAATTAATGACGGGTGGTTTTTCCATAAAAATAATAAATAAATAATAAATAAAACAAACAAGCAAACAAAACTAGATATTGAACCTCAAATCAATTATTCAACCATCAAAGACTTTACCAATTGAGTTAATCAGAACTTGTGAAATCTCTAATCTTATACTAATAGATGACCGTGTTTACACCAATGCATATAAGCATTGCCAATGCTTAATGGTTTGGTCCATACATAACTTGTATCTTTGTGTGGGTCATTTTAAATGACTTTTAAGGAGCATATATAAATCATTGATTTTAACGTAGTTAGCAAAGACCCCGATGAAACTAAAATATAGTTTCATTTTTAAATCAGGCGAGATAGGCCACATCTTTTTTTTTTTCTTTTTTTTTTCATACTACAGAAGGAAGAACCCACACGCCATCTCACAAAACTGCTAGCAGCCACATATATATATATATATATATATGTATATATATATATATATATATATATAAGTTGAAGCATAACGTTTATTGTTCAAATCACTTATTCAACCATTAAAGAGTTTACCAGTTGAGCTAGTTGGAACTTGTGAAATCTCTAATCTTATCTAATGACTAATGAGATGACAATGTTACACCAATGCATATAAGTATTGCAATGCTTTATGGTTTGGTCCATACATAACTTGTATCTTTGTGTGGGTCATTTTAAATGACTTTTAAGGAGCATATATAAATCATTGATTTTAACGTAGTTAGCAAAGACCCCAATGAAACTAAAATATAGTTTCATTTTTACATCAGACAAGATAGGCCATATCTATATTTATATATATCTAAAAGCTGAAGCGTAGCATTTATTGTTGCTACGCTCCAGTTGAGCCACATTAGCGTCTACGTCATTATCTTTTTTCTTTCCAATTTTCCTATAATTGTTTTTAACATTTATTTTGTTAAATATTTTCACTTTTCCAACCTTTTTCCTTCCCTTACCTTTTCATCTCTTCACTACCTTTTACATTAAAATCATTCTTCTTCTTTCCCTTTATCTTCATTTATTTTTGTCTCTTCTTATTCACATCTTTTTACTATAAATTTGTTACTATCTTTTCCATTCTATATATAGTTTTCCCTCACAAAAAAATGCTCTCTCTCTCTCTCTCTCTCACTCTCAATTTTTTGGTGGATTTTTTATTTTTCTTGCATCTCTGCTTTAGGTTGATAATTTTTTTATATTTTTTAAAACTCTACTTTGGGCTAATGCTATTTAATTTTGTTTTTTAAATTGTTTTCTTTTTTTTTTATTCTCTTTGATTGTATTTAAATGTTATCCTATTGTGTTATAACGAATTAAATATAGCATATAAAATATAATATTAATCTATTACATAGCATGATTTGGATAATTTGGTATTTATTTTATTACATAGCATGATTTTTTATAGTGCTCAATTTAGATGTTGAACTATGAGACTTTACTAATTTTTGTTTATTTTTTAATCCTTTGTGATGGACAAAGTACTCTTAATAGTCGTATTAGAAGTACTCTATAATATCATTTATTTAGAGAAAAGCAAAGGTTGGCCAAATGAAAATAATCGAATGGGTGACAAATTTTATCTTTTACAATTTTATTTTTATTATTATTATTATTTTATAACAATGCATATATAGTAATTTAATTCTTAGATTTTGCTAATAATTTTTTATTTCATAATATGTTTTTAGTAGACAAAATTACAATTTCTACAAAGAAAATAACCTTAATAGATTATCAACAACAAATTGTTTTCCTAATTGGTCCAATTAATCATTGCTAAGTTCTAATAATTTTTTTAGTTACATTTTTCGGTGTTTTGGATTGTAAGCAGAAAAAATATGGTTTGAGAAAATTTGTTTAAAACTAAAAGAATAATTTCCAAATTTTGTATTCTTTTTAATGATTCATAAAATGTTATAAATAATTTTTATTAAAAAATGAATATTTTCGTTAACTTGCCTTTTGAATAATTTTGTCTTGTTTTCATTTTGGTATGACAAAATTTATATTTATGATTGTTCCTATATTACATTTATGATTGTTCCTATAATAAATAAAAATATGATTACGAAATACATTTTTCTTTATTAAATTAGTTTAAATTGTAAAAAAAAAAAAAAATTAATAAAACCACCATAAAAATAATTATCATATTTATGATTTATGATTGTTCCTATAATAAATAAAAATATGATTACAAAATACATTACTCTTTATTAAATTAGTTTAAATTGTAAAAAATATTTAATAAAACCACCATAAAAATAATTATCAATTCGCGGCTAGTTTTTATAATTGTTAATCACCTTTGTAACGTCATATACATGACATTTGATGAAATTAATAACAGCAATTATAACTTTTTCTAAACTTTTTAAATACATTGGATTCTTATTGTTTTGCACATAGAGATTTGGTATTTTGTTATCTTGGTTTTTAATTAAAACGAAGAGTAGAGATTGAATAAATAACAATTATAATTTTTTCTAAACTTTTTTAATACATTGGATTTTTATTGTTTTGCACGTAGGGATTTGGAATTTTGTTATCTGGGTTATTAAATAAAATGACAAGAGCAAATTGAATAAATAACCTTTTAATTAAAATTCATTTATTTTGTACAAAGGAAAACAAAATCTTCATACACAATAGTGATGCACGGGTTAGCAACAAGTTAAGAGATATTAGTCAAGAGCCATGTGTGTTATAATGGTATTGTCTACCTTCTCATGAAAGAGAATGAAAGCTCAATTAGTGTGAAAACACTGATGCTTGTTTAGACCCCTAGTTTTAAATTACGGCTTAATTACTTTTACTCTAACTTATCTAAGTACGGAACAAGAGTAAATGAAGCGCAATAAACCGAAACTACTCTAGTGCATGAACATAAGCAATAAACAATAAATGTAAAGCACAAAGAGTAAGGGGAGAGAGATGCAAACACAAAATAACACCAAGACGTGTTATCGAAGATGAAACCGAAATACTCAACGAAAAAGCTCTCTAGGGCCCTCCAAGCTGAAATCAATTCACTAGTGAATAAGTTGGAGTACACGAATATCAAAAAGACCCTCCAAGCCTAATCTACCCAATGTGCTTGAGCCCTCCAAGCTCCTACTACCAACGGACTTCTTGAAGTCTTGTCTTCACTAGCTTTCCAGATCCCGCAATTCCGCCCGATTGCATATACCACTCTATGGCTTCTTCCAATACTTCCCAAAGGCACCAAAACTTCTCTCAACACTCAGGATAGGTGAGGCAAGTGTTTAGGCTAAGAACCTCTCAAGAATATATAGATGAAGAGGTGGGAGTAGATGGAAACTTTAGAGAAATGATGTAGAGGATTGTGGGTAAAACAATCTCTAACTCTTAAGTGTTTGGCTAGGGTTTCTCTCTCAAAAGTTTCTTCAGAAAAATACTCCTTCTTACATTTCGTGGGTAATGAGGGTTTATATAGTGTTGGTAAAGAATGGAAAAAGTCACATTCCAAAAAGTAACAGGTAGTGGGTTTCGCAAGTCACTCACAACTTAGCCTGAGTCACAAGTCACTCGCGAAACCAGCCTGTCAAAGTCTCTTCAAATTCCAACATATGCTTCTCACGTGGTTTGTTTCCTGGGTCATCAATCGCGAAAACCACTTCTTCACAAATTCTTCATCAAACTCTCACACACAACCCTTACATTAAATCTCATAAAAATACAGGGAAATGATTGAACAAAATTACAATCAAATTTAATATGGAATTAAAGCCAACATAAAATATAGTTGTAAATCACAACTTTACAATCTCCTCATTTGGCTATTCTGTGACAAAACCCTTAAACAGACTATAGACTTAAAATGTGAGTTTGGGAATAGAGGCAAATCTGACTCACACCTAAATATAAAATTTGTGAAGTACTTGAACCATACACACCTGTATCCTGAAACACTTTCACATAACAAATAACTTCATTAAGCATGAGACAAGTAGAATACAAGGCATGTATAAAGAACAAGTAAAATGTAATCAAGATAAACACAAGATATGAGAGCATATAGCAAAACTTAATCAAACAGGAACAGTCATTAAGAAATAACCACAATGAACATTTAACTAGTAAATGATCATCTGAACACGCAAGTAATTAAGAGCAGTGCAAAAATTAGTTGCATGTCCAGAAACTAAGGTAAAAAGCAATAGATAACTAAACGCATCAAGAAACAGCTATGCAGACCGAGGTACACATAGTACTAACGTAAACTAGTAAACTGAGTTTTAAGCTAAAGTACTGAAAACTTTAAAATAAAGCACTGTAAATAAAACTTAAAGAAACTAAATAAACTATAAGAGCAGTAAACAGAGTCTCAAAATTCTGCTTCCCCTTCAAGCTGTACTCCCTCTCACTAATTACTCCCCCTTTTTGACCGGAATGGCCAAAGGTGCTAGTCCATGCTTGCCAAGTCTCTAATCTGAGCAGAGAGAGCAGTAATTCACTCTTGAAGATATGTCATCTGTGTGGTGGTGTACGCATGGTGTTCATCCAACAACCTTTGCATAGCTTCCTGTGATCGCTGGAAATGATCAAATCTATCAAAAAGCAAGTCAATACGATCGAGAGCATGATGAGGTGCATGAAGTTGGGCCTGTGGCTGCTACTGCAGCTGAGTAGGTGAGGCTTACATACCTTCAAGATTAAGGGTGAAGTTGTCAATATCTTCATTGGTGTTACCACCCAAAGGAGTAGTGTCCTCACCTTCTGCTCTCTCTTCTTCTTCTCCATGAACACAAAGACGTGTTTTGCTCCTTGTCATTGTCTGAGTAGAGATCTAATCTTCCCTCTTCATCACTAGCAAGCCATGGGGAAACTAAACCCTCTCATGACACATGATGGACATGATCAATCTTGGGAAAGGTAGAGTCATCCAGGATGTCCTCTTGCTTACACACTTTGCAAGCAAATGGTAGATGTGAGCACAGATATCTATTTCCTTCTTTAGGTACAAGTCATGAAGGCATAGATCTCGAGGATGGGAGAGGTTCATCAAATTCTTCACTAGGAAAAGGTTGAACATCATGATGTGTGCCAGTGTTCTCATTTCAAGAGAGAAACTGGTGGTGAGCAAGCACTTCCTGTACTGATATCCCCCAAGAATTTGTGCAATTGCTAATACAACTGGTGATTTCCTCTTATCATATGGAAGAGAAGACTCTAAACTCACCGGCCTGATCTAAAGGAAGTTTTGAATAGGCAAAGCTAACAGTGTGAAATCCTTCCGTCTCACCCAACAGTTTAGGTGATCTCCCTCAACAATCGCATTCGAGAAGAACTCCCAAACCAAAACATGGTGCACATCCACTGAGCCTGTGAGGAGTGGAGCCCATGTGCGGTCTCTGAACACATCGGGGATGCAAGTACTCTCAAGAGATGGAAGGTCTACCTCTCGTTCCACAATTATGACAACATCCTTGTAAAATTCCGAGAATGCCTCAAATGCATCTCTATTTCGAAAACGATCTTCTTCAAATCTTTGACGCTTAAAAGGTTTCTTGGTAGTGGTTTTCTTGCAAGGAGACATCTACAAAAATGAGCAACCACACAAACCATAAACAAACATGGTAACAAACTTGATTAGATACAAGCTAGTCGAAAAACAAGAAAACAAAATAGAGAAAAATGCCCTAAAATAGAAACAAACGAGCATAACAAAGACACAAGAACATGTTCGATGGGCTAAAAGGTCTAGAAAGACTTAACTAGCATGAATGAATGCAAAAACATGTCAAGTGATAGAGTGTGTGCATCAAAGGTGCATCAAGTGTGCATGTGAGATGCATGATCAATGCACGAACAAGCACTCATGGGGAAAAGTGTGTAAAACACACAACCAATGATCAAAACATGATAAACATGAATAATTATGGTAAACCCCAAAATTTAGTACTCATCGGAGTCCAAAAGAATGAAAAATACCATAGAGGCATTTTATCAAACAACTAGTATGCACACACTACATATATGTGATAAACAATGCATGAACATGTGAAAATCTTGCCTAAATATATGTTTTAATGCCACAAGGGACCAACACAATCATCAACAAACACAATGGGACTATGCCCAAACAAAAAAATTAAAAAAAAAATGCAAAAATAGCCTAACCCTAGGTTTTATGAAATCAAAGAAACAATCAGTGGATTTGAAAGATGAAAAAGGTTAGAAATTACCTTAATGAAGTCTTAGAGAAGAAACCCAATGAAGATTGGTTGAGTTTTGAGGGGAAATGTGTGTTTTTGTGTGTAGGAGTTGCGGAGTGAAAAAAGACTATATATTTGAAAACCGAAATTTCGAGCCCTTTAAAAACTATCTTTTTCAGCATTTCGCATGCCAGTGACTCGCAAGCCAGTCGTGAGCCTACTCGCGAAACATGCAGATGCACAGGGCAGATTTTCGCGAGTCAAGTCTGAGTTGCGAAGCACTCGCGAGAGACTTGCAAAGCTCTCTGCTTGAAATTTTTAAGAAATTGAAATTTCTTAAGAATTTTGCAACTAGGGGCCACTCGTGAAAGCACTTGCGAAAAGGCCAAAAACTAAGTTTTTCAACACTAAAAATTTGACATTTTGAGAAAAAACTTTTAAAAACCAAAGTGAAAAAAATCACTTCCAGAAACACATGAAACACTCAAAAATCTTTTTGCGTTTGATCATTAAGCAATTGAGCATACACAAATCAAGTTTGAACACGTACAATCACACAAATGAAATAGGCATTCATTGAACATTAGACTTGTGTGTTGTGTGTGTGAATCAAGTATGAACTAGTCCATAATCTAGTATGAAACTTCAATGATCAATTCAATCATGTCATACACAAATAGCACGAAGTCAAGTGATCTATCTTACTAGTAGAAAGAACATATATGACCCCTCACCAAAGTGTTTACATTGATTGAAAGTTTTTCATTTGGCTTCCATTTTTCATACTTTTGATCAATAAAACTCAATTTTTTAGCAACGATGCCATAAAAATTTTTATATTTCTTTGAAGAATAAACCTTTGGTTTTGGCATCATACAATTTGAATACATTTTGCTCCACCTTTTCCTAATCAAACTAGTTTTCAAAGTAAGGCTTTTTTGGCTCTTTCTCCTTTTAGAGATTGACGTTTGAAGAGCTTTTTGACATAAAATAAATAAATAAATAAATAAATGTGAGGAGATATATAGGATCAAGTCTACGCATGTATCAAGATCAAACAAGGCTATTGGCTAGACATTCATAACAAGCTTGAACATCTATTTACAACAATCAAACATAGATTTCTAGATTTTGCTCACACTTAAAAATATGCATACATAACAAGTTAAGCTCGTAAATGCACTACGCCATTAGTACGGAGGTACTAGGCCAAACTCAACATGTGATATGACACAACACAAGCAATCAAATTTTTTGAGATTTTATAATTTTTATGAGTTTTTGGATTTTTACTCACTCAAAACAAAGCAATAAAGTAAGATCAACGAAACAAAGCAAACAAGGCCAAAAAAAAAAAAAAAACATTAAAATAAGTACTATAATGACATGAGTGACCCTTTCTACATGAATGCACCAATGATAGAAAAGTGAGGGTCACACTAGAGAAATGAGTCAAGAATGATATTGACACAAATGGCCTTACGAAGAGACTCAAACCAAGGACCATCAAGGAGTTTAGTGAATATGTCAGCTTTTTTATTATCGGTGTTGATGAACTCTAGCCATATACTTTCTCTTCCACCAAGTCATGAATGAAGTAATATCGAATTTCAATATGCTTTGACTTTGAGTGATGAACAGGATTCTTGGATAGGTTAATGGCGCTTGTATTGTCATAGAAAATAGACATGGTGTCTTGAGAAATCCCATAATCATGAAGAAGCTTTTTCATCCATAAGAGTTGAGCACAACAACTACCCACAACAATGTACTCTGCTTCAATAATCGATAATGACACTAAGTTTTGCTTCTTGCTTATCCATTACACCAAATTGTTTCTGAGATAGAAACATCCTCCCGAGGTTTTTTTTTTCTGTCATCAACACACCCGGCCCAATCAACATCCGAGTACCCGGCTAGGCAATCATTTGAATCTCTTTAGTACCAAGTCCCATAGTCGGATGCTCCATTAACATAACGAATGATCCTTTTAACTGCTGTCATATGGGACTCCTTTGGTGCTACTTGAAACAAGCACATACTCCAACACTGAAGGCTATGTCCGGCCTACTTGCGATGAGATATAAGAGGTTGCCAATAATGCTTCTGTAAAGGATTGGATCAACTTCCACACTGGCTAGATCAGAGCTAAGTTTGACGGAAGAACTCATTGGAGTGGATGCATGTTTCTTTGAGTCCAAACCAAAGTAGTTTAGCTTCCTCACTAACAAGCCAAGAATGTATTGACCCTTTGTGATGAATTAACAAATTAATTAGCCAAGTTAATTATTTAATTCAATTAGCATGCAATACGCGTGGCAGCACAAACAAATCATCAATTAACTAAATGCGGCGGAAATTAAATTGACACGGTGATTTATTTTCGAACAAGGAAAACTTACACGGCAAAAACTCCATCGTGTGATTTTAAAGTCACCACTCCCAAGAATTCACTATTATCACAACAAGCAGTTACAAGTAAAGGAATCCCAGTACCTTACCCCAATACCCAATTGGACTTGTTATGTAGTGACAATCTTTTCTTATAATGCATGGCTCCTAGTACGTGACTAACCAATTCGATACGCGAATTCCAGTACGCGGCTTACTCACCAACTTGAGAAAGATATTGGCTGCAAAGTTCTTCAATTCATCACACGATGAAGATCACAAAACTCCTTAGTTACAAAACTTTACGGTGTACAAACACAACAACTTTTTCAAGAGAAATATGAACTAGGGCAAATTCTGTCTCCGGTCACAATTTGCATGAACACAACTTTGTTTCACACTTGCGCAACCTTTGACGGCCCTTAAAACAATCCTTATATATGTTTAGGGTTGTGAGAAAAGAAATCCCAAACATGTATTCACAGATTGAAGTGAAATCAGTTCTGAAAAACTAACTTTCATAAACCTCGATAGATAGCTTATCTGTCAAGATAGTTGTCGAGCATCAGGCTTCAGCAGCTTTTTAAACCTCGATAGATACTAGCTGTCGAGATAGCTGTCAAGCTTTAAAATCCAGCACTTCTTCACTTGTTTCTTGGACAGACTTGCATGGCTTTAACACTTAATCTTGAAACCTTGTTCCTTGAAGCATTAAACACATCCTAGATCTACCCAATTACAAGTAAAGTGTGTTTTGTCAAAGGATTAGCCAATTCTAATTTGACATATGTTCCTAACATTAAATCACATATGTCCTAACACCCACCATGCTCATTTCAAATTCTTTCTTCATTTCTTCTAAAAATTCTTGAGCAAGTGCATCAATTGATGAACCAAACACAATGTCATCAAAATAAACTTGAGCTACAAGAAGAGATTTCTCATCTCATTTAACAAAGAGAGTCCGGTCGGCTTGACCTCTTTCGAAGCGACAATCCAAAAAATATGAGGTTAAACGATCATACCATGCCCTTAGTGCTTGTTTCAACCCATATAGAGCTTTCTTCAATTGGAGAACATGGTCTGGAAAATGAGGATCTTGAAATCCTTTTGGTTGCTCAACAAATACTTCTTCTTGGAGAAACCCATTCAAAAATGCACTCTTCACATCCATTTGGTAAGCTTGAAAGTCATGATGCCGGAGCAAATGACTCGTCAAAGTCTACACCTTCAACTTGAGTATATCCTTGAGCCATTAATCTTAATTTTTTTCCGCACAACCTCACCATCCTCATCAGTCTTGTTCTTGAGGATCCACTTGGTGTCAATCACATGAGTGTCTTTTGGTCTTGGAACCAATTCCCACACATCGTTTCTAACAAATTGATGTAGTTCTTGGTGCATGGACTCTACCCAATTTTCATCTTTCAAAGCTTCTTCCGCCCTTTTTGGTTCAAATCGAGCATGGTAACAATGATAAATCACATGATTTACACTATAGTTAGTTCCTCTTCTAAAACGAAGACCCTCATCCAAGTCTCCAATTATATTACTTTTGGGATGATTTAAACTCACTCTTGACGATGGTTTCTTTGATGTAGAAGGCTCATCATCACAAGATATTGAAGGTTGCACTTCCAGTGGAGTGAGTGGAATTGATGTCACTTGGGGTGACCTAGTTTTCCTTCTTGATGTGATAGGTGTAGTTTCCTTTTTTGGTGATTGTTTCTCAACATCATCACTTTGTGAGGAATTACCCTCATCATCATTCTTCTTGAGGCTTGAAGCATCTCCACTTTCATCAAAACTCTTTTCCGGAATGGCATCATCTATGACCACATTTATTGACTCCATGACCATCTTGGTTCGTTTGTTGTAGACTCTATATGCTCGGCTATTCATGGAGTACCCAAGAAAGATTCCTTCATCGCTCTTGGCATCAAACTTCCCAAGATTTTCTCTATCGTTGAGAATGAAACATTTGCTACCAAATACCCGAAAGTATTTCACCTTAGGCTTCTTTTCACAGCTTCACCCCAAAACTTTTGAGGGATATCCTTGTTGAGAAGCATTACTCTTACCATTTCTTGTATGACGCGATTCTTCCTTTCGACGACCCCATTTTATTGTTGATTTTTTGAAGCCGATAATTCCTTCCTTATTCCATGCTCATTGCAAAATACTTCAAACTTTGCATTCACGAATTCTTTCGCATGATCACTTCTTATTTTGATGATAGGAACCCCCTTTTCATTTTAAAGCCTCTTGCAAAGTTTTTCCATCTTCTCACATGCTTCCGATTTCTCTCTAAGGAATTCCACCCAAGAGTATTTTGAGAAATCATCAACCACGACCATGATGTACCTCTAGCCACCCTAGCTTTCCGTCCACATGGGACCCATTAGATCAACATGGAGTAACTCCAAAGGTCAAGACATAGCAATAATATTCACTTTAGGTTGGCTTGACTTGGTTTGTTTTGCCAAACTCAAGTTCCAATCCAAAATCGAGTTTGACAAACTCGAGTTCTAATTACTAGTCGTTTGACGTGAATTTAAAATAAATAAATAAATAAATAAAGCCCCACGTGGAAGTCAAGTTTACTAAACTCGAGTTCCAGACCTTTCTTTTTCACTCCTCTTATGAAGCGTCCACCGCTTCTCACTTCCAAGTTCCAACAAAAAAAAGTAAAGCCTATTTGAAATTTGAAGCACTAGTTTGAATTTAGTCCGCATTTGGTTTCACTTGTCAAAAAGCAAATGATTAAAGCCTAACCTTTTTGAAATTTTAAGCACTGACTTTGACCCCCAAAAAAAAAAAAAAAAATAGTGTGTTAGTGTTTTGTGGATTAATTTTTACAGTCTGGAACTCAAGTTTGGTAAACTCGAGTTCCACGTGGTTTTTTTTTTTTTTTTTTCCCAATTCCATGTCAGACCTATACTAGTTGGACCTCAAGTTTGTTAAACTCGATTTTGAGTTGGAACTCGAGTTTGCTAAACTTGAGTTCCAAAAACAGTCTATATAACTAAATAACTTCAAACACATGCTATTCACCTAAAATTTTTCTAAAAAATTACCATTCAACAAATTTTGCCTTCCATTGTGCAATATCTAAAATACCTTACTAAATTTTGATGTCCAAAAAAATTTATTTGTGTATTTTAATTTTTATGTGTTAATTATACTTAGAAAGTTAAAATGGTGATTTATGGTATTCTATTTGTTACCTAGAGAACACTAATTTATTAAAGGTTTAAATCTTCTAGATTTATAAATTTATCTAATAAAAACTTTGTTAAGAACATGTTTTTATGTAATTATCATATCCTTTGACAAAACTTACTGTACTTGTATTTGGGTAAATCTAAGTAGGTTCAAGATGATCATTACAAGTGGTTACATTGAAGACATGAAGATTACTTAAGAACTGCTTAAGAAAAGTGCAATCTACAGGTCATGATACCTCCTCGACAGAAGTTTGATCTGTCAAGATTCATTAAAGCTCGACACATGTCTCGATCTATCGAGCTTACGGGATTCTGACTATAGCCAACAACGTTTTTATTCTAAAAGGCCATTTGTTTATGGGTTTGTATAATCCTTATAAGACTAGGAAAACCCAAGGTTTGTGGGTTTGTATAATCCTTATTGGACTAGGCAAGCCCAAGGTTTGTGTAAACCTATTTAGAATAGGAGAGCTCATTAAGCTCCTATTTAAAGGAGGTGGATAAAGAAAAATCTAACCCTAGAGAGCTTCATAAAGTTTTCTTTTTGAAACCCTAGCCTCCTCCTAAAGAAGAAAGAGCTCTTGCTGCGTTTCTTGTATGCCTTTGGGTTCTGTAACCAAGCAAAGTCTCTTCCACCAACATTGAAGATCTTATTAGTGTTTCTATGTGAAGCTACTGCAAATCAACTACAACAATCAAAGGGTAGCTGTGGAGCTAGTCACGTACTGGGATCCGTGCATCATTGGTTAGTCATGTACTAGGATTTGTGCATTGAACTGAGAGATTGCCACTACATTGCAAGTCCAATTAGGTATTGGGGTCAAGGAAGTCGATACCGTACCGGTACCGGCCGTACCGGTTGCATACCGGTATCGAAACATTAACGTTTCGTACCGGTTTAAATACCGGCCATACCGGCCAATTTCGGGCAATACCGGCCGGTACAGAAAAAAGTTTTTTTTTTTTTTTTTTTTTTTTTTTTTTTTTTTTTTTTTATTTTTTTTTTAAGTTTTGTAATTTTTGAATTTTTGTTAGGGTAGAATGATAACTTATTTGCATTAACTTATTAGTATTATTTGTTTTCTTAATATGCAATGGTAACTTTTAAGCTTTCTATTTTTTATATTGTATGTTTTTTTTTCTTTTAATTGATACTAAAGTCTAAAATTATGAGTAATTAGTTTTGAATTGAGGAAATGTTTTATGGTAAACTTTTATATTTATTATAATATATATACACACACATACATATATATATATATATATATATTTATAAATAAAAAAAATAGCAGTAAACCCGAACGGTACACCGGTATTGACCGGTATCCGAAATATACCGTACCGCTGGGCAAACCGGTATAGCCTCCGGTACGGTATTGACTCCCTTGATTGGGGTAAGGGTTCAACTGTAAGTTGGTGTGAGAGACCGTGCCCCTGGCCCTTTTTATGATGTTGGGCCGAACTCACGTGAATGGGTGGAGTCGTGTTATTGCCTCTCAAAATGAAGGTTCGACTAGTTATATTTTCCCCTTTAGATTAAGGGTTTTACAATGGAGTTGCCACTTATTTAATTGTTGGAAAAATAAGAAAACCATAATTGAAAATTTTCTCATTTTATTAATTTGAAATTTGAATTTACATTGATCATAGGAAAATTACATGGTTTTGGTCCTAGATACAATCTAAGATAAAGTACATGGCTTTGTTTCCTAATTACAATCTAGAAATTGAAAATTACATGGATAAGCATTTGGTCTACTAAGCCTTGATCTAAGTTCGGAGGCTATGTTACAAGGTGGGAAGGTGTTAGGCACCCACATTGCCCGGTGAAACCGGTCTTCTAGACTATGGTGGCTAACATTCATATCACATCATCCAATATGTTATCAATCAATTTGCATGTTGAATTTGAAGTGTGTGCATGTGATAAACTCTAATTCAATTTATTAAGCACTTCATTTGGATTGAAAAATAAATTCTAGTGAATGTGTGTGGATGGTGATATCCTAGATTCAAGAATTTAAAAAAAATTATTAAACAAAGATCTTTTTCATGTTTTTGATATGGATTTAAGATCAAAACTAGTGTTTATATATGAACATGTGATGAACAACCAAGAACATATGAAGAACACATAAGAACATTTAAGAACATTCAAATATATTCAAGAGAATTTAAATAATCACTATCATACTTTAATCCTAAATTCTCATCATGGCAACACAATAAACAAGTTAAGAAAATGGATTATACCTTCATGCAAGATCCATATGGTGGAGAAGGAGACTCTTGGTGGAGGTCCTAAGAATGAAGAAAAAAAGAAGAACTAGGAGAGAGAGAGTGAGTCTCACTCAATACCTTGAGTCTTAGGAAGACCAAGATATGACAAGACTACTCTACTTCACTAGAACTCAAGAGAGGACAAGAGAGGGGGTTTTTGGTGTGCTTTGAAATGAAGGAGAGGAAGAGTTTATATAGTAATGGTGGAGGGAATATGAATAGAATGCCATTTAATGAGGGTTGACAAGAATCATGAACCTAGACCTCATTTTAGCATTGGGAAAAATCTGGTGCATTAAATGTAGAGATTGGTGGGAGTGGGGAGTAAGCCAAAATTCGGTTTTCCTGTTGTTGCTGTAACAGTCTGTAGAGCTAATTTCAAAAAATCATATCTGACTTAATTTTGATCAGAATTGTCTCATTTTTGTGCTCAAATTGAAGCCCCGAATGTCTAGTTTCTGGAAAAATTAACCTCATTCACAGATATCGATGAAATGGTGAGCAGAGTTCATTTGTTAAAAAATGGTTTTAGCATAATTAACATTAATAGGTCCAAAATTAGCTCCCAATTAACATTAAATGGCTCCAATCACTCCCATTTCAGACTTAATTGGTTCCAAATTTACTCTAATTAAAAGATAATTGCACAAATTACTTATTGAATAATTAATGTTTAACTATCTAATTAATTAGGTGTATGCAACATCACCATAAAATGTAGTCCTAACCAATCAAATTACGACACGTCATTGATCACAAATTAATTACACTTATAATCAATTGAAATCAATTGTTCATAATCACATATAGTCGGACTAAATTTGTGATAGTGCATCTCAGCCATTAAAACTTGATTTGATAATAACTTTCAATCTGGTGATTCGATTAGGGCTTATGACCAGTCGATTTTATCGTTACAACATCAAGATCATTTTAGTGAAATGAGATTAAAGATCAAATGGCCAGAATTAAGATGCATATTTCCAAGGCAAAATTACCCTTTTACCCTCCATTTGAGGTTAAATACGGGTTGCAAAATGGGGAGTCAACAGAATGCCCCTCATTGGCAGAGCTTGAAAAGCGAATGTCAATGTATAAAAGAGACACCTAACTTTGCAATCAGTATTTAACCATGGTGAATGTATGATGCATGTAGATAAAAATGCGGACCGTCATGTAGTGGATCAAAATGTGGACCGAATCTCCGGGGAGATTGCCTACGTACCTCTTAGTGAGAGGATCAGGTCTAAACGTAATTTTTATTTATTTATTTATTTTTTTTGCCTTATTTTTTGGTAAAAGAAAAAAGAAAAAAGAAAAAAAAAGTACAAGACATGCTTACTAGTGGTTACGACAAAATGAGGATTTCAGTCGTGATCTTGAATTTTGGACATGCTTCCCAGAGGTCCGATGGATTTGAATTTTGGACGTGCTTCCCAGAGGTCCAATGGATTGAAGTTTGGACGTGCTTCCCAGAGGTCCGATGGATTTGAAGTTTGGACGTGCTTCCTAGAGGTCCGATGGATTGAAGTTTGGACGTGCTTCCCAGAGGTCTGATGGTTTGACTTTGGACGTGCTTCCCAGAGGTCCATTGAAATTGAATTTGGACGTGCTTCCCAGAGGTCCGATGGTTTGACTTTGGACGTGCTTCCCAGAGATCCATTGAAATTGAATTTGGACGTGCTTCCCAGAGGTTCGATGGAATTGGATTTTGGACGTGCTTCCTAGAGGTCCGATGGATTTGAATTTTGGACGTGCTTCCCAGAGGTCCGATGGATTGAAGTTTGGACGTGCTTCCCAGAGGTCCGTGGATTTGAAGTTTGGACGTGCTTCCCAGAGGTCCGATGGATTTGAATTTTGGACGTGCTTCCCAGAGGTCCGATGGATTGAAGTTTGGACGTGCTTCCCAGAGGTCCGTGGATTTGAAGTTTGGACGGGCTTCCCAGAGGTCCGATGGATTTGAAAGATTTGAATTTTGGACGTGCTTCCAAGAGGTCCAAGGGTTGGAATTTTGGACGTGCTTCCCAGAGGTCCGATGGTTTGAAGTTTGGACGTGCTTCCCAGAGGTCCGATGGATTTGAAGTTTAGACGTGCTTCCCAGAGATCTAATGGATTTGAATTTTGGACATGCTTCCCAGAGGTCTGATGGATTGAAGTTTGGACGTGCTTCCCAGAGGTCCAAGGATTTGAATTTTGGACGTGCTTCCCAGAGGTCCGATGGATTGAAGTTTGGACGTGCTTCCTAGAGGTCCGATGGTTTGAAGTTTGGATGTGCTTCCCAGAGGTCCGATGGATTTGAATTTGGACGTGCTTCCCAGAGGTCCATTGAAATTGAATTTGGACGTGCTTCCCAGAGGTCCATTGAAATTGAGAGGCATTATTCATGCCGATGTTCTGTGGGCCTTTTACCCTAGTACCTACAAAATAAATATTTTCAATTAGTAACAGAGTTATTCATTGAAAAGACTTTGGCGTACCTGGCGAATGCCCCTAGTTTGGGACATATTCATTGCTTCGATTAATGCTGAGGGTGGACAGTTTACTTGATGTTGCACCACTAGAGAATATAGAAGAAGATCATAGCTTTCTTTTCCTGATGAAGAATTTTTTTTTTTTTTTTTGGGACTTTTGAAAAAAAAATTTATTTATTTATTTGAGATTTGAAGATTTGTTCATTATCAAAAAGTGAAGAAGATGAAGATGAAGATGAAGATGGAGTAAAAGAGATGAAGATTTATTCATGATTTTTTTTTTTTTTTTTTGAAAACCTATCCTTTGAATGAGAATAACTTTGGTTGGAGTTGATGCGGTTTGCTGAATAAGTCCTTGCTTAATTCCTGCAAAAAGATAATTTCAATTAGCAATGGATTTATTTATTGAAATGAATTGGAAGTACTTACCCAATGCCCCTAGTTTGGGGCATATTCCATGCTTAGATTGAAGCTGAATTCATTTGATGTTCTGACCATTGGGGAACATGAAAGAAGATCATGGTCTGCCATCCTTGGTTCCTGCAAAAAATCTTTCTTTCTCTAGCTTGTTAGAAACCAATTATCATGAAAGCTTGCACACAATATAAATAGGTCAATGCTCCAAGTTTAAACATGCCTGATGCAAACAAATGGGCTTAACCTAACATGCACCCAAACAATTTTGTCATATTGTTTTGACTTTGTTCTCCAAGGTTGTTTGGGTGATTGGGATCGAGCCTCTGAAAAGGCTACCTATGTACCTCTCTCATAGAGGATCAGGTCAAGACGTAGTTCAAGAGAACTGGATTTTGAAAAAGAATGATTTTTTTTTTTTTTTTTGAAAAAAACAAATTTCCATTTTTTTTTTTTTTGGAACAAGATGTGATCCTTTGAACAACCATTTTAGAAAATCATAGTGTTTAAGAACCAAACAAATCTCTTTGATTAGGAAGGATCAAGATCATTAAACTCATATAATCAAATTTGCTTCATCCTTTTGAACATCGTCAGATTGAGTCTCCAAAGGCAATCAAGAAATGAAATGTGATAATATTTATGAATCACATTGTTGGGTGCAAACAAGGAGAGTGCTCCAGGTTTGGAAGTTCTTTTGAGTCATTTTGAGGATTTGAGAATTTGAGAAATTTTGTCCTTGGACATATCATCCTGTGGGGTTTGACAATTTTAAGCATTTTTCCTTTTTAATTCAAGAGAAAATAATATTAGAGCTTAAGATGTGCCTACAACTAGCAACACTTCAAGGAGGTCTTTACTCATGGGTTGTAATGTAGGCCGGGTTTGGGTTATGAAATGAAAGATATAAAAGGCTCAAAATTAAAAATGTTGTTTCCCCCAAGTATGCATTACTCAAAAATCAAGTATTGGAGGAGTTTTACCATTTCTTCTTTGTCATCTTCTCACTAGTCTTCATTGGTCACTTGTATCAACAATCGTTTTTATGCTCATTCCTCTTGAATCATACCTCTAGACTTTCATCTTGTAAAATTCTTCTCTTTTTAGGTTGCATCTTCAAGTTTCCAACTTGGTAGGATTTTTCAATTTTTTCTTTTCTTCTTCTTCATTTCTTTGGCCCTAACTTTTGCCTAGACCGCCCTTTTGGGTTTTCAGCCTAGCGGGCTTCTTTTCTTTTTCTTTTCCTTTTTTTTTTTTTTTTTTTTTTTTTTTTTTTTGATTGAATGAACTTTTGGGGACATTTTTCCCTCCTTGTTTTTCTCAGATTAATGATTTTTGGTCATTTTGATGCACTTTCTAGACTCCTTTCTTGCCTCGATGCACTTGCACCTTTCTGTGCTTGATGAATCTTTCATTTTTTGATGAAATCTCTTTTAGATGAATCTTGTATTCCTCTTGGCATGATGAATTTTAGGCTCTTCAAACTTGATGCACACTTTTTTTTTTTCTCTCACATTGATGGAATTTCATTTCTCTTTCCTTGATTGAGTGAAAGCTCATTTTTCTTTGATGATCTCTTATCTTTAGCTTAATGAATTCTCTACTTGTCTTTCATATCCTCTAGGAGAGCTTTATCAATTAGCTTCAAAGCTCAAGGTCGACTCCTCCTCAACATGAGATTTAAGCATGCATACTTTGAATTTTCCCACCCTAGGTTTAGATTTTAGTGGGTTTATGCGAAAAAGAGGCTAAGTGTTTAAAGGCTCAAATGGGCTAGCAATGGATAATGATCATTCTAGGTATTAAGGTATAATCTTGTTTTACCAAAGACAGCCTCCTATCCCTATCAATGCTTGCTTGTAGGCACAGTGACTTGAGCTCTTTTAATAAATTCCTCTTAAAAGAAAAAGCATGAATGCTCTATTGGAGATACAAAAGTTTTCAGAAATTTGGAATGAATGCATGAGCCTTTTGAATTTTTTGATGGATAGATTTTCTCTGATTGCCTTGTAAGACCATTTCTTCTTTTATTCAAAGTAATTCAGCAAAAGTGTTTACACAGATCAAATGAAATCAATCCTTTCTTAGTACAAGTTGATTGTTCAAGCCTTTAAACATCTTAATTTAGAAAAAGTTTTGTCCAAGGGATCCTCATGTACCATTTTGAAAAGACGACTTTAAAGAATCTTGAAATCTTTGAAAGAAAAAAAAAATGGGTATTTTTGAAAAAAATCACTAGGAAGTCCAATGCCCCTAGTTCAAAGTTTTTTTTTTTTTTTTTTTAAATGACTTAAGGGCTCAATGCCCCTAGTCCAAGGACTTTTTTCATTTGAAAATTTTTCTCTTTTTTTGGGAAAGATTTGGAAATCTTGAAATTTTTTTTTGTTTTTTTCTTAATATATATACATGAACAAAGCACATTAAATGCTACATGAAAATTTTGAATTTAAAGAAACATAGAAACATGGAATAAACAAACAAATTTTAAGCTTAACCATAATGTTGCAAACCAAATGTGGAGTGAGGCAAAGTTGGGCCACTTGCTTCTTCTTGGTCCATTTAGGATGCTTGAGGCTTGGTGTGCTTGAACCTTGATTATGATGAAATGGCTTGGGCTTGCACTTAGAAGGCTTGAACCTTGATTATGATCTTTTGATATTTGCTTGAAATGGGTTGGGCTTGCACTTGAAATGCATGCATCTTGTGAGCTTTTGGCTTTTGATGTTGATCATATGTATACTCCTTTGATGGGCTCAAGTATTGGGCTTAGAATGATTCAAGAAACAATTTTCGGTTTCCATACCAAGTAGAGTTCAATCACAAGCCTTTGGGCTTAAGCTCATTCATAGCATACAAGGTTCAAACAATTATGATGGGATCAAGCGTTGGACTTGAGTCATCATGGTTCAAACAACAGCCAAACAAATGCATAATGAAATGCAATTTACATGGACCGACCTAAAGGTAGGTTCTAGGAGTCATTACAACATGGGTAAAAGGTAGGTTAAAGGTCCCCACAAGTTAGGACGTCGTACCTCCCAACTTGTGACGCCAGGAGCGCTGTGTTGGTCCGAACGGTACAGTTTGTCCTTATGAACCACCATGGCATAACCATAATGATCCTTGTCGCGGTGGGTGGTAGGTTCACCGCTGGGTATGTGAGTCTCAGGAAGACCACAATCCACGGCTAATACTACCGGGCTTTCAGGCTAGCACACAAATAAAATAAATTTCATTCAAGCAAATGATGCATGACATGCAAAATAATGACATATTAGATATGTTATATACAAAAAAGCAATAAAAAAACAATGACATGGTTAGCCACCATAACCTAATTGAAGCTTAGCCCTCAATATACCCAGTGGAGTCGCCACTATGAGAGACCGCGCCCTCGGCCCGTTTTTATGATGTTGGGTCGAATCCACATGAATGGGTGGAGTCGTGTTATTGCCTCTCAAAATGAAGGTTTGACTAGTTACATTTTCCCCTTTAGATTAAGGGTTTTACAATGGAGTCGCCACTTATTTAATTATTGGAAAAATAAGAAAACCATAATTGAAAATTTTCTCATTTTATTAATTTGAAATTTGAATTTACATTGATCATAGGAAAATTACATGGCTTTGATCCTAGATACAATTTAAGATAAAGTACATGGCTTTGTTTCCTAATTACAATCTTACAATCTAGAAATTGAAAATTACATGGATAAGTATTTGGTCTACTAACCCTTGATCTAAGTTCGGAGGCCATGTTACAAGGAGGGAAGGTGTTAGGCACCCACCTTGCCCGGTGAAACCAGTCTTCTAGACTATGGTGGCCAACATTCATATTACATCATCCAATATGTTATCAATCAATTTGCATGTTGAATTTGAAATGTGTGCATGTAATAAACCCTAATTCAATTTATTAAGCACTTCATTTGGATTGAAAAATAAATTCTAGTGAATGTGTGTGGATGGTGATATCCTAGATTCAAGAATTTAAAAAAAAAATTATTAAACAAACATCTTTTTCATGTTTTTGATGTGGATTTAAGATCAAAACTAGTGTTTATGCATGAACATGTGATGAACAACTAAGAACATGTGAAGAACACATAAGAACATTTAAGAACATTCAAACATATTCAAGAGAATTTAAATAATCACTATCATGCTTTAATCCTAAATTCTCATCATTGCAACACAATAAACAAGTTAAGAAAAAGGGATTATATCTTCATGCAAGATCCATACGATGGAGGAGGAGACTCTTGGTGGAGGTCCTAAGGGTGAAGAAAAAAAGAAAAACTGGGAGAGAGAGAGTGAGTCTCACTCAATACCTTGAGTCTCAGGAAGACCAAGATATGACAATACTACTCTACTTCACTAGAACTCAAGAGAGGAGAAGAGAGGGGGGTTTTGGTGTCTTGAAATGAAGGAGGGAGAGGGTTTATATAGTAGTGGTGGAGGAAATATGATTGGAAGGCTATTTAATGAGAGTTGACAAAGAATTATGAACCTAGACCTCATTTTAGTCTTGGGGAAAATCTGGTGCATTAAATGGAAAGATTGGTGGGAGTGCGGAGCAAGCAGAAATTCGATTTTCCCGTAGCTGCTGTAACAGCTTGTAGAGCCAACTTCAAAAAATCATATCTGACTTAATTCTAATCAGAATTGCCTTGTTCTTATGCTCAAATTGAAGTTTCATATGTCTAGTTTCTGGGAAAATTGACCTCATTTACAGATTCAAAATATTCTGAGAGATATTGATGAAATGGTGAGCAGAGGTCATTTGTTAGAAAATGGTTTCAGCACAATTAACATTAATAGGTCTCAAATTAGCTCCCAATTAACATTAAATGGCTCCAATCACTCCCATTTCAGACTTAATTGGTTCCAAATTTACTCTAATTAAAATATAATTACATAAATTACTTATTGAATAATTAATGTTTAACTATCTAATTAATTAGGTGTATACAACTTCACCATAAAATGTAGTCCTAACCAATCAAATTATGACACATCATTGAACTCAAATTAATTACACCTATAACCAATTGAAATCAATTGTTCATAATCACATATAGTCGGACTCAATTTGTGATAGTACATCTTAGCCATTAAAATTTGATTTGATGATAACTTTCAATTTGGTGGTCCGATTAGGGCTTATGACCAATCGATTTGATCGTTACAACATCAAGATCATTTTGGTGAAATGAGTCTAAGGATCTAATGGCTAGAATCAAGATACATATTTCCAAAGTAAAAGTACCATTTTACCCTCCATGTAAGGTTAAATGCGGGTTGCAAAATGGGGTGTCAACAGTTGGTATTAGGTACTGGGATTCCTTTTACTTGTAACCACTTGTTTTGATAATAGTGGATTCTCGAGAGTTGTGACCTTAAATTCACCCGGTGGGGTTTTGCCTCAGTGGTTTTCCCTATTCGTAAACAAATCACCTGTGTTAAATTTATTTTTCGCTACATTTAACTTAGTTGGTGATTTGTTTGTGCTACCACGCTTATTGCATGTAATTGAATCTAATTAATTCACTTTGCTAATTAATTGATTAATTTCCCAAAGGGGTCAATACATTCTTAGCCTATCAAGTGGTATTAGAGCAGGCATACTCTGATTAGGTTTTAATCTTTGCTATGTGATCCATTGACCCCTGTTGTCATGGAAACTCTTGATTGTTTTGATTTGCATGATCTTGTGTTGAATGATGATGATAATATTCAAGAAGCCTATTGCAAGCTTTATAACTTTTGTATGAAATCTCTTGAATATTCTACAAAATTAAAAGCTAATTTTAAAAAGGTCAAACTTGAAAGAGATGAATTGATTGCAAAATTGGATGAAGCTAATAATTTGAATGAGAAATTTAAAAATCAAATTTCATCTCAGGTGGACAAAATTAAAAGTTTGGAAGAGCAACTAGTTGAATTTAAAACTGAAGTTGAAAAATTAACTAGTGTCAATCTTGTTGTTGAGCCTAACTCAAAATAAAAATATTTTTATATTCCTCGATTTAAAAGGAATAATGAAGAGTTGAAGGCTAATATTGCTAGGATAAACAAAGGAGAAAATTCTGATGTTAACGCTGAAGTTTCTAAACCTATGTCTATAACTCCGTCTAGGAAGAATAAAAATTCTGAATTTGTCTCCACTTGTCATCATTGTCATATTGTTGGTTATATTGGCCAAATTGTCATAAATTATGGTCTTTGTCAACCTCTAAGGTTAGACCTCCTTCTAGGAAGTATAGTAGTTCAAAAACTACTCATATTTGTCACCATTGTGGTGTTTCTGGTCACACTCATCCTAATTGTTTCAAGTTGTTTCCTCATAAGCAAATGTTAAATAGGCCTCATCCTCTATCTAAAGGCTCTGTACCTATACTAGGACACATTCCTTTTCATCTTCACAGTCAAAGACTCATGCTATGTGGGTGATAAAGGAGCCTAAGACTTAATTGTCTTTCTGTTTATCCTCAACTTTAACTCTTTCTAACTAAAGTAGGACTCTCTTGCTTGATTTCTTATCTTTTTTGGAATCATGCTTTCATGCTGAATGTTCAAATAGCATGTAAAACACTATGAACGTTTAGACCCCCAATTTACAAAATACAAATTCACGCTTAATATCAAACAATGTATGTGCGAAAAATGAACATAAGCTTATAACAAAATTGATAAACAATCTAAACTAAATAAAATCACATCTACATCAGAAATTAAATGGTAAAGATTAAGGGAAGAGAGATGCAAACACAAGGACAACACAACGATGTGTTATCAAAGAGGAAACCAAAGCCCTCGGCGTAAAACCTCTCTGCCATCCTCCAAGCGGTCAATAATCCACTAAAGAATGAAATTGGTATACATGAATAGCAGAAGACCCTCCAAGCCTAATCTACCTAGTGTACCTAAGCCCTCCAAGCTTCTTGCTCCAACGAGGTTGAGCCGAACATTTGTCTTCTTTAGCTTACCGGATTCTGCTATAGCCCATAGCATCAACTAATAACCATTGGTTCCTTCCTAACTGCTTCCCAAGCACCAAATAGCCTTCTCACAGATATAGGTATAGTGAGAAAATGATTTGGGTAATGAACCTCTCAAGGACGTAACAATGGAGAGGGTGAGAGTAGAGGAATTTGAAGAGTCTCTATGAAAAGATTGTGGATGAATCAATCTTGTTTTTCTCTAGGGTTTCTCTCTTAAAATTCTCTCTGAAGCTCTCCACATTTCGTGGGTATAATGGTCTATATATAGTAGCGGGTGTTTGGAATGCAAAGAGTCATTTTTCCAAAACAGAGCTGGCTGGCGGCTTGGCCTCGCGACTTGTCTAGGCCACGAGTTCAAGCTGCGAGATAACTGAATGGCCAGTCTGGACTTTTTGTCCTATAGTGCTCTAGCTGGCACGACGCTTATGCTTCTCCGCATGCTTGGCACATGAGCATCTTCTGGTTGCTTGCAAGTTGCAAGCTACCCGCGAAATCCAGCCGCGAGTCCTTGCTTCACTGCACACTCTTGAGCATTTCTTCACACTTTCTCACACACTATCCTTACATGAATCCCACCTAAATACATGGTTACTAAATGCTAAAATATAAGCAAATTTGGCACAGAATAAAGCCAACAGAATGGTTGATTAAATTCAACCTTACACATGCATATGCATCTAGTTTTATGCTTTGCTTTGTTTAACATGTTTTTTTTTTTTTTTTTTTTTTTCAGTTTTACTTTATTTTGTTTTGCCTAAAAATAAAAAATTAAAAATTAAAAAATTTGAAAAATCAGAAAAATACAAAAACAGTGTGTGTTTTGTGTACATTGGTACTTGTGTACTTTGGATGGCTATTGAAACAAAGTTTTCTAAATTTGTATCTTTTGTAGCTTAGATGAGCATCTCAATGCACAACTAAGCATGTGAGCTTTGTGGCTCGTGTTTGTGATGAGTACGATTAAGTAATCTCCTATACTTAATACTCATATCACTCTTTTTGACGGGAATGACTAAAAAATTCTAAGAGAAAGGCATAAATAACCATCTCACCACTAAAGCCCGCCAATCAAGAATAACATTTGTATGCTTAAGCATAGCAAAATTGTGATGTTTAAGCTTATATAATTGGGTATTTCTTCTCTCTGTCTCTTATATGTCCATGCATGCTATGCTCAAAAAGAAAAATATGCAAAAAAATAAAACAAAAGAAAAAAGAATCAAAATGCTTTTAAATATGGTTGCAAGCATGTTTCTAGGAGATGTGGGAGTTATAGGATGTACCTCAAAGGTGATAGTCCCCATCAAGCAGTTATGATTGTGTGTGAGTGAAATTGATTTTATCATATCTCAAATCGTCGTGATTGAGACATTTATGCACTCTTGCGATGTCTTCACACAAAACACTCTTTGCTACTTTTGATACATGTGTAGGTATAATATGATTTGGCCATCACAAGGAATACATGTGTTAATGTATGCTCACTAAACTGTCTTGACTTATTTTTTGAAATATTAAATTGGTTAGACTTGTTTAGTGTGGGCATATGTGTGTTTTTGATCATGAAAGGTTTGCATTTTTTTGTTGAGAGATGTTTTTGAGAGCTTAACATGTTGATTGGATCTATGTTTGAGTAGCTTGCTTGTTGCATTCATTTCTATGTGTTTTTCCTCTCTTTGAAAAACTCCTTTTCTTCAAGCTCAATAGCTTCTCAACAGATTCGCATCTATCAAGCCCCTTTGTTTTCTTTTCTTGATAGATCTTATCGCATTCTCGATCCATCGAGCTTTCTAGACTGTGTCTTGATAGCTTCTCGATAACTTCTTCGATCCATCGAGAAACTTTTTTTCTGGCCGATAAATTCTGAACAAATTCTCAATCCATCGAGGTTTCTGGGCTTCTTCTCGACTCATCATTGACAGATACTTCGATCTATCGAGATCCTTTTGCTGTCGATACGTATCTCTTCTTTCTCTCTTCACTCATTCATTTCATGCATTTAGACCTAGGTTTTCATTCTTTTTTGGGAAAATTTTGTGTTTTTTGTTTGTGTCTTGTTAAAATTTTTGGGATGGGTACTGTTTATTTGATCTTATATGCTCATGCATTGCATTCTATGGTCATTATAACATTGCCATGCTTTGTTCTATCTTTTCTTTCTTTCCTAAACCTCTTCCTGCTCTGCTTCTGTTTTCTCTTTCTTGTAGGTCTATGGTTCCTTGCTCTTCTAGTTCCCTCTGTGTTTGTTTTTTCTGTCTCCAGTCAAGTCTTATGGCTTGTTATACCCTTTGACAATCGTGTCAAAAAGGAGGAGAAATTTGAGAATTGAACGTCTTTCTTCAGGGGGAGTAATAGATTTAGGGGGAGAACTTCATGTTAAAGGGAAGAATGTTTTTTATGTAACTAACTTAGGCGGAGAGTTAGTTTGATACACTTCGATCTTGATATATTTTTTTGTGTTGTGTATCTTTTGGTTTTGTAACCATTTACATACATTATGTGTTGTTTCTATATTTGATGATGATATATGTGTTTCACTCTTTATCTCACATGTGTTGGTTCTTTTCTCTCTTTATACACATGCTTCTTGTTTATTTAACTTGTCATTATTTTCCACATGGTACCTTGATGTATTTTGTTTAGTGCCTTTCAGGAAAGACAAGTTAAAGCCAAGTCAAGATTCCGAACCTACTTCTTACAACAAGTTCCAAGGTTCAGATCTTTTAGACTAGGCTTATTTATTCTGTAATCTTGAGTAGAATGTATTCTAGGACATTCAATGTACTCTTGTGGTTTTGTCACGGATTGCCAAAGGGGGAGATTATTAAGGACATATTTTATGTAGTTGGCATATCCTTTGACAAAACGCACTTACTTGTATTTGGGTAAATCTAAGTAGATTCAAGATGATCATTATAAATGGTTACATTGAAGACATGAAGATTACTCAAGAACTGCTTAAGAAAAGTGCAATCTGTAGGTCATGATACCTCCTCGACAAAAGCTCGATCTGTCGAGATTCATTAAAGTTCGACACATGTCTCAATCTATCGAGCTTACGGGATTCAGACTATAGCCAGCAACATTTTTATTCTAAAAGGCTATTTGTTTATGAGTTTATATAATCCTTATAGGACTAGGAAAACCCAAGGTTTGTGAGTTTGTATAATTCTTATTAAACTAGGAAAGCCCAAGGTTTGTGTAAACCTATTTGGAATAGGAGAGCCCATTAAGCTCCTGTTTAAAGGAGGTAGAAAAAGAAAAATCTAATCCTAGATAGCTTTATAAAGTTTTCTTTTTGAAATCCTAGCCTTCTTCTATAGAAGAAGGAGTTCTTACTACAATTCTTATACGCCTTTGGGTTTTGTAACTAAGTAAAGTCTCTTGCACTAACACTGAAGATCTTATTGGTGTTTCTATATGAAGTTACTACAAATCAACTACAACAATCAAATGGTTGCTGTGGAGTTAGTCACGTACTGGGATCTGTATATCATTGGTTAGTCACGTACTGGAATTCATGCATTGATCGAAGAGATTGTCACTACATTGCAAGTCCAATTGGGTATTGGGGTAAGGGTTCAACTGTAGGATAGTGTTAGATACTAGAATTCTTTTTACTTGTAATCGCTTGTTTTGATAATAGTGGATTCTCTGGAGTGGTGACCTTAAATTCACCCGGTGGGGTTTTGCCTTGGTGGTTTTCCCCATTCCGCTGCATTTAACTTAGTTGGTGATTTGTTTGTGCTACCACGCTTATTACATGCAATTGAATTTAATTAATTCATTTGACTAATTAATTGATTAATTTGCCAAAGGGGTCAATACATTCTTAGCCTATCAAACTTCTATGACATATGTCTTTTGTTATCTTGTTCTTTTTTTTATTTGTTTTCTTGCTTAAAAGGGTGTTCATTAAAAATTAAGTTAAACATCGTAGTTAGGCTCATAAAATAAGATAATAAAGAAGGAAGTGTGGATAAAAAAATATTCATTGCAAATGGTCACAAGTATTCAATTTGATGAATAGTTTCAATTGTAGCATAGGTCATTATTAATTGCAAAAAAATAAATATTATGATAATATTTTATCAAAACTTAGTTGTTTATTATTGGAAGATGATGACATTCGTTATCATTCATAGTAGAATTTTTTGTGAGTAGATAATACCTTTAGTAAATAGGTTTTAAGAAATTATCATAGTAAATAGATATTCATATGTTAAATAACTATTCTAAATTTAAGTATAGGATTTCATACTACTTCAAATATATATATATATATATATATATATATCTTAATTTTTTCACTCAAGGGCAACACGTGCCTTTCACGTGCAACCCAAACTAGTGAATATAAAAGTATTTGTTCATGTGTTCTACTAAACAAATGAAAATATCCCTCACCAATTGCCATGTTACTGCATTGCCACAAATTTTCATGTATACTTTGCAATAACCACAATTCGTATAAAGGGAGCCTTAACATGCGTTAATACTCCTTTGAACAAATTAAAATTAGAACAAGTGGAAAGTCAAATATATATTAATTTGTCCAAAAAAAATTTAGAGACAATTTTTATTCCACAATCTTTGCTAAAATTCTGAAATGATTTATTGTTAGTATTGAAGAAAAAATTATGAGTTTATGTAAAAGTGATTATTCACCATTTAAAATCGGCGACTTCATCAAATTATGGCAAATGATATGATTATAGAAGAACCATTTTCCATTTATACATACATACATACATATATATATATATGTGTGTGTGTGTGTGTGTGTGTGTGGGAGGGGGGAGGGGGGAGGGGGGGAGTCCGAGGGTACCGGCCTTATTGGGCCAATTCTGAGAAGCATGTAGGTCCAATTGATGATTAGCTTAATCCAAGTGGGCTGAGATAACTTGGACAAAGAATTTTGTGACCAAGAAGCTGGGCACCCGAGGAAGACCCTCAGATGGAGTCCATCTGAGGAAATCAAGATGAAGACCTCTTTAAGCTGGACCATGGGCCTTCATTTGACCACCCGCTATGGCGACGCTCCCTCGCGCGAGGGTCCAATTGGAGGCCCCTCTCAATAATTATGTGGTTCGTGCGGAGTTTCGAGTGCTCTCTCTCTCGGTGGAGGAAGGTAGGTCTACCTTTGGAGGAGTGGCAGGAATCTTGGTCAAATTTTAGGTGATTACCAAAGGTAAGTGAAGTCACCACCAATCATTGGGTTTTTCTAAGGTGTGATTGGTCACCCATTTCTAGTTGATTTTATTACCAATCTTAGGCTAAGAAAATGGCATTTTTCCTAATCTAATCTGGATAGCAAAAAATCTTGATTCTTGAGTCTGGAAGTTTGGTTCCGTGTGAGGAAGGTGTTAGGCACCCCACAACGCCTGTCCAAGGATAGTCCTTTATTTTGATAAAATCTTAATTTTCAGAGATTGGCAATAAAACATGATTTTGGCATTGGCTTTCGGGGCTTTGCATGCATGGGGGCTTTGAGGTTTGGCTTTTGAATGGGTGTGGTCTCAATCTATGCTTTCCTAAGGCATTCGGGTAAAGTACCAGATTTCCATGGCGAAAATCCGATGACGCATCACCTTACTTTCACGGTGGAAATTAGGCATCGCTTTGCCTTAGGTGACATGGACTGTGACAATCACACCAAAAGGGGCGAGCAAGTATATATATACATACATCATGCACAATGCTAGCACACAGAGCAAGAAAGTAAATGCCTACATCCATAAAGCACGGCCCAAAATATAGGTGTAGGAAAGTAAACCGAGGTCGCCATACTCTAGAGATGAGGACGAATGGTACATGGCATGATATACCTAATACAACCTATCAAAGAGAGAAATGAGGGAGGAAGGAAAGGGGTTTAAAAGAGTACATAACCAAATGGGAGAAGCTAGACCCCTAAACCTACTGAACATTGCCGCTTGGCTTATATCTACATGCTTGCATCCTCGCCCTTTTTGCTTGCGCCTGGGAGACCATGCCCTAGCTCCATGCGTCCTTGCTCCATGTGTGTACATGCAAAGGCAAAGACAAGAAACCAGCAGACAAGCAATGGAAGGAAAAGATGCAAAAAGCATATGAAAAGGCATAAAGAAAATAAGCATGATAGACAGGGCAAGCAAACAAGCGAGAAGGAAAACAAGCAAGAAAGCAAACAAAAGGTGGTGTCCACGGGGGACAAATGATCAAATGTCCATAACTTCATTGTGTTGAAGCATGGACGACACACTAGCAAGCAAGACTCATGCATGAACATGTAATCAAGCATGCAAAGATGCATAGAAAGCCAACGAGTGGAACAAATAAGCATAGTAAGCATAACATCGCATAGAGCGGAAAAGGGGAAAAGTATGCACGAGGCAACCGGCATCATGGCGATGCATCCCAAGTGGTTACATCTAAACAAGGCCTCATAGGCGTCAGATGTAACTACACAACCACAAACCCGTTAAGGGCATCAAGTATGGCAAAGCCTAGAACTAGGGAGGCGTAGAAGCAAGCAAACATAGACATGGAAATAGGATGATCCAAACCCTATGATGTGGGCCTCGGTGTATGAACGATGACAAAGACCATAGGGTTTAGATTGGGTCCTAACCATTAGGCCAAAACACAAGAAAAAGAGACAAAAGTGAAAAAAAGGGCTACAATAGCACATGGCATGACAAACATAGCCTAGGTCTAGGCACACAAACATGGCATGGAGCGCACAAGCACATGGAGGATAGTATAAAGCATGTAGAGAACATAGATCCAAGCATATAGGCATGTAAAAACATAGATCAAGACAAGTAGGCATAGAAACATACACATCAACATGTACAAGCCTAGCACACAAACATGGAAGAACATGAATCCAAGCATATAAGCATGTGAAAACAAGGATCTAACCATATAGCATGGAAATACACACATAAACACATAGATCCAAGCAAGGCATAGCCAACAACATCATACAAGCATGTGAGCATGTAACCTTAACATCGACATAGGACAAAAAAAGGAACAAAGCATGGGAAAACATGGCATAAAGCATAAAGCATATAGGAAAGACAAATAGACATATAAACAAGCATAGAAACATGTGGATCTAGCCAAACAATACACGGAAAAGATAGATCTAGGCACAAACACATGGCATGAGACATGGAAGCATGTGGATCTAAACATCAAAAACATAGGAAAGAGAAGATCTAAGCATAGAAAGCATGGCATAAAGCATAAAGCATGTAGATCAAGACAAATAACATATAACCAAGCATGGAAGAACATGGATCTAAAATAAGAACATGCTAGAAGCAAGGTAAAGCAAGAAACATGCTAGATAAAGCAATAAATCATGTTATTAAGGCAAAAGGAGCAAGCTAAATGCTAGAAAAAGATTTAGAAAGTTAGGGGTGTGGATAGTGTTGGGAAATTTAGACCCCGGTTGATAGAATTAACAAGTTTTAAACCTAAGTTGTTAATTAGATTTATTATGAATAAAACTTGTTAAAACAAACAAACATCAATATCATGCAACGGAAAAATAAATAAGACAAGATATGATAACCCATCAAAACCAATGAAACAAACTAGTTTCATAGTAAAAAACCTGGGGGAAAACCTTCCCGAAAAGCAATCCACTATAGTAAAGAGAAGTTTCAGATCTAGTACAAAACCTTTGTCCCTAGACTCTACAATCCCCGTAGATGAACTCACAGTAGAAACCTTCTACCGCTTCAGAACCTCTAAACTCTTCAATATATGAACGCCACCCTTTGATGCATGAATCCCAGTACGTGACTAACCAATGATGCACGGCTCCCAGTACGTGACTAACTCACCAACTTGAAGAAGATGTTGGCTGCAAAGTTCTTCACTTCATCAACAATGAAGATCAAAAAGCACTTGGTTACAAAACCCTAAAGCGCAAAAGACGCAGTAGCTTCTTTTAGAGAGAATAAGGCATCAGTCACCTTTTGCATATGTTCTCTTTGTATTCTCGTATGTGACGGCCTCTAAAATAAGTCTTATATAAGTCTAGGGTTGTGAGAAAAGAAACCCCACACATGCATGTCAGAATGGGCCGAAAATCAAATCTAGAAATCTGAATTTCGTAATTCTCGATCGATCGAGAGGTGTCAAGCCTATCTATTGTGAGCTATCGAGAGCTATCGAGGAGCTATCAAGGGGACAGAAAGTTGCTCGATCAATCGACCTAGTTATCAAGAGGTGTCGAGATTGCGATAAAAATCAACTGAAGAGCACGATAGATAGCCTAACTGTCGAGAGGTGTCGAGCAGCTATCGAGCTTTAAAAAATCAGCACTTCTTCAATTGTTTCTTAGACAGATTTGCATATCTTCAATACTAGACTTGAACTCTTGTTCCTTGAAGTATTAAATACATCCTAGATCTACCCAAATACAAGTAAAGTGCATTTTGTCAAAGGATTGGCCAACTGCATAAGATATTGACATATGTTCCTAATATGATCCACATATGTCCTAACAATCTCCCCCTTTAGCAATCGGTAACAAAACCACAACAAACAAATAAGATATGAGAGAAGTCATAAATCACTCAACTCATATTCACTTATTACATACAATAAAATCTATCCTAACACAAACTCTTGAAAAACTTTACAAGAAGAGAGTTTATGGCAAGTAGACTTTAACAACCTATATTTTTGAAACACTTTAAACAAAACTCATCAAGGCATCTTTATGTGAAATAGAAATAATAGATTGCATACACGTAAAGAAACATGTGTATAAAGAGAGAAAAGAAACAACACATGTAGAGGTAGGTGAAGAAAACATACATCATCATATATATATGTATATATATCAAAGATAAGCACAATGTATGTAAACACGGTCACAAAACCGGTGTACAAGAAGAAGAAGGTAAGCACTCCCCCTAACAAGATGAAACACATCTCTCCCTTCCAAGGAATGTATTTCTCCCCCTAACATGTAGAATCTTAAAAAAAGAAATCACAATTTCTCCACAATTTCTCCCCCTTTTTGTCATGGTTGACAAAGGGTACAAGAAGCTAGAAAGCTTCACCCAAGAAATATAAAGATGATCAAGGGGGTACAAAGAATCCATATAAATGCATGAATGTGATAAAACAAGATGCAAAACATGTGAAAGACAAATCTCTCAACAAGAAAAAATGTCATGCTCATAGATTCAAAACACACACACACACTAAACAAGTCTAACCAATTTTATATTTCAAAAATAAGTCAAGACAGTTTAGTAAGCATACACTAACACATGTAAAACCTTGTGATGGCCAAATCACATTGTACTTACACATGTATCAAGAGTAGCAAAGAATATTGTGTGTTATGTGTGAAAAACATCACAAGATTGCGTAAGTGTATACATGTTATGACAATTTGAGATATGAGAAAATCACTTTAACTCACACACAATCATAACTGTTTGATGGGAACTATCATCTTCGAGGCACATCCTATAACTCCCACATCTCCTAGAATATAGGCTTGCAATCATATATAAAACATTTTTATTCTTTTTGCTTTTTATTTTTCTTTGCATATTTTTCTTTTTAAGCAAATCATGCATGGGCATATAAGAGAAAGAAAAGAAATACCCAATGATGTTAAGCTTTTGACATTCTAATTTTGCTATGCCGAAACACACAACTGTCATTGACATTGCACTTTTGCTATGCCGAAGCATACAGATGTCATTTCATGATTGGCAGGCAACAGTGGTGAGATGGTTATTTATGCCTTTCTCTTAGGATTTTCTAGTCCTTCCCGTCAAAAAGAGTGATACGAGTGTTAAGTATAAGAGATTACTTAATCTTACTCATTACAAACACAAGCCACAAAACTCACTTGCTTAGTTGTGCATAGAGATGCTCATCTAAGCTACAAGAGATACAAAGTTTAGAAAACTTTGTTTCAATGGCCATCCAAGGTACACAAGTACTAATGTACACAAACACACACTGTTTTTGTATTTTTCTGATTTTTCCTTTTTATTTTTATTTTGAAAACAAAACAAGATAAAAACCAAACAACCAAACAAAAACAGACAAACAACATGAAAGCATGAAAGAAATATGCATATGCATGAAGGTATGATAGAAGAGTGCAGATGCATGAAAGCATGATTCCAAAAACTAATAAGAAATCAAGTAAAAAGAGTCCTACTTTAGATAGAAAGAATTAAAGCAGAAGACAAACAGAAAAGACAATTAAGTCTTAGGCTCCTTTCTCACCCACACAGCACGAGTCTTTGGCTGTAAAAATGAAGAGGCACGTGTCCTAGTATGTCTACTAAAGGACATAGAAGAATTAAAATTCTCCTGAAATTGAGTTAAAAAGCTCAAAACTTTTAATAACTCTCCAAACAAAGGTGTAGGTCCTTGAGAGGAAACCTATGACCGTTTGGACAATTGCTTATGAGGATACAACTTAAAACAATTAGGACGAATGTGTCTAGAAACACCACAATGGTGACAAACATGAGGTCTAACAGAGGATTTAGAATTAGCCAAATCAGTTTTAAATTTCATACCTTTATCACCTTTCTCAGATTTGAGCACAAAGACAGTCTTTGATCCAAAAGCCGTGGAAGAGGAAGGGTCGGAGGAAACATCATATCCTAAGCCAGTCTTATCAAACCTAGGCTTTTGAGCACTCAATACCTCATCAAACTTTGCACTAAACATCCTCTCTATTTGAGTTCTAGCTTGACAACCTCAAGATTCTTGACCTTCTCTTCTAATGAGGTGTTCTCCACAATAAGAGTCTCAACTAACTTTGAAGTCTCATCTAGTTTGACTAATAAATCAGCTTTTTCAGTTTTTACCTCATTAAGCTCTTTTCTACAAAGATGAGATATCTTTTCAGATTTTATGAATTCAATGCATAGCTTATCATAGGCTTCCTGAAGGGTCAACTTCTTGGGTAGTTCATCATCAGAAGAATCCTCACTATCACTAGCACTCTCCACAATCACCTTATTGGTTGAGGCAGCAAAGGCCATAACGTGACTACATTCATCCATATACTCATCAGAAGAGTCATTCTCAATATCACTCCAAGTAGCAACCAACCCTTTATCTTTTGACTCCTTGGTCTTTTCCTTCATGGGGTAGTTTGGACACTTTATCCTCATATGACCAAAACTTTTGCACTCATGGCATTAAATAAGGGGTTTCTCATTCTTGCCCTTCCTAGAGGATTTAGATTTCCTAGGAGGTTTGTCCTTATCCTTTTTCCTATATTGAAGAAGCTTGATAATCTCATTAGCTATGAAGGTTAGATCCTCATCCTCATCCTCATCTTCATCATCATCTTTATCTTTGCTTTCATCTTCATCTTCTGAGTCATCAATCTCTTCCTCTATACCCTTAAGAGTCGAGTTTCTACTCTATCCACCTTTCCCATTAAGCCTAATCACATCTCATAGGTTTGAAGGTTCCCTACAAGCTTAATCAAAGGAATTTTATCAATGTCCACTTCTTCAATGGCAGTAATCTTGGCATGGAATCTTTCAGGTAAGGACCTAAGGATTTCCTAACAATTTTGGATTCTACTATAGACTCTCCAAGGTTGAATGCAGAATTCACAATATCCTTGAGTTTAGCATAAAACTGATCAAATGTCTCATCCTCCTCCATCCTTATTTCTTCAAAACTATTAGTGAGTCTTTGAAGCTTCACAGTCTTTACTGCCTTGGTACCTTCATAGGTGGTCTCAAGAATGGTCCATGCTTCCTTGGCAACTTTCATGGATGATATTTTCTTGAATTCCTGATTGGTCACCTCACAAAACAAGGCATTCAAGGCCTTACTATTGAAATTTGTCGCTTTGATTGTTGCTTCATCCCAATCCATCGGCACTTCCTTAGGGTTAATCCAACAAACTTCAACAGCATGCCATACTTTTTCACCTAGAGCCTACAAAAAAACTTTCATACGAACTTTCCAGTACGCATAATTAGTGGCATCAAATAAAGGAGGAATCAAAAGAGATTTTTCATGATCCATGACAACAGGGGTCAAGGATCACACTCAAGAAATTAATCCAATCAGAGTGTACCCGCTCTGATACCACTTGTTGGGAAATTTAGACCTTGATTGATAGAATTAACAAGTTTTAAACCCAAGTTCTTGATTAGATTTAATATGAATAAAGCTTGTTAAAACAAACTAACATCAATATCATGTCAAAATCATGCACATCGAAAAATTAAACAAGACAAGATATGATGACCCAGGAAAACCAATGAAATAAACTAGTTTCACAGTAAAAAACCTAGGGGGAAGTCTTCCCAAAAAGCAATTCACTATAGTAAAGAGAAGTTTCAGACCTAGTACAAAACTTTTGTCCCTAGACTCTACAATTCCCGTAGATGAACTTATAGTAGAAACCTTCTACCGCTTCAGAACTTCAGAACTTTTCAATATATGAACGCCACCCTTTTCGCACGGATTCCAGTACGTGACTAACCAATAATGCATGGCTCCCAGTACGTGACTAACACACCAACATAAGGAAGATTGTTAGCTGCAAAGTTTTTCACTTCATCAACAATGAAGATCAAGAAGCACTTGGTTACAAAACCCTAAGGCGCAAAAGACGCAGTAGCTTCTTTCAGAGAGAATAAGGCATCGATCACCTTTTGCTTATGTTCTCCTTGTATTCTCTTATGTGACGGCCTCTAAAATAAGCCTTATGTAGGTCTAGGGTTGTGAGAAAAGAAACCCTAGATATACATGTCAGCATGGACCGAAAATCAGATCTGGAAATCTGAGTTTCGTAATTCTCGATCGATCGAAAGGTGTCAAGGAGGTGTCGAGCCTATCTGTTGCAAGCTATCGAGAGGTGTCGAGATTGCGATAAAAATCAACTGAAGAGCTCGATAGATGGCCTAGCTATCGAGAGGTTTCGAGCAACTATTGAGCTTTAAAAAATCAGCACTTCTTTACTTGTTTCTTGGATAGATTTGCATGGCTTCAATACTAGACTTGAACTCTTGTTCCTTGAAGTATTAAATATATCCTAGATCTACCCAAATACAAGTAAAGTGCATTTTGTCAAAGGATTAGCCAACCACATAAAATATTGACATATGTTCCTAACATGATCCACATATGTCCTAACAGATAGTACCTTTACATTCACACCCCCTAAACCCCAAATCCAAAGTGTAGAACCAAGGAGAAGAAGATTTGGTATAAGAACAATACCTTGTATTTTTGGTGAAGAAGGAAGAATCAAGAGACTTGGATGTGTTTTTGTGTTTGGAACAGAGGAAAATTGTGCAGAAAACATCCAGACCAAGAGAAAAACCCAGAAAATCCTCTTCTTTTTCTTTTGTCTGGAGGTGCCTAAGGCCTTTTATAGCCTCGGCACACTTTACAAGATGGCGGCCCTTGTAGGGCTGCACAAGGGCCACCACCTGTGAAGCTCCTCAAATGGGGTTGATCTTGACACCCCTGAAAATATCTTGACTTTTAGTTTCTAAAGAGGTATGGAACTTGAAAATCTAACGATTGGATCAAAAGCTATGGCTCTTGAAAGTTAGTGGTGCATCGATCAGTGCATTAACCCGATTTTCATAATATCTCGGCCGTTCTAACTCTAATTTCGACCCATGAATAGTTGTTGGACTGAGAATTTGATAATCTTCGCAATGATGTTAGTTTCAACCTGTTCTGAGGGTTGGATCAAGATTAAGGTTTCTAGGGCCTGCCGAGAATCAACTCCGGGTCAAACTTGGTAAAAGTTGTCAAAAATCTCTGAGAAGCTCGGGTTTTATGTAAAACTATGAAAAGTGATATTTTGAGGGGATTTTGACTTTGTTCGACTTTCAGTCAACCCAGGGTTGACCAGGGGCATTTTGATTATTTTAGCTGAAAAAGGCACTTTGGTTACTCCAGTGTTCGAACGGGTTGCGCCACGTCATTCTGGATGTTCTTGTAGCCCCATGGAGAGAAAATGATATTTTTAGATTTTTCGGAGTCCGGCACGCAAATCGAGAATGAAAAAAATACAGTATCAACAGTGACCATCATGGATGAGGGAGAAAGGAAGCTTTACTGGGAAGCATCTATCATCTTCGCATCGAATGCATCACATCAACCATGCCAACTGTATTAATGGCTATATGACACCTGAACAGTACCAAGACAGCTTGTATTTCACTCAACACATCCTCCAAAGGGGGGATGGGACAAGCATCTTGATGAAGATCTACCGCCCTACATGTATAGGGTCAATATGAGAACCAAATCATTATAAAAAGGGGTGAAATCCCAATGAACAGGGATCGAAAATGGGAGATTAGAGAGAGAAACACACCAAAACTTGTAATAATCCAAGTGTAACAAGGCTCCTCGAACATTCCGAGGAAACACAAATATAGATTTTTGACTACAAATAATCTTGTTAAATCCGACTTTTCTATCTTGATTCATTTCTTGAAATTGATACATTAGATATATATATATACACTCCTAAAGAGAACAAACATGCATGCTTCAATTCTTTTTGGGCCAATCAAAATTTGAATGAATGGAAAGTCATGATTTTAGAGATACAAACATCACTTATAAAAAATTCAAAGTTTATTGACTTTATTTGTTTTCAAATTTCCTTTATTTCATTTTATTACCAAAAATTTTTTATAGAGAGAGAGAGAGGTTGGACCTGTAGTGATTGAGCTAGAATTTCAATTTATGGGGGCCAAGATTAAGAGAATATTGAAAACAAACAATTCAAAAGGTTATTCTAACTGCATCAAATTTAAACATTTCATTTAATCTAAAATAAGTTTAAACATGTATTTTGATTACTCAAATTAAATTGAGAAAGATGTATACTGCGCCACTGCCTTGATTGTGTTCAAAAAATTATATATAATTTAAAATTCTTTGTCTATTCTTCTAATTATTTAAATGTTGAATTATTGTGAAAGAGATAAGAGATTGAGGGGAAAAAGATTAGTGTAAGGATGGAGGCCTTAGAGATTTAGTGTCTTATATTTTTTTTTTTTAATAATTAAAATTCTAAGTTTAAAATAAGTGACCCCTAGTTTTAGTTGAATTGTAGCGAGAAAGATGAATTTAATTTAAACTTAAAATGTTTTGATATGGAAAATTTGAATCTCAATTATATATATTGTAAAAAACCATAAATTCTCTGGGGAAATTTTTATGTAATCCTTTTAAAGAAATTTTTTTTTATATATTTAAAAAAAAAAAAAACAAATTATGGTTCTCTCTCTCTCTCAATAAAAACAAAGATGTGAATTGAGAAACAGTTACTTACACAATAGAGATATATTAAAAGAGTCCAAATTTGATGAGGATGAGGTGTAAAACCTATATTTTAAACCATATCCTAATGGTTTAACTACTATTTTGGTCCCTAAGAGTATTCACACTAGTCACACCAATTTAATATTTCAGCAAAAATTTATCTAAACTCTATCAAAACAAGTGTGCATCAGCCTCACTAAATTAACTAAAGTTTTTAAAGAGGATAGTCTTCTCTCTACATGTAGTGAGCCTCTAACCTTACTATATTAAATTTCAATGTTGATAAAGTATTGAGGCTAATGTATGTGCATGAAAATAATAGATAGCTAAACTAACAAAAGTAGAGTTTTTTAGATTAATTTAGCTAAATATTTGAGGAGACTGGCGTAAATGATCTAACATTTGCCTTATATGTCAAAATGGTCTCTAACATTTCAAATATGTCAATTTAATTCCTAACATTTTGATATTATGTCAAAATAATTTCTGCCATTATGTTCTAGGTGGAAAGGGTCAATGATGTGCTAACAATGATATTAAAATATGGACAAAACTTAGGTACAGTACCTTAAGTGATATTCCTTAAATTCCCCTTTTAAGATTTAGTCATGTGGCTACTTAATTAAAAAATACACTTCTATCCTATGAGAAAAAATCCACATGACAAAATCTTAAAAAGAGAACCTAAAGAACAGCATCTAGGTACTGTACCTAAACCTTGCCCTTAAAATATTATTGTTTATCCCACTTGAGCTGCCATGTGAACTGCGTCGGGTCCTTAAAAGTTAATTTATTTGTAGTGAATTCGTGACGTTTTGGAAAATGTTTTCCCCTCTTAAAAAAAGAAAACGTTTTCTGTCGTATAAAATACCAAAATATGCAAAAACGTTTTTAGAAAAATATTTTCTGCTGAAACAAGTGCACCGTTAATTTGTCTTCATTCTTGTACACTTTTTTCTTCTGATTATGCAGGGGCATTATTGCCTGCGAGGTGCTTTGACTTGCTTGTGACATGATGCACGCACTTGCCGAAAAAAATTCTTTATTTGTTATTAAAAAAATAATTATTGTCTCACTCAGTGTTATAAATTTCTAAATTCATAATGTAATTCATCGTATCTAAGTTAGCCAACTCTGCAAAATGTGTCTCACATTTAATCCTATCTCCATGTGTTTGGTATTTGGTATGTGTATGAAATTATAATATAGTAGTAACTACTAGCTACTAGACAATATGCTCTGCAAACCCAAAACATAGGGAAAGGGTTGTTTGCGATAAATAGTATGATAACTCTTGTTAATGATGTGAAATCTGCGTTTTCAACAATTCCATCCTTTATATATTCAATAAGTTAATTTTAATTACACACAAAATTTCACAATTTTTTTTCACAATCATTAAAATGATTTGTTGTAATTGATTTATATGACATTAAAATTGCACTAATCACGATTTATCACCTCAATAAATTTTAAAAATAATTACAAAATTGTTTGTTTCTAAGATTGATGTTATATATATTTGACTCGTGACACATAGAGAAGGGTTGTCTGAAATACATAGTATATGAACTCTGATTTACGTTGTTGATAGCTACAAGCCTACAACCCAACTTCACCATCTATATATATTTAAAATTTTAAATGACTCTTCTTACATAATAGTATTTCTCTTTAAAGTAGTATAGAAACAAGCAATGGGTGGCTCTTTAGTTGGCGAATCATCACTATAACGGAGATGTCATGATTCAAATCGATCATTTTTAATAATAAAAAAAATGGTAGAAAACAATATAAATATGACTATAATGTAGAGACAATAGGTGGCTCAATTAGTAGAATCATCACTGTAACGGAGATGTCGTAATTCAAATAGACCGTTTTTAATAATAAAAAAAAAATAGAAAATTATATAAATATGAAGATAGATATAATGAAATGAGATAAGAATGTGTAGAACTTTTTGAAGGGAGAGAATCTTTAATTGAGGGTGGGCAGATCCACAACCCGGTAAATGAGGCAATTTTTCTTGGACGATATTGTCCTTCTGTAATTTTATATACATACAATTCAAGAATCTAAAGTGGTCCATATTGTGTAGTACCTTCATTAATTAAAGAAATAAGGTAACATTCCATTGGGAAAAAGTTAAAAGAATTCAAGTCTGTAAAACCTTTTTAAAGAGAAAGAATCTTGATTAAGGTTGAGATCCACAAACCCGTAAATGAGTCAAGTTGTTTTGGACAATATTGCCCTTTTATAATTTTATATTTGTGAAAGAATCGAAGTGGTCCCTTTTACTTTAATTAATAAAAGAAAAAACTTTCTTTATTGCAACATACTACTGTACTACTTGGATATTTTCAGAGAATTAATAAGATTGCTTTCCATAAAAAAAGAGAGAAAGAGAGGAAGAGGAACAAATATTTTTCCCTCTCAATTCTTATTAAAGAACAAATAAAATGAGTACTCAAAGTAATCTTATGTCCATAACATTTTTACAATAAGTTTTAAGTAATATCATCTTCTTCTTTTTTTTTTTTTTTGTGTGAGTCATGAAAAAGAATTTTATTATCTTTTCTTGCTACGAGTCCTTCCTTCCCTGGAATATTCTCTTTCTTTTTGCCATTTGGAACCTATGACATTTTCACAGGAATAAAATAGTGTTTAAAAACACTTCTGCAATCCATGATCTGGGCAAAGTTGTTATACATGCTGCCAGTGAGCATATGTTTTGTACTAGTCAGTTTGGCATGGTCAAGAGAATGCATGTGATTAATGTAAAGTGGAACAAGCCGGCCTCTGGTAGAATGGTACAAGCTCAACACAAATGGCTCATCACTGGGTAATCCAGGAAGGGCTACTTAGATGGGACTTCTTCGAGATCATAATGGCATGTGGATTAAAGGTTTTACCAAAAACATCAGGGTGTCCACCAATGTTGATGCGGAGCTTTGGGCTCTAAGGAACTGGTTAACTTTGTGTATTAATTTTAGCGTGCATTTGCATTGGGCATTTTGCCCAATCTGTGCGTTCAACGTTTTTAGTGGATCCCATGGGTACTGTTCATGTATCACCAAACTCCGCAAAACATAGATTTCTAGGTAAATTTGGGTCTTACAGTATTATTCACACATTTAAAAATTATTTTCCTACAGTTTTTTCAACAATAAGTTTTCAATTTTCAGCAAATAAGCAGTATCCAAACACACTTTTAATCTTTTGGCAGTGGAGATAGAAAGTGATGCTAAAGTTGTGTTTGGTTGGGTGGCAGAAGCCGCAGAACCCAACAATATTGCAGTTTATATAATGCTTCTCTTATTATGGATTGCAAGACTCTCGAGAACCAAATTACTCAAGTGAATATAAATCACTGTTACCATGAAGCAAACAATTGGGTGGATGCTCTTAGCAAGAAGAGGCTCGGAGCTTGACCAAAATTTTGTTGTATTTGATAGTCCACCTATGAACCTTTGTTGTTTTTATTTTATGACTATTTGGGTTTGTACTATGAGAGGACTTGTCCTCGAATTTCTATCGTTTCAATTTAGTCCGTGAAAGTCGTGATTTACCAAGAAAAAAAAAATAGTAAATTGTTATTAGTAGATAAAAAATATTAAAACCAACAACAACATGACAACCTAGGATTTGTTATAAAATTTTGGTGGAGGTAACGTTACCCTAGTAACTCACAAATAGAAAAGAGGCAAGGAGTGAATCTCATCATTTTTCAATTAATATTTTTAGAACAAAGATATAAAAGAGAGCTGAACGTGGATTCCTTCGTTATACTTATACCTAGGTCCTAAATACAGACAGTATTCTCCATAGCACTTTCTAATTCCTAACTACAAAATTCGATAACTTTTATATATTTATTTTTTTATTTTATTTTACAGAACATAAGACGTCCCATGTCTTTCTTTTAAAAACGAAAATAATGAAAATACTGAGGGACCACAATTTCATTTCCTGACACTTTTTAGAATTGAATTTATATAGTTTCATACTTTCATTTCTTAACACTCATATTATTATTATCTGACAACGAAAATAAGAAATATTGCTTACCTAATCCTGTTCATTTTTATGGTATATTTCACCAAACTACTTCTAAAAATCAACTGTAAAAAATATTTTTTAATATTAAGTAACTAGTCGCTAATCTGTGCTATGCGCGGAAACCTACCTATTTGTGAAGTAGACTAAAATAATTTTATAAAAAATTTAAGAAACTACACCATTGCATGATTTTCTCTTGTATGAGTTCAATTTGTGTTATAATTTGATGAAGAAATCATTGTTTAAACGTGTAATGGCTTACAAAAAATTTGTCAAACAGTTTCAGATATTGTAAAAAAATAACTCAAAATTTTAGATATTAAAACTTCTGAAAGACCAAAAAATATTAAAAAATTAGATGATTCACTGCTTAAAAATTATTGAAACAAAACAAAATATATATGACTAAACAATAGAGAAATATAAGAGAAAGATGGGTAACATTCAAAAGAATAATTTCAATTATTGCAAGCTATTTTATCTTGGAAAAAAACGCTAAAGAGAGTTTGGTGATTCATGTACAAAAATTACTTTTTAAAAAATACATGAAAAATTGTAAAATAAAATCATATACTATATAATAAAAGTTGGGCTTAAACGCCGTGGTTGCACCAAGTGGCGGCACCAAATTGCAAAAAAAAAAAAAAATTAGATTTTTAGATTTTAAAAAGATAGCATTTACATTAAAAAAAAAATATCTAATGCATCTTAAATTGCAGCAACGTAGACGTAGTGTAATCTAATTATTCTTATTTTTTAATTACTCCATTAAAAAAATAAAATAAAAAAAATAAAAAGGTCTAATGCATCTTAATTTGCAATAACTGTATACTACACTAAAAAAAAAAAGTTTGAATTCAAGAGAAGTTGAGTTGAACTAAAACTATTTAAGAATGCTAAAATCAATCAATAATAAAACTAAATTACTACACGTAAAAAAAATAGATATAAATTTTTTCCTTATCTTCTTCTCTTATAATTTCTAAATTGATAAAAATTTTAATTTAATTACAATACAAATTCTTTTCTTCATCTATTTCTTCTTAATTTTATTACAATTCAAAATCTTCATCTTCATCTAATCCTTTTTTCTTTCATTTAAATTAGATTACTACACCTATTAGCCACAATTTTTTTGGATTAAAAGAAAAAAGAAACAACAATGTGATTATTTTTCACACCTCCACAAATTAAGTTTGAATCCAAGAGAAATTGAGTTGAACTAAAACTATTTAAGAATGCTAAAATCAATCAATAAAAAAACCAAATTACTACACGTTAAAAAAATTTAAAAACAAAAACAAACAAACAAACTGCAACGTGATATTTGATTGAGTTAACGTGATTATTTTTCACACCTCTACAAATTAAGTTGGAATCCAAGAGAAATTGAGTTGAACTGAAACTCTACTAAGTCTACTCTATTCTACTCTACTATTTAAGAATGCTAAAATCAATCAATGAAAAACCAAAACTAAGTGAAGAATTGCAAAAGGAAGGATTAGTACTTAAAGTCTTTGATTTTTTATAAATATTTTACATAATGCAATTCATCTTAATTATTGATGTATTTTTTTGATTTGGTGTTCTTAATTGATTGTGCAAATTATTTCCTCACTTATGGCAATACCAAATGACTAGACACGAATGTCAATATCAAAATGGCTAGACACAGGTAATTTATATGTAAACTTTACATTTATATTGCAATATAATTTTTTTTTTCTCTTTATGTACTTTTATTTATCTATTTTTGAAATTATTTTGATTGTGGTGCCCTAGAAGTTTTAGATACACACAAGTAATTTATATGTAAACTTGATGGGAATTTAGACCCCTTAAACAACCAGATTGCGTAGCCTAGATTAATTAGCCAAGTTGTTACTTAGTCAAATTAAGCAATTATAGGTTAAAACAATCCAAACAATCATATCAAGAATAATAATGCAGCGGAAAATAAATAACACAAGATATGATCACCCAGGAAACCACACGGTAAAAACCTGGGGAGGATTTGACCCACCGATCCTCAAGGCATAACAGAATTCACTATGAAAGAATTGAAGTTCTTACAGAAGGACTACAAGCTCCCCGCTCGACTTCCTAATGCTACCCACCAGTACGAACTTCCTGACATGACCATGCGCAGACTCCGAATCCACGGACTACTTCTTTCTTGAATTCTTCAATCAGCTACAAGCTCCCCGCTTGCTTTTCTTTTAAGTTCAAATGGTTGCAACCTTGTTGATCATCAAGATATTGACAACCCTAAGTTTATGTGAAGGAAAGCTCCTCAAAGATCTCACAAGAGATTCACATAAACAGCAAAGTATGAGCAACAAAGACTTAGAGAGGTTTGGGTACAAAACCCTAAAAATAAAAGGAGGCACAAGAGGCACTCTAATCTCTCATCAAAAAATCCCAAAAACGTTCTAGGGTTTTCCTTATATATAGGAGTGTTTTACTTGATCCCCAAGACGTTTAAATAGAGTTTGGGCTGAGCTGGAACTCTGCAGAAAACGCATCTGACCCGAGATTCGATCGATCGAGCCTAAGCTTCGATCGATCGAGCCAGGCAGAAATGCTCCAATACATCTGCAGCCACTCGATTCCAACTTTACAATATTTAATCAACTTTGAGCAAGCCTAAACAAGACTAAATACAATGTTTTGATCATGGTTTGCCAACATTACAAATTAGAGTTCTAAATACATAAAATCCTAAGACCTTAGAACCTAACAAAACTTTTACATTTACATTGCAAGATACTTATATATATATATATATATATAATTTATGGAATTTTTATTTCAGTCAAAATTTTATCACTGAATCTATTTTGGATGGAACTCATCTACCATATGAAATTAGGAAATTAGGAGATGTATGTGAGAACAGCTATCTTCTTTTTTTTTTTTTTTTTTTTTAGTATCAATTTTTCTATTAAGGAAGTTCAATTACGGCTTAAATTATATGATTTTTTAAAAATTTTAGATTATGCAATTCATCTTGATTATTGATACTATTTTTTGATTTGATGTTCTTGATTAATTATATTGATTATTTCCTTACTTATGGCAACATTAAAATGGCTATGACTGGTAATTTATAGGCAAACATTACATTGCAATCTAAATACTTACATTTTTATAATTTATGGAATTTGTTTTTAGTCATTTATACAAGAAATTTATATATGATTAGCACTTCTGCTACTATACATGTTAGCAAGTATTATGGAAAGATTTTTAAGTGTCATACATACATACATACATACATACATACATACATATATATATATATAAAATTAAATTAAAATTTTACTACTGAGAGTTTTTAGAAATTTAAAACTTGCCATAATTTTTTAAAATATTTTATAATATATTTTTTTGCAAAAAAAAAAAATTACATAATATACATTTTCCTCAAAAATATTTTTACTTTTTTATTTGTTATTAGATTTGATTATATTATCAAAAAAATATATTTTTTAAATTTTATATATAATTTTTTTTATTAAGCCGTGCATCCCACAGGCATAATACTAGTTTTTTTTAACAAAGTAAAGGAGAAGAAAATAACATAAGAAGAGCACATACCTCTACTCGGCTTTAAAAAAAAATATTGGAGTTTGCTTTGCTTTGCTTTTATAGTGTTCATGATTAACCTCGCAAATTTGGAGATAAATTATCAAAGTTTAAATTTGAGTTTAAGTTGGACTTGTTAGAGAGATAGAGTTTCACTCCTTGTTAAAGTTGGATTAAACAAAAATAATTTTGTTTTAAAAAAATGATAATGATGAGTTTGAGTTTAAATTGGACTTGTTAGAGAGATAGAGTTTCACTCCTTGTTAAGTTTGGACTAAACAAAAATAATTTTATTTAAATAAAATGATAATTTTATTTAAATATTGTGCTGACATGAAAAATTGTAAGAGTTTCAAAAACTTTGGTTATATATATATATATATATATATAGATTATCCATGTTAAAAACAATTCTGAGGTTGATAATGAGAATGAGATATCTTATAAGTGAAATGGAACTAAATGAATGTGTGCTGGTTTTAACATTGGGTTTTCAAAAATGACTTTAAAAAAGACAAGATTCTATTAATTTAGTTTACAATCCTATAAAGAGAGATCATATTATAATTATCCCATGTGGTGAAGGGGGATCATTGAATGATCACCAAATCTTAAGAAAGCATTGTAATATATCCATTTAATTTCTTGTAGATAATGGTAACCGCATATAGCTAAAAGCAAAAACAAAAAAAGTAAAGAAAAAGAAAAAGAAAGCACAATATTTCTTGGGAAAGCATAGAAAGTTCAAGACAATTGTGTGGAATTCAACCATATTTTATTTCTTCTTTTATGGAACTTCTTTCTTCATTCCTCTCTATAATGGTCTACCATGAGTAACTAAAGATGTTTTTGGAATGCTTTTTTAATTGAAAGAAAAAAAAAAATAGTAATTTATCAAAAGACCTTTGGTATAATTGAAAGTAAAGGATTCTCTGTTTCATTTTTAAATGTGCTGAGAACTTTTGCCATGCTTGAAAAGAAAGAGGAAAGGGAATAGCCCACCTTAATTGCTTGAATTTTTTTTACATATATTTTAAGTTCTTTTAGCAATAACAAAGATATGTTATTCACCTAAAATTTTCTTAAAAAGGTACTGTTTAGCAAATTTTGCCCACAATGGAATATTCTAGGAATCATAAGATTTTGTGAGGATTTAAATAAGAGAGTTACAACAGGGAGCCTATGCTTGTTTACAAATATAAAGGAAGAAATTAATCAACTTTAAAGTTTAGGGGGGGCAATGAAACTACCCAGAAGTGCTTAATTTTTCCCCATTTTTTTGGTAGGCAAAACTATGTGTGTTTTTTATTTTTATTTTTTTAACTTCAAAAAAAGTTTTTTTTTAAAAAAATCAGCCCAAGAAAACTATCCACAATACTCTGAATTTTTCCTCAACAAATTGACTAAACTAAAAAAAAGTCAGGAACACAACAAATGTTACTATATTTTTACAATACCTTTATTTTTTAGCTATGGTGGGCCTTGGTATGATATTTTATTATTTTATTTTAAAGTAATGTTACGTTCACAATATTTTTATAGCAAATCTTAGGTGGCAAATTGTTATTGGTTTTTAATTGGGACGACCACTTTAAACTATGCATTAAAAAAAAACAACAAACAAAAAACCGACCGAAGAAAATTATGCATGAAACAATAAATTTGGCTCACCAAATTTGACTAAACCTAAAAAGAAGTCTAGGAACATAACAAAATGTAACAACATTTTCACAATACTTTTATTTGCGGTAGTGGTAAGTCTCGGTCTGATATTTTATTATATATTTTATAGAAATGCTACTTTCACAATATTTTCATAATAAATTCTAGATGACAAGTTGTTACTGATTTTAAAATGGACCGATGACTGATATCATTTTTTTATCTATTATTAATAGCTTACTACCTATGATTTGTTGTGAACTTAATGTGAAAATGTTGTAAAATTTTAGCATTTTTTTATTTGATCTATAAGAAAATGATATCTAGGCAATTGTGAAAATGTTGTAATAAAATATTGTGATAATAAGTGTTACAACTTTTCAGAATACATTCATTTTCAGTTATGGTTGGTCACAATCTCATATTTTATTATTTTATTTTGACCTAAAATAAATTGACACTACAATAATTATAAAAATATCGTAAAATTTGTTGTATTTGTATAACAATACTGTGGCAACTCATATAAATATTTAAAAGAAAGAAAAAAGAACAAACCGAAATGGCGTGACCAAACAAAAAAGGCTAAATACAAAATGGTGAACTTTGCTCGTCATATTTGACTAAACCAAAATTTTACTATAGAAAGAGCTCTTCTCTCTTTTTATATTGTGTTAGTAGAAAATTGCACTCTTTGAATTATAACACTTAACAAACACTAGTGCTTCACTCACGTACACTGACACTAGTGCACCGCACACTCGGCACTTTTAAGACACCTTCTGTCACTTTTGACTTTGCTTCACTCTACACTCTCCACTCTGCTGTCTATGACACACTTACCTTACTTCACACTTGCTGCACATCACTTCACATCACCTCCCACTTCACTCTTGCTTCATATTTTACACGTCCCTATCTAATTTAGAGACTAACTCTGAGAAAGTTATTGGTTGGCCATGATTGTGGATTATGTCAGAAATGCCTAGCTGAACTGCACACTTAATTGACATGGAATCAATGAAACCAAGGATGTGTTTATACAAATGACACTGAACCGGAAATAACTCATTCACTCCCTCACCATGAACGTGATCCATCTTAATGCAGATCTCTTTGTGAGTTTCTTTTACTTCTCTATTAGTCCAGCTGCTGCTTCTTATATAGATGGTTGTAGATTAGATTACGGTGAGTGCCCAATTCATTACCGGAAAAACATAGGCTGCGTTTGGTTCGCGTAAAACGTTTTCCGGAAAATACATATTTTCCGGAAATGCTATTTTCCGGAAAAGGAAAATGTATTGAGGTTGTTTGGCTGTCTCGGAAATCGTTTTACGGAAAATCAATTCCGGTGTTTGGTTCGGTCAAACATTTTACGGAAAATGCTTTTTGTTTTACGGAAAATCAATTTTCATGTTTGGTTTGTGAATTAATTTTACGGAAAATATAAAATGCCTTACAAATTTCTACTCCTGCATTATCTAGACAAACCTGTAATAATTAGAAACTAATCATCCACTTCAACATACACCTGCATTGCGTATACATATCTGTAACAGTACAAAAATAATCATCCACTTCAACATCAAAAATAATCATTTAAATATACCGATAATATTAATATAAAAATAGCCACATTCATCGTTCACCATTGTCATTACACCTCCATGGTGTACAAAAATGATACCTACTCGTGGTATCTGAATAGTACAAATACATAATTTGGGCAATTGTATTGTCCCAATAATACAAAGTACTATATATATAATACAATGGTAGGTTAATACTAGTTCTACAACAAAAGTGAATTCCTAAAGCTACCGTCACAGTCTACATGAAACAGGCAAGTCAAAGTTGTGAGAATAAAAAACTATCCAACCACATCTTTCGCAGCCTAGCATTCTTGGCCAGAAATCCCCGTGCTATCTTCTCATTTTCACACAGATGGTCAAACGCAGTTGCGAGCATTTCTTCGCTATACCCATCCGCCATCATAGCCATAACCTCATTATAAAGAGATGTGTAATCCACCGGGCCCCGATTGATTTCTTTAAGAGCCGTAGCTATTTCCTTCAACTGATCAGACAGATCAGTCAACACGCTATCATCAGCAGTAGAAGGTGCACGCCCTCTTTTGCGGGACTTGGAAATTCCCGACCCAGTTGTGGATGAGTCGACTACATTCTTACCTTTTTCAAGCACATCTTCTTCCACATTATCTGCAACAAATTCAGCACTGTCGCCATTATCTGGCTCATTTTCATAATCTACATAGGACTTTGAAAAGCCACCCGTGGCTGTGTCCTTCCCCACGACAATAGCTAACTCATCATACATCTCTATTTTCTTGTTTAGAAACTCTGCATGCTTTCGATGCGCCTGTAAGGGAGAAAGGAACGTATAATAACAATGCATTAATTACTTCACTCATAAATTCAATATTCAATGCATTATTCATGCCAGCAAATGTTTTAGGTCACTGATAAACAAAAAAATATGTTATTACATGAAAAATAAACTGGGTGTCCATCCTTGTCAAATTAAACATAAAATCATAGTGTGGAATAAATGCTGCATTTAAACATCTAGCTATGGTAGTGTGACATTACTCTAGGACTAAAACTTAATAAATCATGATAAAGTTTACTTCACACCATTATATAATTTACTAAAACTTCATCTAACCTCTAACATTTATTCATAGATGTCTTCTTTGAAACTATGAATATCTTTTCAAATAAATTCTTTGCCTTCAATTTCCAAACTAAAATTTCAATTTATGGACAAAAACATATATTATCATTTATATTAAGAAAATATAATTGTAAGGCATACCATGACTTCTTCTTGGTACGTCTTTGCGTCGCATGTTATCATTTTGAGATTATCATCCCAACCGAAGCCACTCTTCTTTCGAAGTTTCTCAATAGTGGACCACATGGTCCTTAGAGTACGCATCCGATTGTCTACGTAGGAGGGGTGGCACTCAACCCCAAATTGGGCACTTATCTCCTTCGCTACAAGAGCGAAGGAGCCTGCCCTAAAGGTGCTAGAGGGCTTGTTGCCCTTTGCAGCCTCTTGTGCAAGTATCCTCAGCATCATTTCATGCATAGGCGGCAGCCACCTAAATTGCTTGATGGTGCTCATTTTTTCTTTGCCCTTTGACATTACTACATATGAAAATTGTATAGTCAGAGTAGCATTTATTAATGGAGCTCGGAATATGAACAACAAATCAAACACACATACAACCACGCTTATAAAATGTGTACAACATAATGAAACATGCTAACACGGAAAATAACAATGTAATACCATCAAGTAACAATGTAATGCTGAAAATACTTGTTCATTACGCCACTAGAAGTCTATAGTAAATACATTGTCTTTACGAAAAATAAAAACACATATTACAATTATAAAAATGTAAATAAAGTACTACTCTCCACTCCTCATATAATCAGACCACATAGCTTGGCATATCTCATCTCTCTTAGCATTCCATGATCTACTGTCTTCAACGGACTCCCAACGTGATTGTGTTTCTTGTTGGGGGTCACTAGACTCTACTTCGTTCATTGCATCTTCCATAATATGGTCATTTGGTTCAACCCCCATAATGTGATTATGAACCACACAACATGCAAACACTACTTTGACTTGGGTTTGAAAAGACCAAAATGGTTCTGCATCCAACACTCGAAAACGTTTTTTCAACACTCCAAACCCTCGCTCAATGGTAGTTCTCAATGAAGAGTGTCGGAGGTTGAACAATTCTTTCTCATTCTCAGGAGGACGATCACTAAACTCTTTCAAGTGATATCGCACACTCCGATAAGGTGACAATATTCTATTTTTATTATCATACCCAGCATCACCAAGATAATATTTACCTACATATATTCAAAAATAAAACTCAATCACTACTATGCTTAGGAAAATGCACAATATTTATTAAACTAATAAACCAAAAAGGTGAAGTAATTGTATAATACCGTTGGGAATTGAAAATCCCCCTGGCCTAGCAAATGCATCAGTTAACACACGTGAATCATGTGCACTGCCTTCCCATCCAGCCAATACATAAGTGAACTTTAAGTCAAAACTAATGACAGCTAACACATTTTGCGTGGTTCCATCTTTGCGACCACGAAATTTTCCTTGTATTTCAGGTGGCACGGATGCACGAACATGTGTACCATCTATTGCTCCAACACAATCCTATTTTTCGACACACATAATGGTTTAAAATTACATAAATCTACACAATTTACAAAAATACACAAGTCGCAATATTTACCTTAAAATATGGGTAGAACCTTCTGCTATTCCTTATCTCTGGGGGTGTATCTTCGCTACGCAGGCTTATTAGAGCTCTATATAATTTCAGGACCCCCCTAAGGACAACCTTGAAATATCTATGAACAGTCTCAGTTGATCTATAGATCCGACTACCCATTACACGGAACCTCACATTATGACCAATAATGTGTAAGAAAATGAACACTTGTTCCGTAACAGGCATGTGAATAGTCGGGCGTACGTGCTCCCCCTCAGTGAGGATGTGACATAACTGGTGAAAAGCTCTAGGCTTCATCCTAAGTTGATTCACACAATTTATCTCACTTCCATGCAGAATACTATTTATGTATTCCTCTCTCTCGGCTGCATGATTAACATAAGGCGCCCTAGGCAGTCGTCTATGTCTACGTCGCAATTTCCTTATCAATGCAACCCCCACAAGGAGGACAGATGCAACTGAGGCAAGAATTGCGGCTTTGGTTTTTTTCTTCATCTAACAAAATCACAAACACTGTGGTCTAAGAGGTATGTAAATAAAAACAACCACAAACAAAAAACATCCAAACCACATTTATAACGAGTACGAAATCACATTGCATTCTATTTACAATGAATGTTTACACCATCACAAAACCATCACATTGATAACTGCACATTGATATCATCACAATACCATCATGTCTCAATTTATTAGTCATCACAATACAATTTAAACACACACATATTCTACCGCAAGAAAATAATAAAACCAAATGCTGAAAAATTTCATACAATTTGTCATGTCTCAAGCTTGAAAGTATACATAACCCAATAGGCAGCATAATAACATTTGCTACATCAAAGTATACATATCAAGCTCCAAAACTGTATACACAAAACCCAACTAGCCAAATTTTACACAAACCCAACTAGTCAAATTCTAAAAAAAAAAAAAAAGGAACTTGGAAATACAGTGTCCACAAGCTTTCCATGCACCTACAATTGCATTACATGTGAATTCCCCCGCAAAAGGAGCTGATGATCAATGTATAATTTCTTAACACAACTAACAACTTTTACTGTCCTTCATACTTCATAAACATTCAATTGGGTGTGTAGTAAGAGGTTGGGTCACCATAACAGAGTACCATAGCACATTAATGGTCTGAATTTATGTGTTTCAACTACAAAAACTTCTGTGACTACTTCTAAAGCAACCCCTGGAAAATGCATGCAAATTGCTCACAGTAAAATTATAGGAACAACAATGCAATGTGCAAAACATTATAACATATGCAAGTGTAAACATTATGTAAACATTATGTAAAATTATAGCAAATTGCTCACAGTAAACATTATGTAAGTGTAAAAGATAACTAAATATTTATAAATAAATATATATATATAAATATTTATGTAAATATATAAATAAATATATAAATATTTATTTATAAATAAATATGTATATATTTATGTAAATAAATATGTATATATTTATGTAAATAAATATGTATATATTTATGTAAATAAATATATAAATATATATATATATAATGCCATCGGACTCAATCTAAAAAAAAAAAAATACCGATCGGACTCACCGTTAAGTGGTGGTGGTGGAACGGCGCTGAAATCGGCGAGGTGGTGGAACGGCGTTGAGTGGATCGGACTCGCCGTTGAGTGGTGGTGGTGGAACGGCGTCGAAATTGGCTCGGTGACGTCTGGGTTTCTCGGATCGGAGGTGGATCGGACTGCGCGGTTATGAAATCGGCGAGGTGAGCTCTGGGTTCTCAGATCGGGACGTGGATCGGACTCGCCGTTGAGTGGTGGTGGTGGTGGAACGGCGTCGAAACCGGCTCGGTGACGTCTGGGTTTCTCGGATCGGAGGTGGATCGGACTGCGTTGTTGGCTCTCTCAATGTCGCCGGCGTTTTCTCTCTTTTTTTTGCGTTCTCAATCGATTTCTCTGGCTCTTGTTGTGTGTTTCCTTGTTCTTTTTCGTTCTCACTCAAGTTCTCTCAGAGGCTCTCTTCTCTTTTGTGCGTTTTTGTGCGAGACCCGGAAATGGTTTGAAGGTAAAATAAAAGCGTAAAACCATTTCCGGGTCAAAGGGGAAAATATGGTCAAAGTTGAGGCATATTTTCCGGAAATTAGATTTTCCCTTGCCTTCCAAACACATGGGTCAGGTGGTAAATGATTTCCTGAAATCATTTACCACCAAAACAAACGGACCCTAGCTTCATATTCACCCCAAAAACACTGGTTGCCTGCACAGGCTTATGCGTCTATTGGTGCACTCTGGCTTCTTCACTAAAACAAAAATTCATGAAAATTAAGAAAAAGAAGAAGCCTATACTCTCACGCTTCTTTCTAGGTTCATCCTCAAAGATAAGGTCACCAACTTGTCCCCATTTATTCTAGCACTGCTTGATCCAGTTCTTGTAAGTCCATGGCAGTTCTTGGGAGATTGGTTTCAGGGGAGTGAGCTCACACCCTTTGAGAAAGCGCATAGGATGGGTTTCTAGAACTTTTGCGACCAAAGTCCAGAATTTAATGCCATTTTTAATGAAGCAATGGCTAGTGATTCCAAACAAATGAGCTTGGTCATTAAGGACTACAGTCCCATTTTTGAGGGTTTAGGTTCATTGGTTGATGTTGGAGGTGGTACTGGAACAGTGGCCAGAATTATTTCTGAGGCATTCCCTCACATTAATTACACTGTGTTTGACCTCCCACATGTGGTTGCCAACCTGCCAGATAATGAAAATTTGAAATATGTTGGCGGCGATATGTTTCAGTATATACCTCCTGCAGATGCCATTCTAATCAAGGTGTGTGACATTTTATGACCAATTATTTAGTATTTGAGAAGTAAGAGCATTCTCATCAGCTCTTCTATAAAAAATGTCATTTTAACACACCAAAAACCTACTTTATTATTTTACCACATTATTTTACAACATCTCATTTATTAGATGTTCTATTTTTCACTTCTATACATTAAAATAATATTTACAACATATTAAAATAATATATTTAACTCCTCTCCAGTTTCCATCATCATCAACAACAACGGCACAACCACCACTGCCGCAACAACGGCCACCAACACTGCCGAAACAACACCGACAGCCACCACCGGCACAAATCCACATCCACCAACACCACCTTATTAAAAAAAAAAAAATCCACAACAACCCAAAAAATAACCACCACAATCAACCCACAACCACTACAATTAATCACTCAATATCAGATTAGCCCAAATTGCAGCAAAAAAAAAAAAAAAAAAAACCCACAACTAGAGAGATCGGCGGCAAAAAACACAACCAAATCAAACAAACCCACATCCCAAATCAAACAAACCCAAAAGCAAAACCCACCACTGCAAGCCGATTGACAGAAATCCGATGGTGGGAGGTTCCGATGACGTGGTGGATGGCACGACAAGCCCAGCAGCGTGGCGTGGCGTGGTGATCAGGCCATGGGTTGTTGTGGATGTGGTGGGTCGGGTTCGTGTGGCTGTGTTGGTGGACGGCGATCTGAGAGTGTAGGTCGGCGTGTGGCTGTGTTGGTGGACGGCGATCTGAGAGTGAATGTCGAGTTCGTGTGGCGTGGCGTGGCTTGATGCTCCTGGGTTTCGTCGGAGAGGGAGGCAGGGACGTGGAGTAGAGAGAAAGAGCAAAGAAATGAAGTGAGAGAGAGAGCATATACAATTCGGTGAAGGAATGAGGAGACAGAGGGAAGAAAGAGGTGATGAGGAGACAGAAGAAGTGGGCCCAGCAAGAATAAAAAAGTAATATAAATTATAGTAAAGGTGTACCGTACGCTCTCAAATTTGAGATTACTGTAGCATGTTGCAAAAAAATGGCACATATAAAACACCTGATGAAACTCATATTTTGGGATTTCATGTGTCAAATGCCAAATATTATAGCATTTAACACATATAACAAACTTGATGAGAATGCTCTAATAGTAGATTTTTGTTAATGAAATTCACTGCTCATATGAAAGAAAACATTGCTTCTGAAGTATTGGATAATTTTATGACATTTTATTGATTCTTTAATATTTATAATTTCAGTTTGAAATTGGGTTTTTTATTTTAATTTTTTTCCTTCAAATTTCATAAGTCGTCCATGTTGGCCATTAATATTGGGGCCAACAGGAATTTTTCTTCAATTTTTTTTCTTTTTGATAATGTTTTTCTTTAATGTTTCCTTGGATGTTGTATGTATTACATCCCTACTGTTTGATTAAATTATTAAATTTATTATTTTGTAATTGTTTAAACTTTTGAGATAATTAGAAATTTATAAGTTCAAACTCTATCTCCACTTTATTAGGCAAATCTAAAGAATTAATTAACATTACTTTTTAGGTTAGTTGAATTTAAAAGAAGTTAAAGTTATGAAACCCTCAATTCTGATTGTTATAACTATTATTTGGCAGTGTATTTTGCATGATTGGAGTTATGATGAGTGTGTCAACATATTGAAAAGATGCAAAGAGGCTATTACAAGCAAAGGTAAGGAAGGAAAGGTAATTATCATAGACATGGTGATAAATCAGGAGAAAGACGAACATGATGTTACCACATCAAAGCTCCACTTTGATGCACTGATGATGGTTTTCGTAACTGGAAAAGAGAGAAACAAGAAAGAATGGGAAAAGCTGTTCTTGGAGGCTGGCTTAAGCCGCTACAAAATTGTGTCATCGTTTGGCATGAAGTCCCTCATTGAGGTTTATCCTTGAGAGATAAACAAGTGCCTCTATATATATATATATATATATATAATCAGGTACCTATATATATGTTAAACTTGCAAAGACTGTTCACAGATAATTATTGTGTGCTAAGCCTAATGCTTCAGAATAATAATGCTTGTGAGCATAGGAGGAATCGAACTATTATCGCCTTATCGGTCTTGAATCTACCTATTGTACAATATCATAAATAAACCTAGCAAATTAGTCACAAATCGATCGTGATGTGCATGGAATTCATGAAAACAATATTACAATCATCTATTACTTAACACGAATTCATATACCAACAAAGATCTGTCAAATAGAACAAAATATATCAGCCTGAAATGGAGTTGATTGATTAACATAATAAAATTGATAATACTTTTATAACATCATATCGGAACATGCAAATTTGTTGAAGCAATTAAATAAACTTAAGAAGCAAAAAGAACCATTAATGGATAAAATAGAAAAAAATTATAAAACAAATCCACTAAAAGAGAAACAAAATTGAAGAAATAAAGAGAGTACTAGTGCTGACAATTTCTTTTTGTAGGTAGAACATGGAATGAATGGATGAATGAGGTGCAAAGGGGGTAATAAGTAGTTTATATTGAAAATAAATTAAATATAGAAGGGCAGTGGTTGCATGAAGAATAAGGTGAGAATTGAGAAATTATAAAGGAAGAAGAAGAAGAATGAAAAGTGAGGAGAGGAAGGTTAAACAAAATGTAACCTAGAATATATATATAAGAAGATACATGAAGGAGCGGATTGAATAAGGCATTAAAGAGAATGAAATTGAAAAGGAAAAGGAAGCCAAAAAATTGGAAAATTTTCTAACATTAACAAAAATTACCATTAGTGAAGAAAAAAAAGTACCCAAAAAAAAAAAAAAAAATCCACCAAACGATAAACCAAATAGAAGAAATAGAAAGAGTGTAGATGAACGGTAGGAGAAGATCGGACCACCGCTGCAAACCACGAGAGAGAGAGAGAGAGAGAGAGAGAGAGAGAGATGAATAAAAATTAGTATTCAAGTATTTTATTTTTTGGATAAAATGCAAAACTCGCCCTTTATGTTTTATTAGAATTCATTTTAGTCCTCTAACTTAACTTTCATTCATTTTAGTTTTCTAAGTTTCAAGTTTATTTAATTAAAGCATCTCCATCAACTTTTGTTAAATGTTGCTAATAGTTGTCCAAATTTTTAATTTTAATATTTCTTCAAATTCTTTAAATTAAAAAAATCCAAATAATGATTGAAAAATATTTTCTTGAATTGTTTTTATAAAGTTAACGGAAGTTGACGAAGATGCCTTAATTAAATAAACTTAAACTTAGAAGATTGAATTGAACTAAAGTAAAGTAAGAAGACTAAAAAAAATTATAGTGAAACTTATAAGGTAGGTTTTGCATTTTAGCCTTATTTTTAACTTGTTGTTACATAGGGGTGGCAAAATTTGACACGACTCGCGAACCCGACACGACACGACACAAAATTAGCAGGTTATGGGTTGAGGATTAACGAGGTCATGTCATATTCGGGTTGACACGACTGGCCCGTTTAATAAACGGGTTGGGTTAGTGTTTAACACATAGAACCTGTTTAACCCGTCTGACCCGTTTAATTAAATGACATTTTACCAATATATCTTTCAAACTCTAGGTATATAAACTTATTAGTTGTTGTGGTATATTTTCTTTGACATTTTGTGATTGATAATTTGTGATATTGAGATATGCTTTAGTTTTGAATGATTATTTGTGATGCAATTATTCGTTAGTTCTAAATTTTATATTAAAAATATTTATTTGTTTGTTTTTTCATAAATTTTTTTCTTCATTTTGATAAAATCTGATAAACAGATCGACACGACTGACCCATTTAATAAATGGGTTGTGTTAGGGTTGAGAAATCTTGACCCGTTTAATAAACATGTCGGGTTAGTGTTGACCTATATAGTCGAATACTCATGAATTGACACAACACGAATCCGATACGTGAACACGAATTGCCACCCCTATTGTTACACTAACTGCTATAGATAGCAGTTTACCGTAGTAGATTGCTAAAAAGATTTAGATTTAAAACCCGAATAAAGCATGTATTTTTGGTATTTTGAGTGCTAATATAACAACACCAAATGAATGCTCTTAAACTTTTTTTTTTTTTTTTTTTTGAGAAACTAATGCTCTTGAACTTAGAAATGGCATTGTAAAGTTGAATTTAATCAACCATTGTATTGGCTTTATTTCGTGCCAAATTTGCTTGTAATTTAGCAATTAGTAACCCTGTATTTAGGTGGGATTCATGTAAGGGTAGTGAGTGAGAGAGTGTGAAGAAATGCCCAAGATTGTGCAAGGATGCACGGACTCGTGGCTGGGACTCGTGATGATTCGCGACTGGCAAGCCACCAACTGCAGCACACAAGTGAAGCATGCGAGAAGATGAACAGTCATGCCAGCTGGAGCACTACAGGACAAAAAGTCCAGCCTGGCCGTTCTGTTATCTTGCGGCTTGAACTCGCGACTCAGTCAAGTCGCGAGGCCAAGCCGCCAACCAGCCCTATTTTGAAAAACCTGACTCTTCGCATTCCACTCTCACCCTAGTATAAATACCCCTTATACCCACGAAATGTAGAGAGCTTTCAGAGAGAATCCCTAGAGAAAAATAAGATTGATTCATCCACAATTTTCACATAGAGACTCTTCAAATTCCTCAACTCTCACCCTCTCCATTATTACATCCTTGAGAGGTTCTTACCTAAATCATTTTCTCACCATACCCACATCTGTGAGAAGGCTATTTGGTGCTTTAGGAAGCAGTTAGGAAGGGACCAATGGGTATTGGTTGATGTTATGGGCTATAGTGGAATCCGGTAAGTTAGAAAAGACAAAAATTCGATGTAACCTCGTTGGAGCAAGAAGCTTAAAGGGCTTAGGTACATTGGGTAGATTAGACTTGGAGGGTCTATTGCTGTTCATGTATCCTAACTTCATTTTCTAGTAGATTATTGACCGCTTGGATATTGACCGCTTGGAGGGCAGCGGAGAGGTTTTACACTGAGGGCTTTGGTTTCCTCTTCGATAACCACTACAAAAAAATCATCCTGTCCCAGCGTTTTGTTTCCGGTGTTTTTCAAAACCGTTGTTATAGATAAGCCTGTACCAGCGTTTTTTGAAAACGCTGGTATAGGAAACCCTATTGCGGCGTTTTTTTCCCGGCGCTTTACAAACCGCTGTAATAGGAGGCCTATAGCGGTATTTTTAAAAAACGCTGGTATAAGACGCCTAAAAGCGCTGGTATAGGGTGACCCTATCCCAGCACTTTTTGAAGCGTTGGCATAGGTCTTTCTCCATAAGGGAATGAGGAGACCTGTCCCAGCGCTTTTGAAAAAGCTGGAATAGGACACCTATAGGGATATGGAGAAAGACCTATCCTAGCGCTTCAAAAAGTGTTGGGATAGGGCACCTATAGGGATTTTTTTTTTTTTACAAGATAGAATTTCTACTCTAGCACTAATACTTGTGGAGGGATTTGTTAATTATTAAATGACCCATACTCCCTTAAACCTAGAAAAAGACCAACGTACCCTCCAAACATTGAAAAAGAGCAAAAACACCCTCGATACCAAAAAAAAGATTGATATACCCCCCAAACATTATAAATGACTGAAATACCCCCCAAAACATAAAAAATGACCCAAGCACCCCCAAAGACATCGAAACTGACCGAAGTACCCCTTGTGCCTAAAACTAGCCAAAATAGCCCCGATTATTTGAATAAGACCAAAATACCCCTATAAGTTTGATAAATGACCACAATGCCCCAAAAAGCTAAAAAATGTCCAAAACACAACCGACACCCAGAAAAGGACTAATACACCCCCGAAACATAAAAAATGACCGAAATACCCCCAAAACATCGAAATGACAGAAATACCTCCAAAATACATCAGGTGTAACTTGAACCCAACCATATATTTCTTAATTCAATGTGAATTTTGACAAACCTACCGTTAGATTACATTATCTTCATATATTTTTCATGCTTACAAAATTTCAAGGTGATCAAAGATTAATAGCCATGTCATCAATCAATTGTTTAAATTCAAGTTTTTGTAGTTTAAAATAACGCATAAAAGATGAGCAGCTAAGATCAAATGGTAAATTACATCCAATTGGCATGAAAATTGGCATGCATGTTAAGAACATATAGAACATGTAATCCAACGGTTGGATTTTCAAAATATGAATTCAATAATAAGTTATTGATTGGTGTAACATTTTTTAGAGTTACATCAGGTGTAACTTGAACCCAACCCTATATTTCTTAATTCAATGTAAATTTTGACAAACCTATCGTTAGATTACATTATCTTCATATATTTTTCATGCTTACAAAATTTCAAGGTGATCAAAGATTAATAGCCATGTCATCAATCAATTGTTTAAATTCAAGTTTTTGTAGTTTAAAATAACACATAAAAGATGAGCAGCTAAGATCAAATGGTAAATTACATCCGATTGGCATGAAAATTGGCATGCATGTTAAGAACATATAGAACATGTAATCCAACGGTTGGATTTTCAAAATATGAATTCAATAATAAGTTATTGATTGGTGTAACATTTTTTAGAGTTACATCAGGTGTAACTTGAACCCAACCCTATATTTCTTAATTCAATGTAAATTTTGACAAACCTACCATTAGATTACATTATCTTCATATATTTTTCATGCTTAAAAAATTTCAAGGTGATCAAAGATTAATAGCCATGTCATCAAATCCAACGATTAAATTTCATTACACTCTTCAAATCCAACAGTTAAATTTCAAATCTAAGAATGGCGCGTGATGGACATGTGTTGTGTACCTATATGACTATATATATTCTCTCAATTTGACCATCCAATTAGTCATATTATTTGTTTAAAAAAGTAAACGTAATTAATCATATATTAAAATTTCTACATAAATTTAATATTAGCTATGATTATTTCTTTTTTATTTTAAATGAGATAGAATGTGTGATAATTTTTGTTGTGTGTTATTTTTTTAGAAAGTTCTGCGGTGAATTTTATTGAGTATATGTGATTGTTTTTTATTTTTAAATTTTATTTCATAGCTAATTAATAAAATGACCAAGCAGTGACTTCACCAAATTGCATATTTTTTAAAAAAAAAAAAAAATTATACTACTAAATGCATAAATATAGTTAATTTTCATTAATTATCAATATAGATAGAGTAGAAATTCTATCTTGGAAAAAAAATAATAAAAAAAATTAAAAAAAAAAAAAACTATATGGGACCTATCCCAGCGCTTCCAAAAGCGCTGGGACAGGCCTTCCTTCATAAGGAAATGGTGGGGCCTGTCCCAGCGCTTTTGGAAGCGCTGGCATAGGGTCACCCTATTCCAGCGCTTGCAAAAGCGCTGGGACAGGTCTCCTCATTCCCTTATGGAGAAAGACCTATCCCAGCGCTTTTTGAAGCACTAGGATAGGTCACCTAAAGGGATTTTTTTTTATTTTTTTTTATTATTTACAAGATAAAATTTCTACTCTAGCAATTGTACTTGTGGATGGATTTATTAATTATCAAATGACCAATACTCCCCTAAACCTAGAAAAAGACCAACGTACCCTCCAAAACATCGAAAAAGAGCAAAAACACCCCCGATACCTAAAAAAATACTGATATACCCCCCAAACCTAATAAATGACTAAAATACCCCCAAAACATAAAAAATGACCCAAGCACCCCCTAAGACATCGAAACGGACCGAAGTACCCCTTGTGCCTAAAACTAGCCAAAATAGTCTCGATTATTTGAATAAGACCAAAATACCCCTATAAGTTTGATAAATGACCACAATGCCCCCAAAAAGATAAAAAAATGTCCAAAAACACAACCGACACCCAGAAAAGGACTAATACACCCCCAAAACATAAAAAATGACCGAAATACCCCCAAAACATCGAAATGACCGAAATACCTCCAAAATACATCAGGTGTAACTTGAACCCAACCATATATTTCTTAATTCAATGTGAATTTTGACAAACCTACCGTTAGATTACATTATCTTCATATATTTTTCATGCTTACAAAATTTCAAGGTGATCAAAGATTAATAGCCATGTCATCAATCAATTGTTTAAATTCAAGTTTTTGTAATTTAAAATAACGCATAAAAGATGAGCAGGTAAGATCAAATGGTAAATTACATCCGATTGACATGAAAATTGGCATGCATGTTAAGAACATATAGAACATGTAATCCAACGGTTGGATTTTCAAAATATGAATTCAATAATAAGTTATTGTTTGGTGTAACATTTTTTAGAGTTACATTAGATATAACTTGAACCCAACCCTATATTTCTTAATTCAATGTGAATTTTGACAAACCTACCATTAGATTACATTATTTTCATATATTTTTCATGCTTAAAAAATTTCAAGGTGATCAAAGATTAATAGCCATGTCATCAAATCCAACGATTAAATTTCATTACACTCTTCAAATCCAATAGTTAAATTTCAAATCTAAGAATGACACGCGATAGACATGTGTTGTGTACCTATATGACTATATATATTCTCCTCTCAATATGACCATCCAATTAGTCATATTATTTGTTTAAAAAAGTAAACGTAATTAATCATATATTAACATTTTTATATAAATTTAATATTAGCTATGATTTTTTTTTTTTTAAAATGAGATAGAATGTGTGATAATTTTTGTTGTGTGGTATTTTTTTAGAAAGTTCTGTGGTGAATTTTATTGAGTATATGTGATTGTTTTTTGTTTTTAAATTTTATTTCATAGCTCATTAATAAAATGACCAAGCAGTGACTTCACCAAATTGTATATTTTTTTAAAAAATAAATATAATTTTTTTTATACTACTAAATGCATAAATATAGTTAATTTTCATTAATTATCAATATAGATAGAGTAGAAATTCTATCTTGGAAAAAAAATAAATAAAAAAGAAAAAACATCTATATGGGACCTATCCCAGCGCTTCCAAAAGCGCTGGGACAGGCCTCCTCTATAAGGAAACTGACCCTATCCCAGCGCTTCCTAAAGCGCTGGGATAGGCCTTCCTCCATAAGGAAACGGAGGGGCCTGTCCCAGCGCTTTTGAAAGCGCTAGAATAGGTGGACCCCAAAAGCGCCGGGAAAGGATCACTCATTCCCTTATGGGGATAGACCTGTCCCAACGCTTTTGAAAGCGCTGGAATAGGGTTTACCTATTTCAGCGTTTCCAAAAGCGCTGGGATAGGTCTCCAAAAACGCTGGGATAGGTCCCTCGTACCACTTAAAAATTTTCAGACTTCCCACTTATTTTTTTCACCTTCCCACCACTTTGGCCTCTCGTTTTTGGGTTCCCAGTTCTTTAGTTCAGATGTTTTCCTCTCACCCACATTTTCTCTCCCTCTCCCTCTCCTTCTCCCTCTTCCTTAACCCACTTCCCCTTCTCCTCTCTTGTTCTTTACTCAAAACCCACCATTTCTTTTCCAAAATTTCAAGCACAAAAATACTACCCAAAACCACAAACTCTACCCAAAGCAAGGTAAGTCTCTCTAGCTCTCATTTCTATTTTGTAGCAATATTTGTATATATATTTGTTGTAAAATTTCTGGTTTTTTAGTTTTGATTTTGGTTGAAGTTTGGTTTGGGTTATGTGTATATTTTTGTGTAACTATTGGTTGATTGTGTGGGTTTTGGTTTTGGTTAAAGTTTACCCAAAGCAAGGTAAGTCTCTCTAGCTCTCATTTCTATTTTGTAGCAATATTTGTATATATATTTGTTGTTAAATTTCTGGTTTTTTAGTTTTGATTTTGGTTTAAGTTTGGTTTGGGTTATGTGTATTATTTTGTGTAACTATTGGTTGATTGTGTGGGTTTTAGTTTTGGTTTTGGTTTTGGTTAAAGTTTACCCAAAGCAAGGTAAGTCTCTCTAGCTCTCATTTCTATTTTGTAGCAATATTTGTATATATATTTGTTGTTAAATTTCTGGTTTTTTAGTTTTGATTTTGGTTGAAGTTTGGTTTGGGTTATGTGTATTATTTTGTGTAACTATTGGTTGATTGTGTGGGTTTTAGTTTTGGTTTTGGTTTTGGTTAAAGTTTACCCAAAGCAAGGTAAGTCTCTCTAGCTCTCATTTCTATTTTGTAGCAATATTTGTATATATATTTGTTGTTAAATTTCTGGTTTTTTAGTTTTGATTTTGGTTGAAGTTTGGTTTGGGTTATGTGTATATGTTTGTGTAACTGTTGGTTGATTGTGTGGGTTTTAGTTTTGGTTTTGGTTTTGGTTAAAGTTTAGTTGATTTTGTGGCTTTTTATTTTTGATTTTGGTTAAAGTTTGCTCTATTTTGGAGGAATTGTAGGTGGCAGTAGTGCTAACAAAAATTTGCTCTATTTTGGAATTTAATTTTTAACCACTCGTGATAGTAGTGTCCATGGGTAATAGACCTAATTATGGAGTTAAAGTACTCTACTGTTCCATGAAAATGACAAACTTATTTGTGCTTTAATTCTTGGATATTGGAAGATTCTAGTTGTGGGTTTGGTGCCAGTATTGTTTGTGTTTTTCAAATTGGTGTGGTCTTGTTTCAACTCTTCAGATTTTTGTAAAGTTCAACCTTGGCTTTGGGAACAGAATCCAGTGGTAGTTTTTTCTTTGTCTTTTTAATAATTAAATTTTTTGGCAGAATATAGGAATTTGTGATGGTTCACATTAAGGCAGACAATAATGGATAATATAGATTGAAAGTATTGCAAATTTAGTTTATGGAACTATTAAATATACAATTAAATGGTAAGATTATTATTCTTTTATTTTTTGAGAAAAAGATTCTAATTCTAATTAAGGGTTTAAATATAGAATTAAAATTTAAACTCAATTAAAAACTATATATTAGAAGCTAAAAAGAGTCTTGTAGCTCAAATATTTTTTAAAGATAGTTACAATATGCTGCTAACCTTATAGCTCAATTGATGATTGACACTTTTAGTGTTTTCTTAAAATATGTATATATACACACACACACACACACACACATATATATATATATATATTATTTTATCTAAAAAGAAAGGAGTTTATCTCTCTTTTGTTTTGTACAGGGAAATCAAGTTTTGCCTATCTTGTAAAATTTTTATAAAAATTACCGTATTCTATTTTAATATTAATCAAATGCTCATTTAAATGAATTAGCAAATCAAGTTTTTATCTATTGATGTCATATGAGTTTCTTTTTTAAAATTGAAATTCAATAAAGTAATAATATCATTTTTTTATTTTTTTTTTGAGAAACAAGTAATAATATCTTTAAATAGCATGTTAGTTAAAAAAAATTCAAAAATTATTGAGATTTTTAAAACTATCAATTGCATATGTTATTAGTTCATTATAATATATATTTCCTTATTAAAAGATTTATTGTCAAACGTTTAACTGCAGCTGCCACAATATCGTGAGTTGGCAAAGTCAATGTTAGTAATTTCTATATTTTATCTCAAAAAATGTTAGTTAGTAATTAGAAAACTTTTTCAAACGTTAGTGAGATTCTAAAACTATCAATTGCATGTATATATTTCCTTATTAAACGATTCATTGTTAAATGTTTTTAAATCATTAATAGGAATTGATATTTGTACTGATTATATATTGCCATGATTAACAAATCTTACTAACTTTGCTAGGCCATTTCTTGTTGATTTGATTCGTCAAAACACGTTTTTAAATCCTTAATATGGGAATTGATATTTGTATTGATTATATATTACCAAGATTAACAATCATATTAATGTTACCAAGCTATTTCCTATTGATTTCATTAGTCAAAGCAATAAAAAGAGTGGGGACGGCTTGCAAAACTTTCTTATTTCCTAAATATATAGTTAGATAGCTGAGTTAGTTGTATCTAGGGAGTGGGAACTGCTTGCAAATCTTTTTGGTCTATTACATGGAGGCAAGACTTTTGAGCAATAATTTTGTTAAAATTGATATATTTTAAAATTTTAAAATTTAAGTGACTAGAGCTTAGGACATGAGATTTAGCAAGAGTGTACATATCTATTAAGTGATTTGTGGGCTTCATGGTATCTGTGTTTTGCTGATGTTATGCATCTACATGTCTTTCCCCCCTCTTCTCTATTTTATGAAACCTTTCTTTTTGCAGGAGCTGCTGTTTGCTTTGGGTTGTGGAGGTTTGGTAGGTCCCTTGATTCATGTGTTGATCAAGTTCTTGCAATAGATGGAAGTCGGATGCAGAAGGAGTTGGCAAATATGTAGGTCTCCTCATCCCATTTGCTTTTTGGTTGTAAACCTTTCCCATTTGTGCAATATGCTGGTTAAACTGATTACTGGTATTTGTTAAGACACATGTCAACAGACTATGGTTGCTGTCCTAACTAGTTAATGAGCCTTAGCCAATGTAGCTTAGATTTTTAGTTTATCATAGAATTTTGTGTATCATTTGTTTCTGAAGTTTTAGAAATTTATCTTCATATTATTATCAATATCCAGTGTAATCAATTCTTTAGTTAGAACTAAACCAAATGGAGTCTCATGGGGCTGAGCTGAGTTTGTATGAAAGTTGGACAGCCAATGTTTTCAACTAGCTCAGCTAGTAAATAAGTGTGTGAGATAGTGTTGATTCTATGTTTTGATCTTACATGTAAAAGTAAATAATAAATATTTAAAATAGTCCAATTAACTCAGGGAAGGGATCTAGCTTATAACTAAGTGGTGGGCTGGCATTTAAGGTGATTAGTTATTGTCAAAGTATTCAATAATGTTTTGACCTATTTGCTTCATTCAAACATCCTGACTCTCTAAACTTTCTTTCAAACAATTAGAAATTTCAATTGTATAAATTAGTATATATGACTAATAAAAAAAATATAGTATATATGATACTTTTTACTAGTATCAATATCTTTAGATAGATTTCTTATGTAAGATAGATTTTTTTTTTTTAATAAAAAGATATTTTACTATTATTTCTTCTTCTTTCTTGCATCCTAGCCCCTACTCCCATTTTTATCTTCATAGAATTATTACACTTCCAACAATATTTTTCTTAAAACTGCGAAAATATGGGTATAAGTTATGGTGCAACAAACCTTCTGGGGCTTGCTTTTAAATTTCTTGGGAATGAAAATTGAATTGTCTTTTTGGGTTTGACTATAATCATATGTTTGGCTTGGCTATAGATGCTTGTCACTTAAGGCTATTAGCTTGATGCTTAAGAAGAGCTTGACAATCTTATTAAGTGAGAAGACATTTTGATTTTTAATAGAAATGGAATCAATTTGACCAACTTCGATCTCCATTCTGCTCTCACAAAGGTATACCCTTTTTCCTTTTCTATTTTTTTTTTAAAATTTTATTTGGAAACTATATATGTTCAAAATGTTATATTTTCACCATATGCGAATCAGATTGTAAACATGTAATTTTTGTATTTTGAGTTTACGATTCTAATAAAGCCATTTAAACGCTCAATTTTTCTTTTCTAATAATGAATTTGGGTTAGTATTTAGTGAGAAGTTAAACCTTAAGTGTGTAAAATTTAGCTGTATTTGATTTTTTAACAATGCAGAGAAAATGTGAGTTGCTTTCTTATTTACAGTAGTGAATTTGGGATATTTATAGGTATTGGAACAAGTGGGGTTTGAGGTAACTGATGGTGGAGAATGGAAGTTTTGGAAGTATGTGGAGGAAGCTGAGTTTGGACCAGGGCTGCCGGTTCATACTGTTTTCATTATGGGAAAATTGCTGGCAGGGGATCAAAATTTACTAGGTTTGTGTGTGTGTCTATATATATATATATATATATATATATATATGCTTTATTAATTTTTTTAATTATCATATACAAGTTTAATTTTTTTTGCAATGCTAAATATGAGGGATGTCTTCATTGGGTCTTACATTAAACACATTTGAGAAACAAACTATTTTTTTTAGTGCTTGCTTTAAGAGCTTGTCTATTCATGTGGATGCTGGGTCTTTGACACTTTTATACCTTGATTTAATTGGGAGAATTTCTTAATCACATGAAGAATTTCTAAGTGATGTCCACTTTAGTTATGCCTACAAATTTTGTTTCTTTACCTCTATAGTTTTACTTGTGTTTAGGATAAGCAAAGTAGGGAGCTTTCTCAATGTCATGTATCTAAGCTAGCCAAGAAACTGAGGGTGAAGGTATGAGTGATGAGTTGGTACTTTTCACCCTTATTTATGATATTACTAAGTTCATTTGTATTATTGCTTCTGCTGTATTTCTTCTGCAAGTTTAGTGTGAAGTTTTTTTAACCCTAAACTACAATCTTGTTTTAGTTGTTCAGTTTTACCAATTATTTAGTTTTTATTTGTTGATTATTTTTCAGGAAGAAGAGATAAAATTGAAGCATGTTATTGCATTCGATTGTGGTAAGGTCTTCTTATAAGAGTTCTTTCAATGATTTTTGGTTACATTTTGAATGTGAAAAGGCTAATGCATTTAGTACTAATAACTGAAAGGTTTTCTGATTTTGGTCATTTCATTTCATGGCCTAAAATGTGGCCGTTTCTTTTATTAGTAGGTTTTTAGGTTATGGGTCAAATGTCCTTGTCTCACCATCCTTATTGAGTATCTAGACTTGGCTGTGTTATATATATATATATATATATATACCCCCCCCTCTTTTTTGCCAATATGGTACTTTGCAGGGCATTTCTGTCAAACTAAAGGCTTACATTCATCTATGTCAATTCATGTCTGGTTTCTTAGCCAACCATTTCGTCCGAAGTGGACCCAACTCATTGAATTTTGTTTTTTGAGTGCTTAATGTAGCGTTGACCAAGTATACTAGTTCTAAAATATAGTTAACATTTGCAAATAGCTGGTTCCAAATAACAAATTGAATTGACCTGAATGACAATAATGTATAAATACTATTATTTAATATGTAACTTGCCTTTGCAATTTGACAATGTAATTATTTCTACCATTTTTATTCTTTTTGAATTAATGAGTGAGTTTTGCTCTTGACTTCTTGCAGTCTTTTTTTTTTATATAGTAAAAATACTTGCATAGTGTAAGAGAGTGCAAGATTTTAGATACATCATCTATCAATATATGTCCCAAGAGAGAAAGAGAGAGAGAGCTACAACTACAACTAGAACTACAAGTCTGCTATGGCACATCTAATTTATCAATATTTCAAACATGAATCAAGCAAGCGCCTTTAACAGTGCTTCTATGCATTAATCTTTCCACTCAATTTAGTTGATAATTTTATTTTACTTTGTCATTGTGTTTTTTATTAAAATAAAAAACAACTCAATTCTGACTATTGGATTTGTTAAATTGCTAGATTAAACATTTGGTGGCTACTGCAACATCTTTGGCATCTCCCGTGGAGCAAAGCAAGGTAGCAACTAGTAAGTTAACCTCTCATTCTCTGACTACGTATGATTAAATTATTAAATAGCTCATATTGGAGCTTATCTTTTGGTTTGTATATCTTTGCACACCTTTCCCTATTTTGGTTTATAGTTTGTTCTCTCAATGTACTTAGTTTAGTAGTTTCTTCTCTTTTTACATGATTTTGGACATGAAGTCACCTAATTTACGTCTTTTAAGTTATCTTAGTAGTCTATAATTTAGACTTAGATTTTGCAAGATTAGCAGCTTGTCGTAAGTTTGAGTTCCTCTTTTTGGGAGCAAACCAATGAATTGCTAAAGGGTGAGTACAATCTACTTCATAATACCTTATTAGTCTATAATTATATGTCAAATTTTTTGCTGTGGTGGGTTGTTGATTTGGAGCAAGTGGGTGGCTTGCATGGTGATATAAGGTGGTTTACTTTTCATTATTGGGAGTGTTGATTGTCTTGTGAATATTGTGATATTATTGTTCAACTATGTGTGAATTTATTTTATCTCCTCTTAGTAAATTCAAATATTCTGCTGTGGTGGGTTGTTGATTTGGAGCAAGCTGGTTGCTTGCACGGAGATATAAGACAGTGTATTTTATTTTAGGAGTGTTGATTGTGTTGTTCCTATTGTGCTATAATTATTGATGATGAACTTAGTCATTCTCGCTGGAATTTCCTTAATAATTCTATCTTTTATGTGATCATCTAAGTTTACTTTTTATCTATTGCTACTTGAGTAATACTCATGCATTGATGTATTCAATGATTAGCCCTAGGCAGACCAAGTATGGATCTAACTTGACTTAGACTTATATTTTTTAGTTTCGTGAACACTAGTTTCCTAGGTGATTGGAGTGGTCTAGCATTTTAAAGCTTTTTCAACATAAGCTATGGAGTCAAATTCAAGGCATACTTGATTATTACCCATGATTAAGTTCAGATTTTTCATCATTGATAAGTATATGTATGGCTCCTTTGGAAGAATGGGCATGGCAATTTTGGTACAAGGACAATTACTTAATGCCCTTGATGAGAGATTGAGGGCTAGAGGTGGGTTTGATGAGGGGAAGATTGAGTTGGATGAGTCAGAAAGTGAGGACATGGATATATATTTGCTCCAAAAAATGAAATCTAGGGATATGAGGTCTGAGTTTGAACAAAATTATGGCTCTTCATTACACCCAACATTTGAAGATATTCTTGATTATTACCCATGATTAAGTTCAAATTTTTCAACATTTGAAGATTTGTCATCATTGATAAGTATTGTATTTGCTATTGTAAATAATTATAAGTAAATATATTTAGTTTGTTGGTTTAATGTGATATTGTATTTGCTATTGGAAAATATGAATTGTGGTTCGTTACAAGTGTTATAAAATATGTATTTTAGGTACATTATAGGTGCTAAAAAAATTATATATAAAAAAAAAGGACCTATGCCAGCGTTTTTGAAAGTGCTGGCATAGGTCCTTTTAAATTATATTGATTCATGACCTATACCAGCGCTTTTGTGAACGCTGGAATAGTCTTTTTAAATTATATTCATTCAAGGCCTATACCAGCGCTTTTGAAAGCGCTGGCATAGGTAGTACCTATTCCAGCGCTTTCAAAAGCGCTGGTATAAGTCTTGAATGAATTAAATTTAAAACACCTATACCAGCGCTTTTGAAAAGCGCCGGTACAGGTCCGGCGACCCTATACCCACATTCACTGCGCGGCGGTTTGAAGCGCTGGGAAAAAAAAAACGCTGGGATAGGCATTTTGACCCTATCCCAGCGCTTTTTAGGACTATCCCAGCGGTTTTGAAAACACTGGGATAGCCCCGTTTTTTTGTAGTGAATACATCGTTGTGTTGTCCTTTTGTTTGCATCTCTCTTCCCTTAATCTTTGTCATTTAATTTCTGTTGTGGATGTGATTTTATTTGGTTTAGATTGTTTATCAATTCTGGTATAAGCTTATAATCATTTTCCGCACATACATTGTTTGATATAAAGCTTGAATTGGTAATTTGTATTTTGGGGGTCTAAACGTTCATAGTGTTTTATACACTTTTTGAACATTCAGGCACGATAATAATGAAATTATTAAAAACAATTATTAATAATTAATAAAAAATTTATTATGTAATAACATAAAGCATGCTGAAAGGTAACTTATTTAAAATTTTAATCCCAATTTTGGAAGGAAGAAGTTAAATTTATTCCAAAAAAAAAAAGTTAAATTTTACTTTTGTCCTAGAATTTTATTTAAGAATGAGTACTCGGGCAGTGTTTAAAACAAAGTGGTGTTTCTTTTATCAAACTTATTTGGTTGTTTTTATCTAAGCTAACCCACCTAACATTCTAACCAATTAACGCAGCCACATTCACATTTGAGAAGATAACTAATTAATTTTCTTTTAGCAAGCCATTTTTAAAATCTTCATATTTTCAACTGGTATTGACGGCCATTCTTAAATCTTCCATTCTCTCTCGTTCTGCAAACCCAAATTTCAAAATTTACAACAACATCAACCAATAGATCAAGCATTCTATGAACAAAGAAGTGCAAAGGTGGAGTTAGTAGGTGAGTTTAGGAATATACTAAACTCTCCATTGCATGTGTTCTCTTTTGAGCAATGTTAGATGTATAATTTTCATTCTCTTTTGAGCAATGTTAGATGTATAATTTTTTTACAACTTGTTAAAGAAATTAATTTTCACTAGAGCAATAAATTTTCATTTGGCTACCACTTTTATCACACGTTACTATCTAACTCATGTTTGCCCTGTAATGAATGGGCACGTACGAAATGATGTAATCTAATCTACAACCATCTATATAAGAAGAAGCAGCTGGACTAACAGAGAAGTAAAAGAAGTTCACAAAGAGATCTGCATTAAGTTCATGGTGAGGGAGTGAATGAGTTATTTCAGGTTCAGTGTCATTTGTATAAGCACATCCTCCGCTTCATTGATTCCATGTCAATTAAGTGTGCAATTCAGCTAGGCATTCCTGACATAATCCACAAACATGGCCAACCCATTAGTCTCCCAGAGTTAGTTTCTAAGCTTCATATTCACCCCAAAAAAACTTGTTGCCTGCACAGGCTTATGAGTCTATTGGTGCACTCCGGCTTCTTCAATAAAACAAAAATTCATGAAAATCAAGAAAAAGAAGAAGGAGAAACCTATATTCTCATACCTCTTTCTAGGGCCATCCTCAATATACCTACGTATGCCCATGTATAGAAAAAGTTCCACTATAAAATCATGATATCACAATAGCAGCGCAAACTCGCTCTCATAATACCCAAACCTACAAATACACTCTTGGCTTTCTCTTACAAAGAACAAAGAACACCCTATTTTATTTGATATGTACCTATCGACGTGCACAAGGGTGTAGCCAAGAATTTCACTTGGGTGGACCAAGTTATAGTATTGATATGATAATCATAATCCATATATCTATGAAATAAAAATAAAAAAATTTAAAAAAAACATTAGTTTTGTTCATCACACATTCTTAAACATTAATTAACATATAAAAACAATCTAGTTTACTATACAAAAACTGTCTAGTTCACTATAGGCATATACAAAAATATTCCTAAAAATAACAATTTTCATCAAAATTATACTCGATGACGATCTTTCATAGAATAAAATCTATCTATTATCATTTCTGTAGTGAAATTGTTTGCAATTTCCTTTTCTGTATAAACTACTATATTTTGTGCCAAAGCTCATCCTCCATTGTATTTCGAAGCCTTGGATTTGTAAGTTTCATAGCTAAAAAAGCTCAACACTAGATCCTATTATTAATTACATAAATAATAAAAACACCTTTAATTAAATAATAACCCCTTAGAACCCCCCAAAAAAACGGTAAACAAAAGTATAAACAAATAACATAAACCAAAAAAATTAACAACACCAATGTGTAAATTTCATGTGATACCAAAAACTTAGACAAATCTAACTAAAGAGAATGTTAAAAGTCAAGTTGGGAGTCACTGAGAAAATTAACTAAAGACGTTAAGGTTGGGTTTGGGCACTGCGTTTTCCGTCCAAGTCTCCAAGCAAAATGCGTTTTAGCTTTTTTTTTTTTTTTTTTGACACACACACAATAGCTTTTAGGAGACAGTGCACTATTCATCACTGTTCACGGGACCCACAATCACTTTATTCAGAAAAAAATATATATTAAAAATGGATCCCACGACACTATTCACACATTTAAAAATTATTTTGCTATAGTGTTTTCAATTTTCAGCAAAATAAGTTGTATCAAAACAGACCCTAAAACTGATTGACTAAGGGTTAACAAATAATGAAATTGAAGAATGATGAATCTCTCAAAAAAAGGATTTTGAAGTTGTTGTGCTAGCTAGAAAGAGAGAAGAAAACACACCACGATACCAATCAGGGTCCCAATTAGATTTTTCTTTTTTGGGGGGTTTTTGTTTGGTTGTTTAATGTCCTTGGGTAATTAGATGGACCAGTTATTGAAAATGTCAGATTTTGTTTGAAGTATTGGGCACATTCAAAATACTAATAAGAGGTCTTATTGGACACTTGGACTTTGGAACAAATAGGGGGCGGCTATTTTTTTTTTTTTTTATATATACAAGATATAAATTCTACTCTAACCTAATCTAAGTGTATATGTGTATAAAACTCCTTCCTGGAGACTTGAACCTCGGTCCTTACCCTCCATACCTATAAGCACTTATTCTTGTGGAATTAATGACCATCGCACCAAAGGTATGCAGTGGTGGGAGCAGCTATATAATGATCATAATTCATAGCCATAATATGGTTTGAGTTTGGTTTACCTTCAATACTTTTTTAACTGGAATCTCCTTTTATTTTAATGAAAAACTGCTACATCACTTACTAACTAAATAAAAGGCGGATATTAAAATCCACTACTATTCGTCATTGTATATTTAAAACAAAATGAGACCTCCAATTAAAAAAATTTTAAAGTAAACCAAACTCATATAGTTTTGGTGCACAGAAGTTGCCCAAAACTTAGGAATTCCTTCTTTTTCTTTCCCAATACCAATTATGTCAACAATCATTGATTGTTGATGCCCGCTAATATAAAGATAATTGCCAAATATTATTTGTCTTCATGTTCTTCTTATTTGTGGAAGTGATACTTACTCTATAACTTGCTGTTAAATTAGGTTCGGCTTACTTTTAGTAAAATTTTAACAGGATATCTCCTGAATTAGATTACAAACCTACGGTGGAGATTAAAACCTAAACACCACACCATTAAATTTCAAGCAAAAACTAACCAAACAAACCCAATTTGAAACTAAAGTTTTACTGTTAACGCTTTTAAATCCAACGCATTACAGCATTTGCCTTTGCAAAACAGGATTTGAACCATTGAAGCAAATTGGACAAAGCTTAGAGATCTAGAGATCTATCCTTAATTACTCATCATGGTCTTTTTTCTTTCTTCTTCTTTCAAAGAAACAAAATAAGAACTCCAAAATGGAACCACACCCTTTCATTCTATTCTTTTTGTTTGAATCTTTACAAATAACGTTTGGTTCCCAAAGCCCAGAACCAAGTCTCAAAAGCTCTAATAGAAAAAGCCTTGAATTCTTAAAAATAAAAAATACAACCATCGAAATCAAAGACATGCATTAGAGAGAGACTTGAAGCAAAAATGGAATAGTTGTAGTAGTTGTAAAAACTCTATATATGGAGTTGTGCATTTTCCTTCACCCCTTATGTGTTGTGGAGTAGATGCTTATCTTGAAAAACTTTGTTAGTTTCTCTTACAAGAAAAAGAAAAATACTGTGGCCTTATCTCATCTATTTGTTAAGTTAGTAAATGATTGGCCGCATTTTACTAAAAGAAAAAGAGATATTTGTAGACGCCACATTTTGTACCCATTAATAAATTTTGGTCCCCGACCCCAATGATGAGCTTGACATATGTCAACCAAGGGTAATTAAAGAGTTTGCAATAGTTTGGAAGTAATCACATATCAAAAGTGCTCAAATCGCTTTGAAATCGATATTGAAAAATTACATTTGCTCACTTTTTTTAGCATAACTTTTGATCCACAAAAATTTTTTTGAGTAAGGTTTATTTCATGAGAAAGTAGACATCCTGGGCTTCAATTTAAATACAAATCTTGCCTAATTTGGACTTATATCGAGTGAGTTACGACATTTTGAAGTTGGGGCAACTAGACAGTCCTATTTTTTGAGTTTTAAAACTTCATTTTAAGGGGCCCAAAACATCATGCTTTGATGTGGGCCAGCCCATAAACCCTTGAAAATGTCTAAAGATCAATAAAAAGTCTGAGAACCCTAATTTTAACATAAATATACTCATCTTATACTTCCAATCAAAACCTTAACTAGAGAAAGTGATTTTTTGGCCTCCATCTTCTCTAAAACTTTTTTTTTTTTTTCCTCTTTTCAAAACTGGAGGGCAGCCCCTTAGCATGCTTTTTAATCATCAAAAAAACTCTCGTTAGTTCTAAGACAAAAAATTTGTTTTCAAAATTGTTTTCTAAAAACCTTTTCAAGTTTCATCCAGTTGTTTATTTTGGCTATTAATATTGCCTATAATAGGAGGTTTTTATTTCGGGCTCGAAGTTGGTAATAGGAATTTTTATTCATGTGTGCGTGGATGTTGTACTTGTATGTACCATTCATATGACGTAAAAAAGCTCTTTAACCACTATTAGTCTATTACTTTCCATAACGTACATGTTTACAAACTACAAATAGTTAGAAAGATAATTAAGTAGATATTAGGTAGGTAAATCTAAACAATATAAATGATAAATTTCAAGAGTTCCATAGGTGAAAGAATTTCGAATAATTATTTAACATTATTTTGAGGTTGGCTAAATTTAAAAGATGCTAGAGATTTGAAGGCTGAAGCTCTCTAATTTGATTGTTATATTACTATTTGGCAGTGGATTTTACATGATTGGAGCGATGAGGAATGTGTCAACATACTGAAAAATTGCAAGGAGGCTATTATGAGCAAAGGTAAAGAAGGAAATGTAATTATCATAGATGTAGTGATAAATCAAGAGAAGGATGAACATGATGTTACCACTATAAAGCTCCTCTTTGATGCACTAATGATGGCTTTGGTTACTGGAAAAGAGAGAAACAAGAAAGAATGGGAGAAGCTGTTCTTGGAGGCTGGCTTTAGCCACTATACAAAATTGTATCATCATTTGGCGTGAAGTCCATCATTGAGATTTATCCTTAAGAGATAAACGAGTACCTATGTGTACTAAGCCGGCAAAGACTGTTGACAAAAAAATAAATTGTGCTATAATAGAATAACGCTTATAATAGAATAACACTTATAATATTGCTATAATAGAATAACGCTTATAATATTGCCTATAATAGAATAATACTTGCCAGCATAGGAATTAAACTACTATCAATCTTGAAACTGCCTATTGTAAGATATCATAATTAAGTATAATAAATTGTGCTTTAGTATCTTCTTATTATTTTAATATGGTTTCGGTGCAAGGTGGCCCAAAATTTAGGAATTTCTTCTAAATTATTTGACCTTGTTTTTCGCCTAGCAAAAAAAGAAAAAAAAAATAGTATTAAAATAAAGGGGGAGGGGAAAGTTGAGGGCCATAGCCTGCGTTTGGTTGTGGACTTGGAGTAATCGACATTTTTCTATTACCCATACCTTAATAACAACACTTTCGACCTTCTAATCTACGGAGTATGTTTTTTTTGGAGAATTAGCTAGTCTAGGTGTTTGGATAGACCTTTATATTGCTGAAGGCATATAAATATTTGAGAGAAGCTCAAGTTTTGATGAAGAAACAAACACGCGTTTTTGGTTTTGGATTTGGAGTTATCAAGATTTTTTTTTTTTTTAACCATTACTCACACCTTAAAATCAACACTTTTGGTCGATCTTTCTATTACTTAAGGCATATGGGTATAAGAGAGAGAACAACTTTTGATAAAGAAACAAACCATATTAAAATAATGGGGGAGGGGAAAGCCAGGTAGCACCTAGCTCCCACTCCTCTCCCTCTGTCGTTGGATGTGTTTACAGCCTTAGCACATGGCATGATCTTGCTCTTTGTGGGAAAATTAGAGATTCACTAAAATCCAGATGAAAAATAGGTGGCTACAATGTTGACAAAATAAGCCTTGTCTTTAATTGCAAAGGCAATGGACAGGTGATACATATATCACAGAACAAATGTCTGTCGGAAATAAACGAGAAGTGTCTGTCTTAAATAGAGGAATACTGATAAATGAAGAGTGAATGAAGTCTCTGTCTTAAGGCGACAAAACCATAGACGAGAAGGAAATAGTTGAGGTGGTGGTACCAAAACCATGGCGACTTTTTAAGCCCATTTAGAGATTTTCTTTCAAGACACAAACATGAATGGGTTTATTAGGAACATGAAATCCTGGCAGCTGAACCATGTACACTAGCCTTCCATCTAATTGGCTTTGAAAAATGAAATTTTGAACGTCTTGCAAACATAACCTCTTAAAAATAGAAAAGAGCATCCTCGATCAAAGCTTTGTCATACTCTAAATTGTGTGGGTCGAATTGGATTAGCTTGTGTGAGTGTATGTTACGCGATTTTGAATTGAGTTCTTATAGAGCATATATTAGGTAAATTTAAGCTATTTATAAGTTATTACAGTAAACCTTAATTATACTTTCACTAGTACTTTAAGGTATGATTCAAATATGGTTAACACTTTCCTCAAGTCATGAAAAATGATATTAGAACCAATCAAATAACAAATGTGGTTTAAGCCTTAAGGACATTACAGTGCAAACTTGGCCCTTGATGAGAATGCTCCACTTTAAAAACATTTTCTTCGGATGATTGAGTTTTGTTTTGCTTTTGCATTTGCCTTTTTTTTTTCTTTTCTTTTCTTTTTTTCTTCTTTTTATGGATTTGTTGATTATTAGGTTGATTATGTTCTTGGCCCGTATTTAAATGACACATTGCATATACGCATACCTCCTTGATTCGTAGCCTGGCTTTAATTTATTTTTAATACCTAGTTTCACATTTACTCAATTGCAAGATCTGCAAAATATACATTGAAACAAGGTTGTTTTTTTAATTTGAATCGAAATCATTATTATGATTGGGTTTTTTCATAATCTCAATTGATTGTGTGTGTATGTACGGGCCTTTTTGCGTCTTGGGCTAAGGCTTTCTGTAGAGGGTAGGAAAGTTGGGCCTGGCTCTCTCTGCGGAATTCCCTTGGAACCAGTCTTTGCACAAGACCAAACACTCCAAAAAAAGAGAAATATATATACCTATATATATAGTAACAGAAGAAAAACTGTTAATCCGAGAATGTTAGCAACATAAATAAATAGTAATAACAGCAAACATAATGATAAAAGTGAATGGGTTCTCCATAGGATAATACTAAAAAGAGCCCAAATTCTAACTTACTTAACCTTATTACCCTACAAGGCCATAAACTCTATCCTTTTGAATGAGATGATAGAGAGTATGGTTTTGTATGAGGGAGGGAAAAGATCACCTAGTGATGCATGCTAGGTCTGCTGTGTATACTCTATTGTCTCAACTCTCTATTCTCTTTTATGTATCACTTTCTTTTCCTTTTTCTCTCTTCGTTCACTTTCAACTTACTATTCTAATTCTCTTGGTTACTGGGTTGTTGTTCCCATTATTCTTCCTATCGTTGTTACTATTCTCTCATGATTGATGTTGTGTTCTTCTCTCATTCTTGTTGTCGTCCTCCCCATATTCGTGGATATTGTTCATTTTATCCCCAAGAACAATCTCAAGTGATTTCCCCTTTTGCTCTTACTTTCACCAACTATTTTGTCTGCTGCAGGCACTCAGCACATTCTAGCCGTATATAGGTGGGTTCACTCCCACTATATTCTGGCCGCTGGTAGTGGGTTCACTGCCACTACTTGCTTAGTGGCGAACGTCATTCCACTTTCAGGCAAAAGCCAATCCAGCTACAATACCACTATTTCTCTCTTTCTCTTAACGACAAACCCTCATTAATCTCTTCTATCCTCACTCTCTAACATGCATTAGATGGTTCCCACCAATTTCTTACCCATTTTGGTAAGTAAGCTTTCCCAGCAAACCACACCCTCTGTTCCTCTTCAGTCGTGGCCCTTGCCTCCTTTGCATTGGTTGAGTTGTAGGTCAACAGGGCTCCAACTGCTCCATTTCCCATTCTTTGGCTTCTTCTTCTTCATGTGTTTTCTGTGGTTTTTGATTTTGTCTTGTTTCCTCTTCACGTGTTTCCTACCACTTTTGATTTTCTCTTGTTTCTTCATGTGTTTCCTACTGCTATGGCTTTGTCTTGTTTCTTCATGCGTTTCTTGCCGCTGTGGCTTTATCTTGTTTCTTTGCATGTATCCTGCCGCTATGGCTTTGCACAGTTTCAGTTTGCTTTACTTCCGCAAAATCAAAATTCATCCTTATCCCTTTATACAAGGGCATTATGGGCATTCTACCATATATTGGGTTGGGCTTGTTAACCTATTTTGCTTTCTTTTCTCTTCATTTATTCACTATATTGGCCCTTTTGCTTCTTCTTTTTTTTTCTTTTTTTTTTTTGAGAATATATTGTTATGAACCTAGGATCTAAGATTGCGCTTGTGTCAAGGGTCAAAATTCTTTGTATTGTAATAATAAGGGGTTATTATATAGGATTTTTCCCTATCACACCTCCCTTTAGACAAGGTAGTTTGGAGATAAAACATTTCATTTAACTTTTTATTTGTTGTGAATTTTGAAAATCTAATTATTGAATTAGATATTTTTAACACCCATGTCAAATTTCGTTCAAATTAAATGTTATTTACTATTCAATTAATAAAATTAATTTTTATGCAAAATTTTAGATCGCAAAATTTTGATATTTAAATATTTGATTGATGACATAGTTATTGATGTTTGAACTTCTTGAAATTTTTTAAGCATTAAAGATATAATAAGATAATGCAATCCAATAGTTAGATTTTCAAAATTTATATCCAATAAATAGATATAGAAAGAGTTTAAAAAGTTTCTCTTTAAACTAGTATTTAATGGTGAAGAATAATTTCCTTCAATTTCTTTTTATTTTTAGTCGGATGTGTGACACGTGACATTCATAATTAAATTCATTGTAGAATTAACCATTCATGTAAGTGGAAATAGTATCTCAAGGAATACTAATAATTTTTCCAAAGTTTTAAACTTATAATATGCTATTCTACTCTTTTACTGCGGATATGAGGCACCTTTAGGAAAATATTGTCGATACTTAGAATATTATATGATATTTCTACTCTCTTAGGGTTCTACTCTTACTTTTACCCCTTTACCTAATTATTTTTGTTAGAAAAAATTATTGCTGACTAGGGGTTTTTTTGGGTTTCTTCTAATTGATTAGACGAGTTCCAGAGAGAAAAACTCTTCTTTATTACTGACTTGGGTTTTTACTTGTCATTCTCTCTTTTTCTTTTTCCTTTCTCATATGACAAATCTAGTAATTTGGTTTCCTGTGTGGATAGGCCAATAACCCAAGTAGAGAAGCGACTTTAGTTGCTCCTCCTAGGCTCGTACCATTCTTGATCATAAAAATAAAATAAAAAATAAAAAATGTATATAGGAAAATTGAAACTCGAACCAAAGTTATCTTTTCCGTTCCCTAAATATCTCTATGGAATGTTTCGCAACTCATGAATTTTGTTCAAATTAGTTTCAAATTAATTCCAATAAATAAATCAATTTAGCTGTAGATTTGTTTAGGTTCATATGTAATTTGTTTTGTCTAAAGAGTAAATTGCTTTTTCTGTTTGAAAAACCCATGATTTGATTAATTCTAGTTCTAATTTTTGTTTTAAAAAATAATATAGGAATTAGTTCCCTATTAATTTTATTAAGTTTACCAAATTTTGAAAAATAAAATTCAATTACACTTTATCAAAAAAAGCATGGTCGACAATCTGCTATTTATCCTCAAAGAAAACATGGTCGACAATCTGCCGTACCCTGCCGTTTATCCTCAAAGAAAACATGGTCATGGTCGACAATCTGCCGTACCCTGCCGCTTATCCTCAAAGAAAACATGGTCGACAATCTGCCTGCCGTTTATCCTCAAAGAAAACATGGTCGACAATCTGCCGTACCCTGCCGTTTATCCTCAAAAAAAACATGGTCGACAATCACAGTTCAACCGTCTAATCCTTGCTGGACGTAACCAGCCCCTAGGACTCCTGCCCTAAGACACTACGGGGTACGAATCCAGTAGGTCATCCGGTTCCCAATATCGAGTTATCCAGCAGCAGGTAAACAACGTACGGCTAGCTTGTCGTACCGCCACTTTCAAATTTTAAGTCAGTTAATTTTGTGAATCTGCATGTGAAGGTTTTCTTTAATTAATACAAGTAAAGAAATGGATATTTTAACTTTACACTAGATCAATTTTTTATTTGCTCTAAGAGAATTAAAGCATGATGTAAAAAACTTTCTTCTCTTTTTTTATGTGTGTGTTAAAAATATTTAGTATTCTAAAAAATAAAAAAATAAAAAAAAAGAGCATGGTGTAAAAATAAAACATAAAAACGCAGGTATAAATTAAGGTCTTAATTTGTTTTACTTGAGACAAAGTTAGTGAACCGATCATGTGAAGCAAGATATTTTTTATTTGTTCAACTTTATTATTGTATACAACAAAATTTATTGGATGTGGTGATTGGTTATTGATAAAAAAAAATAATAATATTTAAGTAGTGGGATTAAATGAGGCCTGTAAATATTTGTCACCTCAATAGTTTGCAAAAAATGTAATTAAAACCACGTTTCTATCTAACTCTCATTTGTCCTGTAATGAATTGGGCACCAACGTACTGTACATTGTAATGCAGCAGTAATCTACAACCAATTTACATATAAGAAGGCAGTTGGACTTCATGGAGAAGTGAAAGAAGCTTAGAATTAAAGAGGTCAGCACTAAGATGGATCTCATTCATGGTGAGGGAGTGAGTGAGTTATTTCAGGTTCAATGTCATTTGTATAAACACATTTTTAGCTACATAGATTCCATGTCACTTAAATGTGCAATTCAGCTAGGCATTCCTGACGCAATCCACAACCATGGCCAACCCATTACTCTCCAAGAGTTGGTCTCTAAGCTTAATATTCACCCCAAAAAAACTAGTTGCGTGCACAGGCTTATGCGTCTATTGGTGCACTCTGGCTTCTTCGCTAAAACAACAGTTCATGAAAATCAAGAAAAAGAAAAAGAAGAAGAAGCCTATACCCTCACACCACCTTCTAGGCTTATCCTCAAAGATAATGCCACTAGCTTATCACCATTTGTTCTGGCAATGCTTGATCCTGCACTTGTAAGCCCATGGCAGTTCTTGGGAGATTGGTTTCAGGGGAGTGAGCTCACACCTTTTGAGAAAGCACACGGGAAAGGTTTCTGGGATTATTGCAACCAAAGCCCAGAATACAATAACATTTTCAATGAAGGAATGGCGAGTGATTCCCGACTGATGAGCTTGGTTGTTAAGGACTACCAGCCCATTTTTGAGGGTTTAGGTTCATTGGTTGATATCGGAGGTGGTACTGGGACAGTTGCAAGGATTATTTCAGAAGCTTTTCCTCACATGAAATGCACTGTTTTTGACCTCCCCCATGTTGTTGCCAACTTGCCAGATAGTAAAAATCTGAAATTTGTTGGTGGCGATATGTTTCAGTATATCCCTCCTGCAGATGCCATGCTGTTCAAGGTATGTGGCATACGAATGTGTCTTTAATATTTGAAATAATAACATCTCAATTTCACTTAAATTTGATAGTTTATTTGATGGTTGGTACATTATTTTCTAGATTTAATAATGTTCAAAGTGTCACGTTTTTTAAAACTTTATGATATGATAATACATAGACTTTTAAATTTGTAATATTTAATATAAACAATGAAGCATGTGTGAATTTTTTTAAGTTGCATCCAATTGTTTATTTTGGCTATTAATATTGCCTATAATAGGGGGTTTTTATTTTGGGCTCGAAGATGGTAATAGGAATTTTTCTTCATGTGTGCGTGGATGTTGTACTTGTATGTACCATTCATATGATATAAAAAAAGCTCTTTAACGACTATTACTTTCCATAACGTACATGTTTACAAACTACAAATAGTTAGAAAGATAATTAAGTAGATATTGAGTAGGTAATCTGAACAATATGAATGATAAATTTCAAGACTTCAATAGGTGAAAGAATTTCCAAGAATTATTTAACATTATTTTGAGGTTGGCTAAATTTAAAAGATGCTAGAGATATGAAGGCTGAAGCTCTCTAATTTGACTGTTATATTACTATTTGGCAGTGGATTTTGCATGATTGGAGCGATGAGGAATGTGTCAACATACTGAAAAATTGCAAGGAGGCTATTGCGAAGAAAGGTAAAGAAGGAAAGGTAATTATCATAGATGTAGTGATAAATCAAGAGAAGGATGAACATGATGTTACCACTACAAAGCTCCTCTTTGATGCACTAATGATGTCTTTGGTTACTGGAAAAGAGAGAAACAAGAGAGAATGGGAGAAGCTGTTCTTGGAGGCTGGCTTTAGCCACTACAAAATTGTGTCATCATTCGGCATGAAGTCTGTCATTGAGATTTATCCTTAAGAGATGAACAAGTACCTATGTATATTAAGCCGGCAAAGACGGTTGACAAAATATATATATATATATATATATATAGTGTTTTAAGCTTGATACCTTAGAATAATGCTTGCGAGCATAGGAATTAAACTACTATCAATCTTGAAACTACCTATTGTAAGATATCATAATTAAGTATAATAAATTGTGCTTTAGTATCTTCTTATTATTTTAATATGGCTTTGGTGCTTTAGTATCTTCTAAATTATTTTACTTTGTTTTTCGCCTAGCAAAAAAAAAAAAAAATTAGTATTAAAATAAAGGGGGAGGGCAAAGCCAAAGGCCATAGCCTGCGTTTGGTTGAGGATTTGAAGTAATGGACATTTTTCTATTACCCATACCTTAATAACAACACTTTTGACCTTCTAATCTATGTTTTTTTGGAGAATTAGCTAGTCTAGGTGTTTGGATAGACCTGAAATTAGAGATTCACTAAAATCCAGATGAAAAATAGGAAATAGTTAAGGTAGTGGTACCAAAATCATGGCGACTTTTTAAGCCCATTTAGAGATTTTTTTCAAGAGACAAACATGAATGGGTATATTTGGATCACGAAATCCTGGCAGCTGAACCATGTACACTAGTCTTCCATCTAATTGGCCTTGAAAAATGACATTTTGAACGTCTTGCAAACATAACCTCTTACAAATAGAAAAGAGCATCCTCGATCAATGCTTTGTCATAAAAATGATATTAAAAACCAATCAAATAATGAATGTGGCCCTATCAAAAAAAAAAAAAACGAATGTGGCTTTTTTTTTTTTTTTTTTTTTTTTTGAGAATCAAATAATGAATGTGGCTTAAGCCTTAGCGACCGTTACTGGGAAAATGTAAAAGAAGAGAGGTAAGGCGTTCACGGTGGGACTCGAACCCACAATCTCCCGCTCCGGAGGCGAGCGCCTTATCCATTAGGCCACGCGAACATTTTTGTTTTAAGTCTGCTAGATATTTTAATATAAACTATAAATGAGTTCAATAATAATAAATTCCCACGTGAGCGCTAATTGACTCTTCATTAATCAGTCCGAGTAGCTGTACGACTTTTTTCTTATTATTATTATCATTTTAATTTTAAAAATAATATATTCATAACATTTTCACAACGAATTTTAAGTGGTAGATTGTTACCAGTTGTTATTGATAGAGCAAAAAAGTAATCTTAGTATTAGATTCAAATTTGAACCAATAACAACTAACCACCTATAATTTGTTGTAAAAATATTGTAAAAATGTTGTGGACATAATACTTTTTTTTTAATTTTTAAAATTTTTTCCCTTTTGCTAAGCACGGATAATAATTTGTTGGAGTAATTGTAAACCAGCCTCAAGATAAATATTCTATCCTTGAAGATACCAATGAATTACTCCCCCCCTCTTTTTAGGTAAACAATGAATTCTTATAAACTTACACATATTTTGTCTTCTAAAGTGTACAACTTTATCAACTTTATTTAAAAATATTAATTGCACTCTTTTGTTTATTAATAGCATTGTTCTTGTTATTTATAGTGGGTTCCAGATAACTTAACATATAAAATCTCTAATGGTTGTATAAAAAAGTTGGGGTTCAATCTCCATTTACACCAAAAACCAATTAATGTTTTTGTCTAATTATTATTAGGAGCGGACCTCATAGGTTAAAACTCTCTGATACTCTTTATCATGTTTTTATATATATATATAAGATAAAAATTCTACTCTACTTTTTATAATGTTTATTTTTTTATTTTTTTTTAATCTTTTTATACAAGATAGAAATTATACTCTAATCTAATCCAAGTGTATATGTGTGTGAAGTTTCCTCTTAGAGACTTGAATCTTGGCCCTTGCCCCCCACACCCATAAACACTTATACTTGTGGACAGACCATTGCATCAAGTATATATGTGTGTAAATTTCCCTCCTCATCATGTTTATAACCCGATGTTCTACAATATTTTCCAAGTTACCTTATATATATATATATATATTGAAAATGTTACTTTATAAAAAAAAATTTGAAAAAATTTATATAAATTTTATAAATTTTCACCTTTTAAATATGAGTGCAATTTCTATCCGGATGGTGCATAAAACCTCTTTTTACACCATCCAATATAAGTATGCCACGTCAATTTATTACAAAGTAAGAAATAGAGCTTGCCACACACAATCAAGGCTCACCAACAAGCAACAAACCATCTACTTCTGCACTTTCTCTCTCTAATCGGACCATCCCTATGGCCAATTTTCTCAAGCTCCCTCAACTCTAGTTGCCGGCCAAGCTCCACCACTCCTACCACCCGCAGAAACTTGCTTCTCTCTTTCACTAGCTCCCTTTCTCTCCAATTCACATGAGCCCAGTTAAACAACCAAATGGCACCATAGCACCAACCCATATAAGCTCACTTCAACAAGCACTTAAGTTGCCAATCCAGATAAAAAGCAAACTTAAAAATCAAAGATTTAAAAAAAAAAAAAAAAAATCTTACTGCAAGAATTGCTTTTTTTAGATTTGGTTTTGTGGGTTTCATTCTTCCCAACCTTTTTCATGTAATTGGCAATGAAATTCCACCATGGAAAGGTTGATGGCTTCTATTCTTATGGATTGAGAGATCAATAGTGTCTTAAGTAGCATCCATATTAGGTCTGGAGGGATGTTAGCATTGCCCTCGAAGGCTCCTCCATGGTCCACTTCCTCCACCGCTAGTTGTCCTCCACCTCTAATGGCCGTAACAGGAGTTGCTTAACAACATCTTTGTTTAAGGGAGAAGTGGCGTAGGATTTGGTTTTCTATATGGAGAGGGTTTGATTTAGAGTGGAAGTGATTAGTCTTTTATTTGCAAAAATTTGATGTTGCACATCATTATTGGAGGGCATAAAAGTACCCTTTTATGCCACATCCGAACTGAATTTATTCTCTTTATTATATAAATTATTTTTTAAACACACTCAATGAATCTCTCTCATTGTCATTTCCCGTTTACTCGTTTACCCTTCATAAGCCAAAACCCTACCAAAACCTCAAAATCCAATTTCCAAACCCTCCATTTTCACACATACATATACAAAAAGAAAGAGAGAGTCACACACAGTAGTGGCTTTCGTAGTCTCTAATGCCTTTCACTACCCCAAACTACACTCTCCGCTAAGGAATTTGGGGTCGAAGTTCTCAAAGCTCCTACCTTCGTTCCTCAGGTAATGTGTAACTGCCTCTCTTTCCATATTTTCTCTTCGATCTCTCGTGTCTTAGAGTGATCTAGCTAAGAAAATTTGTAAATTACACAAAATGAGGTATGTACTTCGACTTGCATTTGGTGTGTGAGTTTTTAATTATCTTGCAGATTTCTTTTTATATGTATAATATCTTTTTATTGTTTTTGCCTATCATATCTATTTGTGTTATTGCTTATAATTAAATCTGTATGTTGTTCCTTTTTGCTTAATCACAAAAGTAAATTGTTGAAATATATCCAACAGAAGATACCCACAACGGTTTTATGAGCAATTTGAATGAAATTTGCGTCATAATGGTATTAAAACCTTCATTGATGATGAGTTCCAAAGGGAGGAAGAAATTTCTGCAAAACTTCTGGAAGCCATTGAAAGTTCAAGAATTTCAATAATTGTATTTTATAAAAAGTTTGCATCTTTCTCTTGGTGTTTGGAAGAACTTGTCAAAATTCTTGAGTGTAAAAAGAATGACCAAATTGTGTTTCCAGTTTTTTATATAGTGGATCCATAAAAAATATGTAACCAAAAAAAGAAAGTTTGAAAAAGCACTAACAAAACATGAAACAAAATTCAAGGATAACATAAACAAATGCAAAGATGGACGGCAGCTCTAACAGAAGTTGGTAATTTATGTGGTTGGCATTACAAAAATAAAGTATGTATATAACACTATAAGAAAAAATGTTTATTGCAACGAAAGATATTGTTGCAATAACATAGTCGTTGCAATAGTTAATGCAGGGTATTGTAATAAAATTTGAATATGTTCATGCCGAGTTGGCTTCTCAATTAGAATCTATTGGTCAATCTGTTCATGCCTAGTTTGGTCAATCTATTCATCCAAACTAGGCATGAACATACTCCATCCACAAGACTTAGAATTTGTTGTCCTTGCTAATTTATCGGCTCTTCAATTCTATTCATGCCGAGTTGGCTTCTCAATTAAAAAAAAAAAAATACAATTAGTTTGTGGGCAAGACCCCAATATGTTTGGAAAATGTAATAAATACTCTAAAACAATTGGTTTAAAAAATATTTTTAAGAAACAATTTATGATTTGTTTTTTTTTTTTGATTTCCCATTAAGGCGGTATAAAATTTTTGGTTCAATTAACAAATATCAAGGACCCATAAGTGGTATATTTCCCAAGAATTCGAATTCCCATTATCTTTTATTTTACGTTCCCAATACCCCTGCAACCAAAACCAAAACCCTATCAAAACCTCAAATCCAATTTCCAAACCCCCCATTTTCACACAGACACAAAGAGAGAGAGAATCACACAGCAATGGCTTTCGCAGTTTCCAATGCCTTTCACTGCCCCGCACTCCACTCTCCGCAAAGGAATTTGGGGCCCAAATTCTCAAAGCTCCCACCTTCGTTCCTCAGGTAATTGGGACTTCAAATTCCTTTCCTTTTCCCGTAGTTTCTCGTCGACCAAAACAAACTTGAGCTAATTTGTAAACTACAGGAGCTAATTGCTATTAGTGTTATCAGTAAAAGTAAAAGCTAAAATAATCTCTGTGTCGTAAACAATGGAGCTTTACGTTTTGGGAATTTTCTTTTCTTTTCAAAGAAAGAAAGCATAAATTAGTTGCTTTTGTTTGTGAATCAAGTCAGTGGTGTATTGCATGAATGTATACTTAGTAATTCAATTAGGATTTCTCTTCTTTTACAGTTTTACTATCTTCTTCAAGATGGGAAGTATCGATTCGAATATGGGATACGCATACAAATATGATATGATATGTACACAGCCAATAGTATTTTGAAAAATCTAGGATACAACATAGGAGGAATACTGTAATTAATATTGTGAAAAATAGATATTATTTTAATTTGTAGCTTAAAATTTAAGCAACAAATGCTAAAGTAATTTAGAAGTGCCCTCCGCTCAAGCAATGTATCATGGGGTCGAGTCTTAAAACGGGCTTTTAAAAAAATTGAAGGTAAGGCTGCCTACCAACGTTCTATACTGGATCCCACAAAAGCAGGAGTCTTGTGCACTGGGTACTACTATTTTTAGTTTCATAGGGAGAGTAGTTGTATCTGGAGTATCCTTACTATATATATTTGATATGGATATGGCTACTTGTTTGAAGTATCTGTGCTTCCTAATGAGTTCAAGGAACCAAACTGATATTAAAGAAATTATAGTTAGTTTTGAGAGTTCTTTACCGAAACTTCCTTTGGGTTGAAAACAAATAGGGCATTAGTAACTATATGATATTGGGAATTATAAAAATAAGAAGCATGTAAAATTTCCTAAATGCATTAATTGTTTAAAATTTGATTTGTGCATTCGATGAATAACAATAGCAGCAGGTTGTTGATTTTACCAGATTTCCTAGAACAATCTTGCGGAATAATGGAAGGGTGATCTATGCTGCTGCATCTGCTGCAGGAAGCTCTAATCCTGGCAGTGATTTAAATCCGTATGAGGTATGTGCTTTGACTTTTTTTGAGCCCTATAGATAAGAGTTCCAGGTCATGGAATTACTTGAGTATGTGTTTACACTTCTTGATCAATATTTTTAATGCTCTTATTTTCAGGTGCTTGGTGTGAGACCCATTGAGGGATTTGAAAAGATCAAGACAGTATATACAAAAAAACGCAGGGAAGCTGAGAGAGCAGGTGATGAAGCAACTGCTGCCAGAGTAGGTCACATATCTTGCTTTCTATGTGAGAAATTATTTGGCTGCAGAAGGATCTCTTGCTCATAATCATATACCAATGGAAATGCTCTTATGATAGTGCATTGCTCCATGAAAGTTTCTACAGCTTCTTCGCTTTATATATGAAAAAAATCAGAACATTAAGCATTCTAACGTTTTCTGAAATATAAATCGGTTAGGGCCTGTTACACTCTTGCTAACAAGGACAAAGTATGAATCTGAAGATTCTGTTTGTCAAAAGTAATTGGACTTTATTTACTAGCTCATAGCCATGCATTGATAAGAAACTGCTGGTTCTATCAAGAATAGGAATTATCTATGGTAGTTCTTCAAGGGAACTGGACCTCCTAGGGAAATTAGAACAAGAAAGGAAGAGGGAGAACCAAGGGAGTAAGAATGAAGAATGTACTTTGCTTAGTATTTCCAAAGATAACCAATACAGAGTAGTAACAGTCCCTTATATCCAATACAATGGACTAACAAACTGATTAACCGACTAATCCACAATTGGTACACTCTGTTGCAAGAAAGCTACAACTATTCTAACTGTAACTAACTTATAGACAGCTCAGTAACTTACTCCAACTTGGGACTTCCAGCATCAGCTTATCCACTTATACATCCCTTAGCCATGAACCTATCATGCATAAAGTTCTATTATCATATAATTGTAAGAACATTGATCCTATTGTGATCTATTTTCATGATTTAGATCAATAAGGATTTAAAAAAATTTCCTTCTTTAGAGTGCGGTCCAATTGAGATGGCTCACTGCTGTAGTTTGTCTCCTCTGTATATTTACTTATTCACACACACGTGTGTCTATATTGAAAATCAGAAAGTGTGCTGATGCATGAGATCTTGTGGGTTGTAATGTGTAATTTCCAGCTTGAGCAAGCATATGATAAAGTCATGATGGAACAATTCACAAATCGGAAGAAGGGCATGGCATATGGTTCATTCAAGGTACAGTTAATGATACTTTCTTTGTTTTATTTGAGTTTTCTTGAATTTGAGAAGAGGAGAGGAGGGGGGGGGGGGGGGGGGGGGGGGAGGGGGGTTGAGAATACATGATTCACATGTTGATTATGATTTGACATCTAAAATATTTTGCAAACAAAATTTACAATTTTTGTAGCATTCCATAATGTTCTAATGCTACCAGCTTCTTGTGCCTAAATGAAAGATTTAACCAAATTCTCATTGTTTCAATACCAAATACTATTATTCTAGATTGGTTTTCTTTCTAGGAAAGATATATGTTTTCATTCCAATGATTGATACCTTCAGATTGTTCTTAGTCGAATATTTGATTCCTATCACTTGCTCTTTATTTGTTGTTTTCTTTGTATTTTTCAAATTTTAGGTTAACTGTGTTTTTCCTTTTTTTTCTGTCTCATGCTTATTAGTCTTAGATGTTTGTAAATTTCAGGTTTCAAAGGACATCAAATATGCTGATAAGCAGCCACTAGTACCATGGGGTCCAAGGTTTGTCTTTGCATCATAGAAATTCTAATGAAAGGCATGATAGAAGAGTGCTCATGTGCAACTGTCATAATTAGCATTGGATGATTTAAATGTTTTTTACTGTATATTCTATGTTCTTTAATATTAAGTACTGTTAGTACTGATTAAAAAAAAAAAAAAACTGATCAAAATATTAAGCTCTGTTAGTAAGAGGGCTAGGGCTGATCAAGCAAGCAAGCAACCCGATCCACCTGCCTGACCTGGTCAGATGTGAACCATTTTGGATGGTTTCGCCCGGTGATTCAGTTGGAGTTGGATTTGGATTTCATACTCTCAAACCCAACCTGTTTTGGTTGGAAGTTGATTCCTCACATCTCAATCCAGCTAACCCAACCCAACCAAACCCTTGAATTCTCTGCCTATCATCTGCCTCCATTCCTTGCCTTCCCCAGTTCACTCACCTCACCAAAATCCAATGGTCCTAATTCTGAACCCCAAAAATAATCTTAGATCAAGTCAACCCCAAGCATCACTGTCCCTAAGGTGCTGTTCTGCCTAGCCAAGGGGAATATTGAGAGCTGCTGCCATCATCCTCTGGCTTGGTAGAGTGGAAGCCTCTTAGATCAAGTCACAACACTCACTCCATCACTTAATCTCCATGCGACATAGGACAAATTGGAGGTATTTGTCTATGTGTGGTTGTGTGGGTTAAGGTTTAGGAGGATTTGTGGATTTTGGGGTTTAGAACCTCTTATTAGAAGAAGGGTTAAGGTGCAAGGGAGAAAAGATTGGATTTATGGTTGAAAAGAGGAAAGAAAAAGAGAGAATAGAATTTTTTTAATATGTGAACAGTAACGATGAATAGTTCTGTGAACGGTACAGTGATCATGAAGAGTACTTGAGAAAAGAAAAGAAGAAGAAAGAAAGAAAGAACCCTAAGCAAATGTGCCTCAATACTCAATAATTTTATTAATCAACTATGATTTGTTTGAATACAATAACAAACTTATATAGGCCATACTCTTGACTTCTCCTAGTAGAATTAGTACTTCTATTTTGACTTGTAAACCAAAGTCCATACATAAAAACCCATAAACTAAATAAGAATTACTTACTAATAAACTAATAAACCTTCTGGAATAATGGAATATTCTCTCCCTCCCCCACCTCTCCCCCACCCTCTTCCTCACCACCAACCTCCCCTAACTCCCTCTCTCCTCCCCTTCCTACCATCGGCTACCCCTCATATTCCTTCCTTTCCTCCCTATCCTTTTCTATTTCCACCTCAACTCCCACCTTTTGGATTGCCAACATACAACTTTTGTCATCCCTCCATCCCTTCTAGTTTTTGCCCACCGTCACACCCCTTTCAACCATCCACATTGCCTAAAAAACCTTCTGTGCCTACACCTCCACTGCTACCCGTTATCTCTCTTCCTAAAACTGTTGTCAAACCAGTGTCAAACCTTTATACCTCTCCATCTTTATCGGTTCATGGGGGTAGTAAGTCTCCTTTCCGCATTGATGCAAAACTTTTCTCTTTTTCTTTCAATGGCGGGCGACATGATTCGTATGCTATACATGAAAGCAGCCGACATGTAAAGCACACTATTTGGGTAGGACGTAAAGGATTGGAGTGGATCCTTTCTTGTTTTGCTGATATCCGTGATTGGGTTCCGGGGAATATTTCCATTTGCAAACGTTTTCGGGAAAATAATAAGTTGTTGGAATTTTGTGGGAGGTCGAATAAGGCTGGTGTTTTTGTGGTCATAGCTGAATACTATGGTGGGGCTCGCCGAGGTTGTGTTATGATACCAGCAAGCTCCAACCGTGCAGGTTGGTCTCTATTTCAGAGAGAGTTGAGGATTTTTTTCACTGGTGCTAAACCAAGTTCTATGGCAGATGTATCCTCCAAAAATGGTGGTGGTGGAGGTGGTCTTTCTGTTGGTGGTGACCGGAGTGAGAATCTTTTGTCTGCTTCTGGTAATCAGCAAAAGATCAGGAATTTTGAAAAATTTGGAGCAATTTTGGGGCAGAACGGGATTCCTGGAGTCCCTGTAGGAAATGGTTTTGTTTTAAATGGCAATGTTTCAGTCATAAATGGCAGACCCACGCGGGCTTGTACCTTTAAGCTGACTCCTGCATTTTTGGCTCTGAGAGTGTGTAAGTCTGAGGGCGGGAAACGCACTGTGACTGTTCTGGGTGCAAAGGATGTTAGTTGGCCCAAGGTGTCAAGTGGAGGGCCAGAACATTTTAATCAATCTGGTGGGCTTGTCAAAGCCCATCCCGTGGATACAACTTTAGCACTTAAGGGTACTTTGGACAAACCTGGTACATTAAAAGCTTCATTTGATAGTCAGTCTTCGTGGGCCAAAGGGGAGAGCTCGAGAGGAATATCGGAGGTAGTTTCCGGGTTGCCGGTGCCAGCAGCGATGCCGGCGAGTTCGAAGGAGGGTTCCGGGTCTCCGGTGACGACGGCGGTGCCGGCGAGTGCAACGGAGGGGTTCGATATTGGGTTTTCTGGTGTGGAGGTGACAAATCGGAGGTTGAGGGACGTAACCCATTCTCCGATAGCTGGTGTTTTGACGGGTGGGGCGACGGCGAGGCCTATGGGTCCTGGGTTTGATGCCCAAAACTCTTTTTCTACTCTGTCATGTCTGGGTAGCGAGGAGGGTCTCTGTATTGGTAGAAGAGATGACTCCACGGTGGTTTCAGGCGACAAGGGAGTAAAAAGGACCAATCCGATTGTTGAGCCAAGGTCGCCGAGACATTTGGATGGAGCTGAGTACTTGAATCCAGCAGTGGAGTCACGACTTCATGGGGATCATGATGTTGTGGGCTCAGGATCATTTCTGCCACTTGGTAATTGGTGGGCTGACTCTAATCGTTTTTCTATCTTGGCTAACTCGAGTAGAGAGGGGGATCTTTGGTCTGTGGAGGAAGTGGGTGATGTTTTATCGGAGTCTCAGACCGAGGTGTACGACGATAGTGCCCCACACACTGGTAAGGAGTTTGTTGACGGGTCGCTTAATGGGGGGTCGGAGCTCCTGCTTCTCCCACGGGAGCAAAGTGGAGCGCCTTCTGGTCTTTCTGGCAGTGGGGTGCATGAGAGTGGCCCTTTGGAGTGTGTACCGTTGTCTCAGTGGGATCCTAAGGCTACGAAGGATTTGGTGTTGAACAGGGGGGAGGATGAGGGTACTCAGTCTAAATGGGTGTCCAATATGATGAGTAGTTTTTGCAAAATGGTGGGTTTTCCTATTGTAAGGCATGAAGCTCAGTGTGTGGCTTTATTTCGTCTCTTGGAACAAGAATGTCTTGAGGTTGTTAATGAGGGAAGTGGTCGAAGAACTTTTAAACCTGGTCAGAAAGGTCTTAGAGAACTTCGGGGTCTAGTTTCCACTGTAAATTACAATGGCTCTTCTTCTCGTTATAGAGTTTCGTCGAACAGTTTGGGGGCTGTTGGCAGTTTTAAATGACTTTAAGACTTCTTTCTTGGAATGTTAGGGGGTTGAATAATCCCCGAAAGAGAGAGGTTTGCAAGAATCTTCTTAAGGAATGGAGGTGTGATATTGTTTGTCTCCAGGAAACTAAGCTTTCTTCGGTAAACTCTGCTGTCTTGCGAAGCTTATCGGGTAGTCCTTTCAATGATTGGGCTGTTTTGGATGCGATTCAATCATCTGGGGGGGTTCTGCTGGTCTGGGATAAGCGGGTGGTTGAAAAAATTGATGTGTTGGTTGGTCAGTTTTCAGTTAGTGTTCTTTTTAGGGGTGTTGTGGATGGATTTGAATGGATTTGTACTGGCATTTATGGTCCAAACGCAGACCCTCATAGGGCTGTTTTGTGGGAGGAGTTATCAAGGGTGCGTACTCGTTGGAACAAGTCCTGGTTTTTATTTGGTGATTTCAATGTTATTAGATATCCTTGCGAGAGGCTTGGCTGTGACTCTTTCAGCCCAGCCATGTTTGCTTTTTCAGATTTTATAGAAAATAATTTCCTAGTGGATTTACCATTAGAGGGGGCTTCTTTCACTTGGTTTAGGGATTCCGAACCGAAGTCTATGTCCCGAATTGACAGGACATTGGTATCTGCGGATTGGGAGGATCATTTTGGAAACGTGTCTCAGAGGGTGCTTCCTCGGGTTATTTCTGATCATTGTCCGATTTTGGTGGAATCTGGTGTTCTGGGGAGGGGGCGCAGTGCTTTTAAGTTTGAGAACATGTGGTTAAAGGTGGAGGGTTTTGTTGAGATGGTTCAACAATGGTGGATCAGGTATTGCTTTACGGGATCACCTAGCTTTGTTTTGGCGCAGAAATTAAAGGCTCTTAAAGAAGATCTAAAAAAGTGGAATAAGGAGGTTTTTGGTGATTTGGTTTTTAAGAAGAAGAGTTTGCTGTCTGAATTATTGGGTTTGGATGCCAAGGAAGACATTCTAGGTCTTTCGCATGAGGATCAAGCTCGCCGCACTCAGGTTAAAGGTGAGATTGAAGTTTTAGCTTCAATGGAAGAGACTTTTTGGAGACAAAAGTCCCGAGCTCTGTATGTGAAGGAAGGTGATAATAACACTCGCTTCTTTCATAGATTAGCAAATTCACATAGAAGAGCTAATCATATCAGTAGTGTCGAGGTGGATGGGGTATTATATGAGGATGAACCTGCTGTGCGGGCTCAGGTGGTCCAATTTTATCAGGAACTTTATACAGAAACGGACACGTGGCGTCCAACTGTGGATGGGTTGGATTTTGCTAGTATTGGGGAGGATGATAGGTTATCCCTTGAGAGGGAGTTCTCGAAAGAAGAAGTCTCCCAGGCGTTGGCAGAGATGGAGGGGGATAAAGCCCCTGGCCCGGACGGGTTCACCATGGCATTTTTTCATAAATGTTGGAGGGTGGTGGAGGATGATGTGATGGCTGTTTTTAAGCATTTTCATAGGTTTTCAGTTTTTGAAAGGTCTCTTAATGCTTCTTTCCTCACACTTATTCCTAAGAAATCTGATGCTGTCAATATTAAGGATTTTCGGCCTATTAGTTTGGTGGGCAGTGTTTACAAGTTACTGTCTAAGGTGTTGGCGAATAGGTTGAGGGTGGTTTTAGACAGTTTGATCTCGGAGACCCAAAATTCCTTTGTTGGTGGAAGACAAATTTTGGACTCAGTGTTAATTGCAAATGAGTGCCTGGACAGTAGATTGAAGAGTCATTCCCCGGGTGTAGTTTGCAAGCTGGATATAGAAAAGGCTTACGATCATGTTAATTGGGATGCCCTACTTTATTTGTTGAATAGGATGGGCTTTGGGTTGAAGTGGAGGGAGTGGATTAAGGCTTGCATTTCTACTGTTCGCTTCTCAGTTCTTGTGAATGGTTCCCCAACAGGCTTTTTTGGAAGCTCTCGTGGGTTGAGACAAGGAGATCCGTTGTCCCCTCTTCTTTTCCTCTTGATTATGGAAGTTCTATCTCGGATCCTTAAGAAAACCGAGGATAGTGGTCTGATTCGTGGTTTTCATGTGGGACCAGTGAACTCTATCGGGGTCCGCATTTCTCATCTGCTTTTTGCAGATGATACTATTCTGTTTTGTGATGCTTCTAGAGATCAGCTGTTGGCTATTAGACTGGCCTTGTCTTGCTTCCAAGCCTTTACTGGATTAAAGGTAAATGTGGGGAAGAGTGAGATTGTCCCGGTGGGGGAGGTTGGTAATATTGATGCTTTGGCTATTATTCTCAGTTGTAGAGTGGGTAGCCTGCCCATGAAATATTTGGGCATGCCTTTGGGCACCTCATACAAGACTGCATCCATTTGGAATCCCATACTAGAGAAGATGGAGAAGAAGCTGGCTGGTTGGAAGCGACTATATTTGTCTAAGGGTGGTAGGCTTACTCTCTTGAAGAGTACCCTCTCTAGTCTTCCCACATACTATCTATCCTTATTTACCATCCCTGTAGCTGTGGCTGACAGATTGGAGCGTATTCAGAGGAAATTCTTGTGGGGGTCTTCGGAGGAATGTTTTAAACATTCTTTGGTGGCTTGGGAGAAGGTGTGTTCACCTCTAGAGATGGGTGGTTTGGGGGTTAGGAAGTTAGGTCACTTCAACCAAGCTCTATTAGGGAAATGGTTATGGAGGTTTGGCCAAGAAGGAACTAGTCTTTGGCGGAGGGTTATTGCCACCAAATATGGCGAGGTTCAAGGGGGGTGGAATACTAAAGGTTGTAAAAGGGCGCACGGGTGTGGCCTTTGGCGTGGTATTAATGTCGGTTGGGAGAGGTTCTACAAACACTTAGCTTTTGTGGTGGGTGATGGTTCCCGTATTCGTTTTTGGCATGATAGGTGGGTTGGGGATTTCACTCTTAAAATGCTCTATCCTCAGTTATTTGCGGTTTCTAGTGACAAGGAAGCCTATATTTCTGATTTGTTGGAGCATCTAGAGGATGGGAGTAGTAGATGTTGGAATGTGAGATTTTATAGGAATTTTCATGAGAGGGAATTTGAGGCTGCCTTCTCCTTCCTAGAACTCATTCAGTCTCGGATCCCACGAGGTTTTGGGTGGGATAGACCTCATTGGTGTCTTAATAGGAATGGTAAGTTTGATACTCGGTCCTTTTATCATAAGATCAGGGGTACAGATACTTCCTACTTCCCTTGGAAGGGGATTTGGAAAGTCAAGGTGCCTAAGAGGGTGGCTTTCTTCTTGTGGACCGCAGCACATGGCCGGATCCTTACCTTGGATAATATCCGGGGCCTCCCTTTGGTGAATAGGTGCTGTATGTGCTGCTGTTCAGCGGAATCTGTGGACCATCTTCTCATTCATTGTCCGGTAACTTATGCTTTGTGGGTGCAAATGTTACAAGCTTTTGGGATTCAATGGGTTATGCCAAGTTCTGTGGTGAGTTTGGTGTCTTGTTGGAGTAATTGGTTGGGAAAATATGCTTCCGACGTATGGAATATGGTTCCTGGTTGTTTGATGTGGGTTGTTTGGTTGGAAAGAAACCGGCGCTCTTTTGAGAGTTTGGAGAGAACGCTTGATCAGTTACAAGCGATCAGCCAAAATACTCTTTTTGAATGGGCTAAGTGCTGGGGTTTTTCAAACTGTTCTTCTACTTTGGAGTTCTTTTCTACCCTTAGTAGTGCCTCTTAAGTTGCTTCTCTTATTCTGTTTTTAGTTGTTTTTGTTTGCTGTTTTTTGTGTTCACCATCATGAACACCTGTAATGGCTGTTTGCGTTCTTCTTGTTGAATAAAAGTCTTATTACTTATCAAAAAAAAAAAAAAAAACCCATGGCCCATAACTATGCCCCATACCCAACAATTGTAGAATTACTAAAATACCCTTGACTCTAGAATAACCAAATAAAATTATAAAATATAAAAACCTAATTAATTACATGGACACTTATTCTTGGATTTTGCCTTGGCCTCAAGCTTCCAAAGAGTATTTTCTTTCTCTAACAATGCTATGGTTGCCCCATCACCATGACTCCACTATATCTCCTCTGGCAGCCTCAACGAACAAACCTGATGAGAACAACTGATTTTAACCACCAACCCATCTGTGAGATTCGGTCAATTCAACTATGCTTTTTGGTCAACAATAGGTGACAGGTGGTTGACTCTAAACCTGACTGAACCTGACCCATGATCACCCTTAAAGAGGGCATGGCTTCCTTTCAGTTTTAGTGGGAAAAATGGATAGAACCTTGCTGTATCTTGTGGCAGAGGTAATTGAATAGTTGCTATGCCATCTTGTGCATGGAGGGTGGTTCACAATATTCACATGGTGCACCATATCCCATCCAGTTCTACTGGAGCCGGATACCAAGTAATTTCTAATAATTTCATTGAGCCTTAAATTAAATTGGTTGGAATTTAAGCAAATTGATTATTCATGTCTGCTTAAATGAGAAGCTGGCACATTTGCCTTCAGAAAGCAGAAATGTGACAATAATGCCCTTGTTAGATGATTAAAAATGTTGCATATACCATCAAGTGTGAGTTTGTAAAAACACTCCTGTGAATGTGTATATAACTTCATATTTTTTATTTTCTATTTTCCTTTAACTTTCATAAACATACAGCCTTTGGCTTATTGTGTCTTATTTATCTATTAGGAGAATTCTAGCCAAATATCCACTCTCCCTTCCTGTCTGATATGGCAGATCTTTTTACAGTTTTCTGTAGTCTCCTGGTGTCCTAATTTTTGAGCTCTAATATATTTCCAGGTTCACCAAGTCCAGTGAAAAAGATATGCGCATCAACATGGCAATATCTGCTGTATTTGTAAGTAGTGATGATGCTCTTCTTGTTTATTTGCTTTGTTAAACTGTTCACTAATTTATGCATGGCTGAAACTTATAATCTTGTCATCTGTTTTAAGTATTAAGGCTTGGGAATCGAGTGTACATTTACTACTGGATATAAATGGCTGTCATATACTCAGCATGCCCCTACAGTTATTATAAATATCCTTGTAGTCCTTTCAATCTAGAAGACCATATGGTGCATTCTTTGCTCATTCTACTAATGGACCTGTTAACCAAGGTTTTAATGAAGTCTGACATTATTGACTATCTAATGTTTCCTTCTTTTTTCCTGATATTCCAGGGACCTGTAGTCTTTCTGTAATATTTTATAAACTGACTTTTACATATTTTGAGCATATATCTATGTTCAGATGTGCGAAGAAAGGGGAGATCTATGAGCATAATTAGCTTAGACTAATCATGCCCTAGCTGTCTTAGCCAGAGCCTCCCCCTAAACCCTGCCGTACCCATATCAACACAAAATGGCATGGGTTAGGGTTTGGCTGTTGGACACTCCAAAATGGTGGAAATTTATTCGCAAATAGACAGATCTGACACATGAACACATTCTCCGCCCCAACACCAAGTCCCAAGCCCATGAAATCACAGCCACCCAAATATGTTCTTATGAGCTTTCTACCTTTCCCAACGTGTGATTTGCATGGCTGTATCTCTCTGATCGTTTGTGTAAGACCGAAATGAGTACCAATGGCATGGCTGGAAATGGGTGGTCATGGCATGACTTCCGCTATGCAGTTGCTCAGTCATTCATGTTTATAGCTTGTCCTTTTCACACTCATCTTTTGTTGTCATTCTGCAGGCAGCTTGGATTTTTATCAAGCGCAGTGCTGAATATAAACCTTTGCAATTTTTAGCCTTTGCTTTTGTTTATCGGATTTTTGAGAAGTTGAAGTCCTTTGAGCCATCTGTGTCACCAACATATACAGTGAGTTTCCTTTTTGTATTTTTAGCACCATGTGCATGGCTTCAAAGAAATTAATGCTCAACTTTTTTGAATTTCCTTTTCAATCTGTATATATTCAAGTTGGTCTTGCCTGCAGGAAGATGGTGAAGATACAGGGCGAGCAATGCGTATGGGGAAGCGCCTGCTTCGTTCTCTTGGACTAGTTTTTGGCTGTATTGCTGTTTCATCTCTGGTATGATGTTTTATTTGACTTCTATATGTCTTTAAAATGTTGCTGATAGGTCAAAATGCCAGAAGCCTGAATCTTATGGATTCTCCAAATCAAATTCAAATCTGATAATGTTACCTATTGAAAATATAAAGTAATATGATTATGTCAGGCTACCTGTGTTTTTCCCCCCTTTGTGTCTAGTTGATATAGGACAGCCTTTATATTATTCAGTTTAGGGCTGTCTTATGTAGTAATAGGTGGTGGGTTACCATTTTTGAGAAAACTGGATGCTGTGAATTTCCTGGCGGCAACAAATTTATTAAGCCAGTTTTATTAAGTTTCTGGCTTTTATGTGTGGACTTTAGTCTATTCCAATTCGGAGTTTGTTTACTGGTCCAAGTAGTTCGCCCCGTCTTCAGTTTCTTGCAAAAAATCTGTGAGAGAGAGAAGAGAGAGAGATGGTGGAAGGGATATAAAGCTGCTCCTGCTGGACAGAGAGGTTGAGAAAGGCTAGTTGACAGTTAGCAATGGTTTTGGTACTAAATTGACTCTCAATTTCTTTCTCTTTCAAAGGGAGAGCCTGCTAACCTGAACAAGATGAATGCAAGTGGTTTTTTTTTTCCTCGCCCTTTCATGATTGAAGATCTCCTCTTTGAAAAAATGCATGCTTTATCTCTTAATATTGATATAAAAATGTGTCATAGTTTTCTTCTTCTCATCTATCTGTTCTTTTAAATGATCTTCTATAATTGAATTCTTGCAGGCATACACTGGTGTTTTAAATTTGATTGAGTTTGTAGGTGGTTACATACCTGCCTTTCTTTACAACAACCAGGTACTGGCTTTTACTTATTGACATGAATCATAGGCTTTGTTGTATTAATAGACAGTCTGTCTCATAATCATTTTTTTGTCATGGTCTCACTCTATCAACTACCATGATGCATGTCTAGTTATACACATTTTGTCATTGAATGTCTTATTTCAAAATCTAGTTATACACGTTTGTACTATTTTCCTCTCTTTTTTGGCCAATTTGGTGCTGTAACTTTGATGCATTACCAAATGGGCCCTTCTCTCAATGCTCCTTTCATTTTCTAGTGGAGAGAGCATGTGGGTCTCAGATTACCCACCATAAAACAAAACCCTGCACTTCCAGCTTTCATAGCTATCTAATAAATACTTATAAGAAAAATAGCTCTCTAATTATTACTTATTTTATAATAAGCCACTGAAATTCACGTGAAGATTTCCCCAACTTTTCTCCAAGACTTCATCTCCTACTTATCTTGTAGAATTCTCCAACTTTCACACAAAAAAACAAAAAAAAAAACAAAAAACAAAAGAAAAAAGACCGAATATCAAATTCTGGGCATTATACATCAAATTGAGGTCCCAACTTTGCAGGCTCAATTTCTTTAACCTGGAAAATCGCAATTTTCTATTTTTTATCCACCTCTGCAAGATTCATCATCAAAGAATTGAAACACTTCCACACACAAATTTTAAAACCTAGAAATTTCCAAAATCAGCAAAGACAATTTCTTAATAAAATGAAAAGCATGAGAGAGAGAGAACCTTTGCCATGTTGAGGGTGAGGTCACGGGTTTAATACCTACTGAGTGTATGTGTGTAACTTACCATAAAAAAAAGAAAAAAAAAAGGAATGCCAGTTCAGTTGTAATCTAAATATCATTTTGTGCAGTGTACATCGCCATACATTGTTGCTATTGAATTACTTCCAGATATTTTTTTCAAATGTTTTGATGCTTGTTAATTATTTTGAAATCCTAATCCATTTATTATTGAATTCGCTTGCATTTTGTGTCAATATTGGTGCTTTCTAAATTGCATTCATATATAGTACAAGAAGCTACTTAGAGTGTTCAAGTTCTAAAAAAAGTACCAAATTATACAAATGTGTGCTGTTGTTTTCGAATCTTACCTTCCCATGATTCTAACAATTGTTGATATGCGTTATGTTTATATTTAGCTCACAAATATCACAAAAGCCTAACTTCTAGTAATCGAGTACTTTTCTGGATAAACGGTTAAGCAAGTAATGCCGTGCTCCATTTTCATGCACTTTGTTTAGCATTTGTCATTTCTGTGTCTTCCTATCTTATGGCTTATTCTTGTACACAATAGTGAACAATTTATGTATGCACAGGAACTATTAGTCACTGCTTCAACGTCAATCATGCTCTACGTTATGGCATCATATTATAGATAAAAATCTCTCAAGAGATTGAGGAACCATATGGCAACTTATCATTCGAGAGTCAAGTTCCTGATCTGTTATGTCAAATTTTGTTTAGTGAGGTACTAATATCTTTTGGGTTTTTTTTTTTTTTTTTTTTTTATTTTTTTTTTTTTTAATTTTTAATTTTTAAATACTACTGATTTTGGTGTTAGCATTTTTATTTATCTGTAAAATAATATATCTGTTTCAAAGACTTTCATGTTGATGTATAACAAATAAAACCCTTTTCTACTTCCTTTTTCCCTTGCCTTGTGTCTCACGTAGTGATTGTTGGTTAATGGTTACCATTAAGAATTTAAATAATACTAGAGATACAAACTCTTTTATAAATTTTTTTTATAAACTGCTGATGTGGTGAGTGATTATTGGTAAATGAAAATGTGATATTAGTGGTGGGCCTAAATAAAAACCAATAAGAGGTTGGCCACATTAACATTCTGTAAAAAATGTTGTAAAATAGTTTATGGCTATAGCATTACTTTAAGAATTTAAGATATTCAAGTATGGTTCACGTCCTCGGTTCCTTGAAATACTAAGTTAAAATCATAAACCTATGGTGTATTTGGAAGGTGTACGCATGGTGTATTTGGAAATTGTACTTGGTACTTTTATTGTTTGAGCTTTAGCGCAAATGGCATTGACTCCTTTTATAAGGCTAGGTAGAGGGTGAGGTATTGGGTTTAAGACTCATCAAGTATAATTATTAAAGAAAATTCAGTAACAATAAAAACAAATGGCACTACTTCCTTTTATAAGGATAGGTAGAGGGTGAGGTATTGGGTTCAAGACCCACCAAGTGTGCCTGCATAATTATCAAAGAAAATTCAATAACAATAAAAACAAAAAGTTGTGCGTTGATTACTATTATTATTATTGGGGAGAAAAAACATGTCTAACTCTACATTCCGACATTCATGATGGGATTGATCCAAGTTCATACTAAAGAAGATGTAGGACTCGTTCACTGATTGTTTAGTTCATATTTACAGAAGAAACTGAAATGAAGAAAAGAGGATAAAAGAAAAAGAACGGAAAATTGTACTATTTGGTTATGCACTTAAATAGAATGAACTCACTGAAGAACGATTTTAAAATCTTTTGTTTCTTGCACTTGATTTTTACATTGAATCTCACCCATTCTAGCTGGGAGATTTGAGTGGATTTGACAGGGAAGAGTAAGTCTCTAGGCAACGAATTGTGCCCATGTGAATGGAGGGAAGATTCTTCTCATTATAGTGAATAATTTTTCGATAATAAATTGTAACAAAATTCGAAGGAAAAAGTTCTCCTCAAACTGTCCTGGCACGTAATATGTAAAAGTGGTTTGGTGATTTTTTATAAGGATGATTTTTTTTTTTTTTTTTTTTTTTTAAGGTTAAAATGCAAAACTTGCATTGGTATGTTTGGATACCGTTTATTTTGCTGAAAACTAAAAATACTGTAACAAAATAATTTTTTGGAATCCATTTTTAATGAAAGTTTTGTTGAAAAAGGAGGTTTGTGGGTCCCGTAAACAGTGCATGAGACCCACTGAAAAAGCCACCACAGTCACAGAAACACGATTCTCAAAGAAAAAACAAACAAACAAACAAATGCAGACGCAGACGCATTTCATCAGTATCCAAACGGGTACTATGTCTCACCAAAATTTAATTCATCAAAATTCACTCAGTCCTTTTTTTTTATATATAAGATAGAATTTCTACTCTATCATAATCTAAGTGTATATGTGTGTGAAGCTTCCTCCTAGAGACTTGAACTCCGACCCTTACCCCCTACACCCTACAAACACTTATACTTGTGGAGTAACCACCGCACCAAGGGTGCGCGATGGTCACTCAGTTCTTTAATTTTGCATTCATTCATTCCAATTTTCAAAATTTTAAGTTTATTCAATTAAGACATCTCCATAAACTTTTGTTAAATGTAAAAGTTAATTGTCCAAATTTTTAATTATTTTCTTCAAAGTTTTTACATTAAAAAATCCAATTAATGATTGAAAAATATTTTCTATAATTTCTTTTATAAAAAAATTGGAAGTTGACTAAAAAGCCTTAATTGAATAAAATTGAAATTTAGAAGACTAAAATGAATGAAAGTAAAGTTAGAAGATTAGAATGAATTTTGGTGAAACTTAATATGGGTTTTTTTTTGCATTTTAGCATTTTAAAAAAAAAAAATATTTTTATGACGTGGAACCTCGCTAAGGTAAGGCCCAATTGACACATTCTTTAGGAGTAAATACACGATCCCAATAATCATGTATCAAGTAATTCAGGGAAACTCCTAGTGGTAATTGGGTTTAGGATGTTTGGGTCTATAGCTTATCCCAAGTTTCCAACCATCCTCCAATCACTAGATTGCACCCTGATGGTTTTTCATGGATTATTATGTGTATATGGTGACCATACCCACCTCTCCATTGCCAATTTCACCTTATGGGTTTTTCGTTCCTTTCTTTTCTTTTTTTCTCCTACTTTTTGTTTTTAATAGTCTTTAGCTTAATTGCTTTCCCTTAAACAAATCCTTTGATTAATCCTTGAGTTAAAGGTAGGATAGCTTCTTTGCCTCTTCCTTCATACTTGCCTCTACTTCGTACTTTCCTTGACCTGAGGAAAACGTAAAACACATCTACATTAGAATCTAAAAGGACCAGTCAAGTTACAATTAAGACTCCTTATCATTGCTTATATAGCAATGCTCTACTTAGTACACACCCAACTTAAAACTTAGCACACGTCCGTAGAAACCACTCTCATATCCAATCCAATACCAAATCAAACAATTTGAGGTATCACAATCTTCCTCACTTATGTCCCTATTGGTCTCATTTAAGGCCCAATTGCACTGTAGTGCTCTTAAGCCACACATGCTCTACTAGGTTAGCTCTAACAATTTGTCATGACTTTGGAAATGGGCTAGCTACATCTACGTTATACCCTTAAACAACTAGTTAGCTTACAATTAGGGCTACTTGTAATTGCTTATATTAATATTAGCTAACATCTACTGAGTATGTAGCACTAAGAAAAGGCTTACACAAGCTACACCCATATCAATCTGTTACCAATTTAAACAATCCAGGGTATCAAAATATGCACCTTTCCATGGAGTGGGGTCATGTAGGCATGCTTGAGGTAAATTTTGGGGGAATTAAGGATTTGTAGGTTTTCAAAATTTGGTTCTTCATTGACACCTTATTTTGTACTGATTAAAGACTTGTGAGACCTGTAATCTATGAGTGGCCCACACCATGGAGGAGACTCACTAAATGCAACCTCGTCGATGAGGTACTATAGTTCTATGGTATTTTGCTTAATTATAAGCTAGTTTAATGGAGCACTTGAATAGGGTTACACAAATTAGAATTTGGCTAAAACAAAAATGTTGCATCATACATATATAATCACATAAAACATTTCACTTTTTTTTTTTTTTTTTTTCATAACTCGTTAAAGAGGTCAATTGTGATTAGTACAATATTACTTTTAAGTGAGATTATTATTGATATCACTTTTATTATACACTAATTAAAATTTGAGCTAAATTAGCGACACTCATGTTTTAAAACTTGGATTTAAAAAAAAGGGTAAAATTCTAGATTTTAACTAAAATAACATCTTTTCCTAAAAAAAAAAAAAACTAAAATAACGTCATAATAATATCAATGTAAATGATTAATATTAAAATGATATTATTATTATTTTTAAAATTTTTTCCCTCAATATAATTAAGGCAATATTGTTTTTATTTGGCTAAAATGCAAAACTGACCATCTAACTTTTTTTTAAATTTCATTTAAGTCTTTTAACTTTACTTTCGTTCATTCCAGTCTTCTAAATTTCAGATTTATTCAATTAAGGCATTTTCGTTAATTTTTGTTAAAATTTTTTGAAAAAAAAATCTCAAAAATATTTTTCAATCATTAATTGAATTTTTTTAATTTAAAAAATTTGAAGAAAAATTTATAAAATTGAAAAATTAACCACAACATATAACAAAAATTGATAAAAAAATCTTAATTGAATAAACTTGAAAGTTAGAGGACTGAAATAAACAAAAACAAAATTAAAAGACTAAAATAAAATCTGAATAAACTTAAAAGGCTAATTTTGCATTTTAGCCATTTCATTTTTAAAACAAAAGGTTAGAAGACTCACTCCCCTTTTAGTTTTAACAGGAAAACAAAAACAAAAATAAATAAAACACCTTTCCTGCACAGACACACACAGAAGGTGAGAGAGAGAGAGAGCAAGCGCTGAGGGTTTTGCTGCAGGCAGCTTATTTATTGATTTTGTGGTGGTGGGTTTTGAGGGTTTGAAACCCAGAAAGCAGAGAAGCAGTAGTAGTAGGAGAAGCAACACAAGAGACGAGCGAAGATGAGGATAATGATAAAAGGAGGGGTGTGGAAGAACACCGAGGATGAGATCTTGAAAGCGGCGGTCATGAAATATGGCAAGAATCAATGGGCTCGAATCTCCTCTCTTCTCGTCCGCAAGTCTGCCAAACAGTGCAAGGCTCGCTGGTACGAGTGGCTCGACCCCTCCATCAAAAAGGTCTTGCCTTGCCTTTCTCCTCTTTTTTTTTTTTTTTCAATTCAGATAATGAATGCTATAGCTATAAAAGCTACGGAGTTTAGATTATAATTTGGATAATTTCCCACTGTTTGCTTTCTGGGTTCTTTTTTGTTTCTGGGTTACTCTCATCTTAGTGTGTTAGATTTTGCATTTTTGTTTTGTAGATTGAAAATGGATGACTGTTTGTTTTGTGGGTTCTTTTCTGATTTTGGGTTACTTTATTCTTCTGCTGTTATTTTTATGTATTTCCAATAGAGTTTTAGATTTTGCATTCTTGTTTTGTAGATTGAAATTGGATGACTATTTTTTTTGTGGGTTATTTTTTTTTTTTGGGTTAATTTTTTATTTTTATGTAGTTCTAAAAGAGTGTATATATAGTGTGTTAGATTTTGCGTTTTTGTTTTGTAGATTGAAGTTGCATGACTGTTTGTTTTTGGGTTACTTTCTTCTTCTGCTGTTATTTTTGTAGATTGAAATTGGATGACTTTGTTTTGTGGGTTCTTTTTTGTTTTTTGGGTTACTTTCTTCTTCTGCTGTTATTTTGCATTTTTGTCTTGTAGATTGAAGTTTCATCAAGGTCTACTATTTTTTTGATACATTAAGTAATGAACACAGGAAATTTGGACCCTTCCTTTAATGTGTGTGTTTGTATTTCTGCATTTTTTGCGTTGTGTGATTATATATAGAGGGAGGGACTGTGATAGTCAGGTGTCCCATCAAAGTTGATGGGGTCATATCCTTTTTAATATATAGTGGTGAACTTATGTTGTAATTTGTATCATTTAATAGGTTATGCTTCTGTTATAGGGTAGATAATTGAGTGAAATTTATAAATTCAATACTTATTTTTACTAGAAAATAATGGTTATTTTTTTGCTCATATATTGTATGCAATATTGTTAACTATACAAATATGAGTAAAGATATGGATCACTTTATTTCATTGGTACAAATGACTTTTGAAAATTGTCTACTCTTATATGATTTCTAGATTTGTTTAAATGGTTTGGGTCTATAAATGATATGATTATTATGGACAAAGTAGGGTGTGACCTTGTCAACTTTGATAGGAACTGATTAATTGATTTCGGTGAGTTTTTGCAGACTGAGTGGACAAGAGAAGAGGATGAGAAACTGCTTCATCTTGCTAAACTCATGCCCACGCAATGGAGAACAATTGCACCAATTGTTGGTCGTACTCCATCGCAATGCCTTGAGCGGTATGAGAAACTCCTTGATGCAGCCTGCGCTAAGGACGAGAACTATGAACCAGGTGATGACCCTCGGAAATTGCGTCCTGGAGAGATTGACCCGAACCCTGAGTCCAAGCCAGCACGTCCAGATCCTGTTGATATGGATGAGGATGAGAAGGAAATGCTTTCTGAAGCACGAGCTCGGTTAGCCAACACAAAGGGAAAGAAGGCAAAAAGGAAAGCTAGGGAGAAGCAGCTTGAAGAGGCTAGGAGACTCGCTTCTTTACAGAAGAGGAGAGAGTTGAAGGCAGCTGGGATTGATAATAGGCACCGAAAGAGGAAAAGAAGGGGAATAGACTATAATGCGGAGATTCCATTTGAGAAGAAGGCTCCTGCTGGATTTTTTGATGTCTCCGATGAAAATAGGCCTGTAGATCTGGTCAAATTTCCGGTCACAATTGAAGAACTTGAAGGGAAAAGAAGAAATGATGTGGAAGCACAATTGAGAAAACAGGATATTGCGAAGAACAAAATTGCGCAAAGGCAGGATGCCCCGTCATCTATATTGCAAGCCAACAAGATGAATGATCCGGAAACAGTTAGGAAGAGGTCGAAACTTATGCTTCCTGCTCCACAGATTTCGGATCATGAGTTGGAGGAGATTGCAAAGATGGGATATGCTAGTGATCTTCTTGCGGGGAGTGAGGAAGTTAGTGAAGGAAGTGGTGCAACACGTGCTCTTCTTGCAAATTATGCACAGACACCACAGCCAGGAATGACGCCTTTACGAACTCCCCAAAGAACACCTGCTGGTAAGGGTGATGCTATTATGATGGAAGCAGAAAATCTAGCCAGGTTGAGAGAGTCTCAGACACCATTATTAGGAGGAGAAAATCCAGAGTTGCATCCTTCTGATTTTTCAGGGGTCACTCCTAAGAAACGGGAGTTACAGACACCAAATCCGATGCTGACTCCATCAGCAACTCCTGGAGGTGCTGGACTAACTCCTAGAATTGGCATGACACCATCAAGGGATGGCTTTTCTTTTAGTATGACCCCTAAAGGAACTCCACTCAGGGATGAACTTCATATTAATGAAGACATGGATATGCATGAATCTGTGAAACTTGAACAACGAAGGCAAGCTGATTTGAGAAGGAACTTGCGGTCGGGTTTAACCAATCTTCCACAGCCCAAGAATGACTACCAGATAGTTATGCAACCGGTTCAGGAAGATAATGAAGAACAGGAGGAGAAGATTGAAGAAGATATGTCTGATAGGTTAGCTAGAGAAAGAGCTGAGGAAGAGGCACGGCAGCAGGCATTACTTAGGAAAAGATCTAAAGTACTGCAAAGGGAGCTTCCTAGACCTCCTGCAGCTTCTTTGGATCTAATTAGAAATTCTCTGATGAGAGCAGATGGAGACAAGAGTTCCTTTGTTCCTCCCACTTCTATTGAGCAGGCAGATGAAATTATAAGAAAGGAGCTTCTAGCCCTGCTAGATCATGATAATGCAAAGTATCCTGTTGACAAAAAAATGAATAAGGAGAAAAAGAAAGGTTCCAAGCGTTCTGCAGATACAACTTATGTCCCAGAAATAGAAGATTTTGAAGAAGATGAGCTTAAAGAGGTATGTGTTTAGCTCTTCTGTATTATTATATTGTATTTATTGCTTTCATCACTGCTTCTCTAATCATGTCGCTTGTTGCTTTTCCTTTTTTATTCAGCTTTAGTTGAAGCACATTGTTTTAGTTACTTGTCCTGTCCTTGTTGTCAGAGTTGTTCATTGATGTAAAATTGAAGCTATTGTCTTTCATGTTTGAATTAGTAGAATTGTCTAGAACAGATGCTGCTGTGAGGGAGCTGTAAGGTAACAAATTGGAACATCTTTTGATGCTCTGTAATATCTACTGGTATATGATATTATTATTTCTTTCTCTAGAAAGTTTGAGCATTTATTTGATATATTTTGATGTTGATGTAGGGAGCACAACCAAAATTATTTCATAATTTATTATTTTAATTTAATTTTTATTTGAAATCTCATATTTCATTTTTTTTGAATTTTGAATTTTGAATTTCAGATTTTTCTTGATTTCTCTTTTGAATTTAGAATTTAAAATTTAATGTTCTTGGGGATTTATGGAATGTAATTGTGGCTTGATGTACTCTTAAAGAGTCTCCAGGAATGATCTAAAGCTATGCAATTTGGATAAGAAATATGATTAAATATACTTAACAAAAAAAAAGAATTATGATTAAATATGTTTCTCTATGCTTGGTGGCAATTTCAAGCATCTGTAGGTGTTCAAGCATAGGGTTTTAGGAAAATTCTAGGTGGTGAAGTTTAGGATTTTTCCTGACCTTTTTTCTTTTCCCTTATTTCTAATTTCTACTCATCATTTGACTCCAACTTGGTATCAAAGCAAACACCGATCTATTATTTATTTATTTTTTGATAAGTAAAACACCGATCTTTTATTTGTGCGCCTTTGAAACCAATAGTCCAAAAAAAGAAAAACTCTTAATCTGTCCCAATTAGTTACAACTTGTGCCAACATAGCAACCCATCCTACCACCATTAGGGGAAAAAAAACCCAAAAATCATCAACAACCCACAATCTATAAGGCCTATCACCAAGCCAAGCTTGCCTGAACTTCAAACCACCCACATGGCCAATAGTAAGTCCATCCATCATACAAAGTCCCATTACCAGTGCCTCAAGGCCCCAACCTAAAAATCTCCAAATCAACAACCCAAGGCTGACACAATCACCATAGCAACCCAACCCAATGAGGTGTTCCCACCTATCGTTGAGGACACATCACAAAAATAGTACCCCTTGTCGCCATCCGGAACCAATGATAAAACCAGGAACCACAATTATAGCCAGAAAACTCGTTTGGCACTGTGACATCACAGCTAAACAAAACTTCACTAACCTGTATCACTCCAGCTAGTAGCCACAAACCCAATTTGAACCCAACATGTACTCATCCAACCTCTGCCCTTAAACCCAAGAGAAGTTCAATTTGCTTAAGCTAAATCCATACCTAACTATACAGCCACCACTATTGAACCAAATGGCCATCATCCCCATCTCCCAAATCCTTCAAAACTTTGTCCTTTTAGCCTTCTTTCATCGCTGCTGATCTCTGTAGTTATAGCCCGTTGATATTGTTGCCTACCATCGTGGAACTGGGATTGGGCATTAAACCCATGTTTGAAATTGAGTTACCAATTGCCCCCGTTGTGTGCCCTTGTGTTACCACTTGCCGTATGACCACCATAGGCCCATTGGACACCACTTCACTCATCATTAGTGCCAAAGCTGAGTCGGTGAGTCAATGACCACTGCTTGACAAATTCCCTTGTGAGGACCCTCGGTTCAGAGTCACACACCCATCCTATTGGTTATTGTTTTCACAGTAGAGAATTAAAAGTAAAAAAGGTTTGAAGGCTCAAAGCAGACTGTGATGGGTCCAGGTTGTTAGTATGTGATCAACCCAGTTGATAATGTGCCGGCACCACTTGTTTACAACATTGGCCCGCTATTGACAGCATGTGGTCCAATTAGCATTTCTTCTACAGCCTAGACTTAAGACCTTGCACGGTCCTGTGATCCATATTTGCACAAGCTAGAAATTAGCCTAGCCAAGTTCAGTAGATTGATTCTTTTTTTGATAGATAGGTTAGTAGGCTGGTTCTTATTAGTTGAAGCTTTATTCTAGTGAACCATGGTAGTATTAGAAGCACTATATTGCCAATGAGATATAGCTCAATTGGCACTTCCTTTAATAATGCTCCGTTTGTTTGGAAAACCTTGTATAATGATAGTTTTCCGCATTTTCCAATGTTTGGTAGCATAAAAAAAAATGAGTCAAGGAAAACTATCTTTGGTCAATATAAAAAGTATTGCTTATTTTTTAGAGATTTTTTTCTATTAATTTTTTTTGGAAAACAACTCTATCACTTAGTAGACTAAGGGTCTGGGAATGGTTTGAAGCAATTCAGTTTGATAATAATTTTCTTATTAGAGAAGTTTCTCTAAGCTTGGTGGTGATTCGAAGCACCTTAGATGGTGAAGCTTAGGGTTTCGAGGAAATTCTATGTGGTGAAGCTTGGGATTTTTCTTGTCCTCTTCTTTTTTCTATTTATATTTTCCACTCTAGCTGTCTGGCTTTAGATATCTTCTGATTTTTTAGTGAGCACCCTTTGAAAGAGTGGACATGACCCTTTCTAGTGTAGGAAAGGAGGAAAAATAGCTGTGAAAAGAATAAGAATCTAATGTATCCTATTATTTTGATGAAAATATCAAGTTAGAGGGTTGCTCATTGCCCGGTTTATAGTTATCCAACTTTCTTTCAGAACAAAGAAACAAATACCACAAGAGCATAGGAAGAATTTTCTATATTTGGATGGAAGTAACTCACTGAATGGTGATTTATATTTTATATAATATCGGTGTTTTCCTGACCCACAAGAGTGTGGAATGGATGGGGGGGTTTAACTAGGTGATGCAACCTTGATGAGGTGGTTGACTTTTCCACTAGAGCATGATGAGGTGGTTGAATCAAGTACTCCACAACCACAAGAGCATGCAGATGTGATTGAAATCTACTACTCAAGCAAAGGCTTTCTTTGTAGATGTGATTAAATACTTTTAGACATATGGATATTATAGTAGAACCCCCATAACAAAGGCTTCCTTTGGAGACGTGATTAAATAATTTTAGACATATGGATATTCCCCCCTGTTGAAGGAGATTTTCCCTGAGTTGTATGGCATTGCTTGATACAGGGATGCATTAGTGGCAGAGCTAATTTCTTTCTCGTGGAGATCTATATAATTTTCATTTGATCGGTTCAGATTCGGGAGTTAAGTCTGCTGCCTCCTTCATGGATTTACTGTATAATGGAGTGCGGAAAGGGGAAAGGGTGGATAGGCTGTGGTGGAAACTTGCTTCTCGGGAGATTTTTGATGTTAGATCTTAACATAAAGTTTTACAATCCCCTTCCCAATTGTCGTTTCCCTGGAAGACTCTATGGAGTTCCAAAGTGGCTTCAAAGATTAATCATTTACTCCTGCATTGCCCAATAGCCAGAGTTGTGGAGTATGGTGTTTACACTTTTCAGGGTTATTTGGGTTATGCCCAAGGATGTAGTGGAGCTTTTTGCTAGCTGACCAGGCATGTTTTAGAAAACATAGAAATGGGGTGATATGGAATACAATCCATCACTGTTTGATGTGGGGTATGGAGGTAGAGTAATGCTAGGATTTTTGAAGGAACCGAAAGATCAATTCAAGACTTGAAGATTTCTTTCTTCCAGACTCTGTTTGGGTGGACAAATGCGTCAGGTGTCTTCTTTTTTAAGTCTCTGTCTGATTTGCTTGATAGATGCAGTTTTTACACTTCTAAGTTTTTTCTGTTCTCATACTTTCTTTAGTACACGTCCTGTGTGCGTTGTCTTTATGTATTTGTTATTTCTATCGATGAAGTTCATTATTTACAAAAAAAAGGATATTATAGTAGAGGTTAGTCATGTCACTAATTGATTTAGACGTGAGGTAAATGTTGTAATAGCTAACTATAGCTTGTGATTTTTTTAGCATGTGACTGATTGTATTACACATGTGCTAACTATAGTTTAGGGAGGTTTTATTTGTGATGGTGTCAGCATGAGATCATCATAGCAAAATCCTTAAGTGATAAATCACAATGCTTAGCCATTGTAAACTCAGTTTTTCCATTGAATAAAGATTATTCTCTAAGTTTCAGATTGAGGTTGAGATTTGTTTTTCTCTACTCAATTTTCTTTCTCTTTCTTGAATCTTCTCAAATTTCCCTTGCATCACTGGAGTTAGTTATAAGTGGATGATGGATGAAAGCCCTCCATATGAACAAAGGACACCTCAATAAGATTACCCTTAGCTGTCAAAAAGAAAAAGATAATCACCAATACATATTCTTTGGCGATATTGGTAAATTATTATATTTATTCTTCATTAAACATGTCATTCCAAAATCAAGACATTTTGAAACAAAGGGTAGTGTATTAATATATATTTACATCTTGTGTAATTTTTGGTTAATGTTTTGCCACTTAATATCATTTTACTAGATAAGAATTTCTTTTTACTGTTTAATATGATTTCTGCTGTAGATGTTTAACTGTTGTGTTTCCTGTTACTAATTTATGTAATTTCTTGGATCTTTCCTCTGGTCCATATTACATCTTATATGATGCAAAGCACATTATATATCACCTATATATACAGATTAAACTTATGCTTCTGTCTTTGTAGTTTATAGCCCTTATATTTCCTGTTGTTGGAGCACATCTTTTGATGATCCAGTCTCAAAGTTTTAATAATTGCACTGTTGTTAGCAGGCTGATTCTCTGATAAAGGAAGAGGCACAGTATCTTCGTGTGGCAATGGGGCATGAGGATCAATCCCTAGATGAATTTGTTGAAGCACACAAAACTTGTCTAGGTGATCTCATGTACTTCCCCACCCGTAGTGCTTATGGTCTCTCAAGTGTTGCTGGAAACATGGAAAAACTGGCGGCCTTGCAGAATGAATTTGACAATGTGAAAAGGAAGATGGATGGAGATAAAGCTAAGGCAGAAACCCTTGGGAAGAAGGTTGAAATTCTCACACAAGGTTATGAGGTATGTTTTCCCTCTGAGATACTAGTTGACTCTTAGCTACAGGTGTCATTTAATGCTATACTAGTGCAATTTCTTAATATAATTTCTCTGTTACCAAACACCGAAGATGTATTTTCCGATCAAGCTTACTTTTGTTATTAAATGATAGGAGTGAAGATCTTTCTACTCTCATATTTGCTACAAATACAGGATATGGTTAAACTTATAGCTGTGTAACACATCCTTCTTTGAGACAATTTTTGAAGATTTCTCAACATGCATATTTGTTGTGCAAGCCCTCTGTTGGAATAAATTTTTTTTTTTTTTTTTATATCAATTACATCACATTTCTGCGGAGCAGCAATGTCTATTGAACGATTCAATAGTATTATCTTACAAATATTTTGTCAATTAAAAAAAGGGTGCTCATAATATAATAATATTGTTCCCAAAACACACAGTATCTTTGATCAAGATCATGGAAGATTTCCCATTAATGATTTGTGATATTAGCTCTTAGATTTATTGCTTTTTAGTGATGATGTTGTTATGAAACTCATACATTACTAAGTAATTGGACATTATGATTGTTCAGAAACGGGCTAGAATGGGTCTCTGGCCACAAATTGAGGCAACCATAAAGCTGATGGACACTGCTGCAACAGAACTTGAGTGCTTCAAAGCTTTACAAAAGCAAGAGCAATTAGCAGCGTCGTACCGTATAAATGGTATCCGGGAGGAAGTTCAGAAACAAAAAGAGCTGGAGCGAACTTTACAGGGGCGGTATGGAGATCTTGTAGCAGAGCTGGAAAGGGTACAAAGCCTCATGGAAAAATACAGAGTACAAGCACAAAAGGAAGAAGAAATTGCAGCCAAGAATCGTGCTCTAGAGTTGGCTGAGGCTGAAGAAGGTAAGACCGTTGTGCCAAGCACAGAGACTCCTGTGCCTATATCCTCTGATGAACAACTTGGAAGCTCTGTTCCAGTTGGACCATCCCACGATGAAAATGAAGGACAGCAAATGGATGCTTCACGAAGCCCAAAAACTGATATGGATGTTGATATCGAGAAAGAGCATGAAACACTGTGCATAGACACAACAGTTGTTCAAGATAATGGTCCGGAAGGTTCTGATATTCAGCTCTCAGAGTCTGAAAGAAACCCTGGTGGAGTTCTGGACATGGTTGTGGAGAATGATAAGATGATTACCCACTCAGTTGATGATGCGGCTGGTGATAGTAGCACGAGTACTGAGGTTGCCAAGGAGGCTCAGGATATTGAGGATCAGCTGAATGTTGTGGAAGCTGGAAAACTGGATGGTGTCTTGACCAAGCAAGAAGACCAAGTCTCAGAAGCAAGTGGCAGTGATGATTTCGGCAGTGGAGATGCCATGCAAGTTTCTGGTGGCAAATAGGAGGTGGTGATTTTGGCTGGAGATGGCATATATCCAATTTTAAATGTTTGGAAGTTGAGAAGAAATCAGACACTTTCTGAATGGGATTTAACTGAGAAGCAAACTAAACTACAATTGCAGATAAGAACAGGAAATGAAGTTTGAAATGTAACAGAAGTTGTGATCTGAGAGCAGTAATCAGGGACCTTTAAGAGTCAGACTGTTCTAATTTTGTCATTAAGATCTTAATGTGGTCAAGGATAAGATCATAATCTGGTCATGTGTACGGTATAGCTGTTATTAAATGAGGAACTATTATAGCTTTCCTTGCGATAATTTGTTGGTAACAAATATGTATATTCTGGGTGGATTTTATAGAATGCTTAATCTAGTGTATTGCCATTATAGAATACTTAGCTTTTAGGGTGGAGTAATGAGATCCCCGAAAATAATTTATTAGAATTAGAGGAACAGATAGAGGTCTATTATGTAAAATCCAAGTCTCTCTCGAAAAGAGTATTGACTTCTGAGCACAGTGATGTTAAGTGCACTTTCTATAATGTTACTCTCATCTTGTAGGTGTTTGAGTTGCACATCCCTAGAACGGAAACTTTTGCAAGGATTGATAATCGAGCATGATATTAATGCTAAAACATCGGGTGCCATTTTCAATAGGTATCAATGGCAATGAGTTTGCCAAGGAAGATTAGTTTGTTTGGATGGAGGGGAATAGAGAGGATGGGAGGGGTATGGTTTAATGAACCTTGTTTGAATGTTTTTTAAGAGGGGAGGGGTTTGGACTTTGGAGGGGTATCTCCCCTCTTAATCCTTCATTCTTAATTCCCCTAAATTGGAGGAATTTAGAGGGATATAGGGACATTTATGGGTTGGATTGAGTTGGGTTTATGCTCAACCTGCACCCGACAAGGTGCAGCCTATTGGGCTCTTTACAATTGTCACTACGACTGAGAGAGTCAGAGAACTCCTCAGAATAGAGAAGATCTGAGGAGATCTTGCTAAATATTGGAAAGATCTTAGCCCTCGCTGGGGAGGAGACAATGGAATGGAATGAAAATGAATGAAAAGAATAATTTTAAAATCTTATTCCCTTCCATTGTTTGGAAGTTTTAATGGAGGGAATGAAAAATTCATTCCCTTGTTTGAGATTTTAAGTGAGAGAAAATGAAATGAGCAGGAGGGTACACGCATTCCTTTTTATTCTTTTAAAATCTCAAAAATTTTCACTCCCTAAAATTGTGAGGAATAGGAGGAATTGAAATTAGATTTAATGAATTTTTTACTAAAACTCCCAAAATACCCCTATATATTCAACCATTTATTTTAAAATAGGGGTTTAATAATAATATTATCATAAAATGATTTCATTCCATTCTATTCCCTCTATGTTACTCCCAAACAAGATTATTTACATTCCATTCTTTTCCATTCATTTATTTTATAACATCCAATTAAGGTTACTTAATTCCATTTAATTTCATTATTTTCCATTCATTTCCCATACTTAAATATATTACATTCCATTCTTTTCAATTCCTTTATAATCATTTAATTTTATTCAATTCCATTCCCTTATAAACTCCTAAACAAAGCCTTAATGAATCCGGTGGATCTCCTTCAGATTTGAGTGGGTTTGTAGATGGATCTAGTGGATCTTTGCCAGATTTGACTAGGTTCATTAGTTGGATCGAGTGAGTCGGATTTTGGAGGAGAAAACCCACCACTTAACTTGTCGTCATTGGATTTTGAAGGTGGCGACTCGCTGTCAACTACCACAATTACTGGATTGGATTGAGTTCGATTTGGGTCAAGTTGGATCCCTTAGGTGGGTCAGGTTTGACATGTCTTTGGACACCCTAAGAGGGAGACAATAGGGGAGGGGATTAAAAAAAATGTCAATTTTGTTCTTAAGACATATTTTTTAAATGTCAATTTTATATTTATTCCTTTAAAATTAATAAAATAAGGTGATAATTGTTAATATATATGAAATTCCTCTCCCCTCTCCTCTCCTCGTCTCTTTAATTTTTGGAACATTCACCACTGTGCACCTTTGGTGTGATGACCACTCTACAGGTACAAAGCTCTTATGAGGTGGGGGGGAAGCGGGGTAAGGGTCAGGTTCAAGTCTCCATGAAAGAGCTTTACACATATATACACTTAAATTAGGCTAGAGTAGAATTTCTATCTTATATCAAAATATTTTTTTGAAGGGAGAGATCTATTCCCTTTCCCCCTTGCTTAGTTTTTAGAAGTTCCAAACAAGAGGAAGGATTAATCGTTCCCTTCTCCTCTCATTTCCTCTCATCTCATTATCCTCTACTCACCTCTTTCTCTAAACTTCCAAACAATGGGAGAGAGTTGGAGGATTCTTAGAGAGAAGGAAGTCGGACCAAGCTTGTTTATAAAATCTCAAAATCCTGAGGAATATAAATGATGAAAACATTGTAGAGACCCATCTTATTGCACAAGAACAATCGGGAGCTTGAAGTGGATAGAAAGCTCTTGAATATAGGCATATAACCTCACTCACTGTTTGCTATGTATACGACAAATAATAATATAGTTCTGAAACAGTCTAGGGGTATCAATTAATTGTGATAGATCTTGAGAATTTTTTTTTTCTTAATAGATATGATAGAATTTGACTTTGTGGTATATTCACTTCATAATGATTGTTCTTTATCAAGATCAATTTGTTTTTCATATAAGGGGGGTTCAAACTCCAGATCTCTTATTCAATGGCAAAACTTTTTATCAATTGAGCTAACTGAAACCAAAATAAATCTTGAGAACTTGATTAGCCTTAATGATGTAGGGACATTTCATGAGGAAGACGGCGGCAACAATCTTGGAGATCTAAAAATCAACAAGAATCAAGGAGACGATGGCAATCCATGGGAGAAATCAAAGAGAAAAATTAGCAAGCCAACGTCTCTAGAAAATTACGTTCCTTGATTAAAGCTAATTTGTCAATCAAGACGAGTCTATTGGAAGAACCATTAATATTGATGTTTCTGAATTTAGAGCGTTCCACGGTAATTCTCCTAGAATCCTACAACAGATTAGGATCCAACAACAATTGAAAAGATATCAGTGGAAGTCAGAATCCAAAAGTTGGAAAGCAGCAAATCACTTCCTTTAATTATTTCCTTTTACTTATTTTTCCCTTATTAGTTGACTTAGGAGTCTTAGGTGATTTTGAATTTGATTTAGGATCTTCAGATTTATTTCATTTCCATGTTTATCTTTATCATTATTGTTATTCTTGTTCTCCAAGTTTACGGTAGGTGGACTTCTACTATAAAAAAAGGTCTACCTTAGGAAGACAAAGTTTTCTATTTTCCCGTTGATTATTATAATAAAACTTGTAGGTTTTCCTCGAGAGTTGTTGTATCACCCATAGATCGGTCTACCTTTTCAGTCAAAAAACCCATAGATCGGAGTAGAGTCGTATTGTTGGCTCTTATTTCACAATCCATTTCACTGCATCATTCTGCTGTAGCCATGGGCCCTACCTGCCCCGCGTCACTTAAAAACATATTGAATTGTGAGTGGAAAAGATTTTGAAAGCTACCAATCTACTATTTTTTGAGTCAAAAGATTCTTTCAATTTTTCTTTTGCTGAAAAAAAAAAAAAAAAAAAAAAAAATATGTAATCGAGTATCAGTTTTGCTGTATGGTTTCCGTAGCCTTGTTAAGTTTTCAGCAGTTTAACAGTGATAACTGATAATAACTTAAGCCCTGTTTGGTACACCCACTCAAACATACGTTTTCAGTCCTTAAATAATATTACATGTATTTTCACACATTTTTTCACCCACACGTATTTTTACACATGTTTTCAGTTTTTAAGTACATATATCAAACACCCCCTTAACTTCAAGATTCTAATAACTAAACTCCCTAAGCAAATAACAAACATAGCAATTACTCCTTAAATTTCAATGCTTTTCCTTGCTCTTAATTCAATACTAACACAACAATCATTGAACCTCCAACCTTCCTTATGCACTAGGTGATGTCACAAAAAGTAAAAAAGTATCCATGAAAAAAGCAAAGACCATGTTTTTAAAATCAATGGTTTTGGGGGCCAATTGAAAATTAAAGTTGTTTAAACCATGATCTGTTTGCCGTGTCAGAAACAAGTCACAAGAAAAGGTTCATCCATTAGTGCAGGTGTGCTATAATTAACATTTTGTTATTTGTCCTGGCCTAGAAAGTAGAAAGGAAACAAAATCAAACACATTCTCTTATGTGTCAAAGACCTAATGGTCATCAATATGGAAGAAATTGTTACACCCCCTTGTTTTTTATAACAAAGATGGAATGTTTCACACCCCAAACTGAGTGCATATTAATAATATATTTCTGGATAACCATCCCAACTAAGCAGAGGCCAAAAGGAACATTTCTTGGTGCTTCTGGATCAGCTTTACTCACCATTCAAACCTGCATAAAAAGCCTTCTCACCTTCATTTTCTCTCTAAAGTTGCAGATTTGCAGTGCCTTTCACGTTCTATATGGTACTTACTTCTTGCAGGTACGTAAATTTTCTTATATCTTATAGATGCCATTAATACTAGTCTTCTGATGTGGTTACTCGTTAGGGTTGTACCTAATAACTATATGTATTTAAGTGTATTCATGCCTTTGTCATCATGTTATCCGCATTGATGTAGATAGAATCCTAAGTTCATAAATATGACAAAACCAAAATACCAAAATTGTTTACCTTTTAAATAGGGAAAAAAAAAGGACAAATTACAATTTACCCACTCGTGGTTTAGCCGAAATTTAAGTCATCTACCTGTTATTTGAAATTTGATATTTTACTTACTTGATGTTTGATTGAAATTTAAGTTACTTATCTATGATTTGAAATTCCATAATACAAGTGTTCAGTTTGATTATTTTTTATTTTATTTGATCTTGTATTTTTACGTTTATTGTGTTTTTGGAAGAGAGAGACATAAAAATGGAACAAAATTACATATTTAACCTTGTTTTTAAAAGAGGTAGGTTACAAAACTTTAATTAAGCTAACCTCATATAGGTAAAGTGTCAAATTTTAAACCATAAGTAGACAACTTAATTTTCAGCCAAATCACACGTGAGTAAGTTGTAATTTGCCTAAAAAAATTTCACATTGTGAGTTGTGACTAAGCCAAATGCCATTACTCATGGTATAATATCTCCACACCTTTGGTGTGATACCATAACTGAGTGCCTAATAAGCTATCTAACATTTCTCCCAAAGAATTGAAGTTTACTTTTTTTTTTTGGAGAAGAAATTGAAGTTTACTTTATTCATCTAATTTGAATTTTTTTTTCTTATCCCTCTGTCTATTTGAAGCTCTTTCCAAAACTAGATTCTAGTTTAAACTTTAAAAGCCCCTAACCAAAATATTTAAGAACTATAGTAATGTCATTGAGGGCATTACTGTCCATTTAACACTTCAAACATCAAAATATTAAGAAATCATATGAACAATATCAATTTTTTATTAAAAAAATCTATAGAAAAATGCTTGCTAAAGCCTAATACTGTGTTTGATTGGATGAAATTTAGGAAGGATGTAAAATATAGGGAAGAAAATAAGTTCGTGGTACTCAATTATTATGCGAGATTGTATTTTGTCTCGTTCTTTCTTAACGGTGATAGGCTACAAAACTAGTGGTTTTGAACTGTAAAAGTATTTATATGGGGTTCCATCTCAGCAAATACGTCCTTGATTCCCACAAAATGGGAAAGCCAAACGCAAATTTTCTTCCGGAAAAATTAAGGCCGCCAGAAAAGTTCCTTTCAAAGTGAGAAAATTTTTTTTTCTTCAAAAAATGGCTGATTAAACGGAAAGTACAAAACAGGTATTAGTGAAAAAAAAAGAAAAAAAAAGAAAAAAAAAAGAAGGAAAGCAAAAGCCAACTTTGGCTTTTGTTTTACAGCTATGCTATACCATCCTAAATGGTATGGATAAGGCTTGTGCGGATTTAAAGGTCTATTCTATTTTATTTTGAGAAGTGTTATGTATGTAACAATTTTACAATAAATTATAGGTGATAAATTTTTATTGGTTCTACTTTGAATCTACCATTTATACTATTTTTTTTTGTCCACCCTTAACAATTAATTATAACTTTTCATTTAGAATTTGTTGTAAAAGTGTTATGAAAATATTATGGACATAGTATTTCTCATATATTTTTTACCACGACACTATTTGCATACATTAGTTGGTTTTTGTGGATAAAATTTAGTTGTGGCTTTAATTAGTTCAACTAATAAAGAATAATTATAAGTTGAAAAAAAAAATGTAGCATATGTAGTTTCAAAAAATAAAAAATAAAAAAATTAGGGTGTTTCTCAAAAAAAAAAAAAAAAAAAAATACTAGGTTACCATTAAAAAAAAAAAAAAACTAGTTGTGAGGGTTTCAACATTCAAGTCATGGTAGGATCTGAATTCTGAACCTCTCTTGTATGAAGGAAATTTTTTTCTTCTTCTAAGTTTTGACTATATGTGTGTGTGAGAGAGTTCTGAGAGTATTTGAATTTTGGATTATTTGAGAGAGCATGTATCCATTTCTATCTCTCTAAAACTGAAACTTTTTCCTTGTTCTTATGGATGTATAAAATTTGCCGAATCATGTTATTTATGTGTATGTTTAATGATTTGATTTGATTTTATTTTTTACTATTATTGTTGGTTAGAACTAGAGAGTATTGCACAACATTGCAATACAAGGAAAAATACAAAATGATGTTTAGGTGATGGAAATTAAGTTTGATGGGAGACTATAGGATGTGGGGTTAATATATAGTAATTGTTATTGTTTACATAAAGAAATAATAAAACCCAGTGTGTTGTGTAGTTGTTGATTTATTATTAATTTTACAATCATTGGTTTGAATGGCAAGAACCGACGTATTGCACGAGATTACAATTCAAGTAAAAATACAAAAAGATGGTTAGGTGATGAAAACAAGTTTGATAGGGAATTGTAGGATGTGGGGTTAAGATATAATTGTTAGTGTTTACGTAAATATATCATAAACCCCATCTGATTTATTATTATTTTTACTATTATTGGTTTGAATGGCAAGAAAGTATTGCAGGGCATTGCAATATATGAGTAAAAATACATAAGGATGGTTAGGTGATGAAAGTGAGTTTGATGGAATTGTAAAACTAACGTGTGGTTAAGATTTAATTTGTCTAAAAAAAATCACGAATCTACCAATTGCATCTCATGCATGCATTGTCTATTGTTGTCATTTTGCCATTGTCATGCTGGATTTTAGAACCACTAGTTCAATTTCTTGTGATTTTTGTCTATTCTTAGCTTTTTATGGGTGGTTTTGTCACTTCATTGACACATTGAAGACATGCTTTGATTTCAGTGCAAAAGTATGCAATTTGACGCGGATACATACAAATAGTACCCGCACTCGGCCATATTTGTATGTCTCTATATATATATGTTTTGAGTGGTGCTAAGGCTAGATAATTAGGAATTTTTTTCAACTATTTTCAAAGTTCCTAGCTCCTAGTCGTTGTGATTTTCACAGGTATCACAGACTCATAAACCCTGTCAAGTTTGAGAAAATAATTAAGGTGTTTATTTTGATTGGTGAAAGTAGTAACTTTTGTTTGAAATTCTTGGGATTTATCCTTCCAAAAAGGAAAAAGTTACCGGGCCTTCTTTTTTGCTTTAAAAGTTGGAAAATTGTACAAAAATTCTTGAGTAACTTTCAGTGGTAAAGTAGTTTTTGCCTTTGCATGTCTATCTTCTGGGAGCTTCTTTAAAAGTCTGTTTTTCCTGTCTCCAGCTTTAGTTTTCACATATAATTTTATGGGGTTTTCGTATAATTTGTGTATATATACCATCATATTGCTTGTTTTTGTTAAAACGTTTCACAATTTTTTCAATTCTGCAGGAACTTTTTCTAAAATCAAGTTAAAGACAGAAAAGAAGAAGAAGAAGAGTTTGTAAAGGTATGAGCAAATATCCTCTGTCTCTGTCTCTTAATGTTATATTGGACATGAGAGATGACTTCTTGAATTCCTTCCTCAAGACTAGTTCAAGACGAATTGGCCTGGTTTACCTCTTTGGTTGATAGGTTTAGCCATTCAGACAGGAAAATTACTAATAAAACCCTTACTGTGCTGTTTTAGCCTTGACCATAACAACTCAACTCCCACGTAAAACTGGTGACTAGGACAAGTTGAGGGTCAAAATGGTTATAGCCTAGCTTCATTCCGTTTATCTTGGCACATCTGTTGCATTCAGAGTCTTATGAAATCTGTTCTTAGATTTCTGTTGGTATACACATGTGAGTGGAAGTCCCACATGGAGAAAAAGTAAAGGAGACGGGGAATTAATATAACATAATTAGGCCCAAACCCTTCGGCTTAAGATTTTGGGTATTATATTGATTAGTTAATTGGTGTCTTTCTAGTGTTATCTAGCCAACAATTACATATGTTGTGCCTTTGTAGTTAGTTCCTTTCTGGATTTCACAGAGGAGATTTATATTTTTTTTTTAATCTATTTTATTCAAATTTTGGTGGCCATTACATGATCATTTTGGTGGATATTATCCAAAAATGGTTGCAGAAAAACAAACCTGTAAGCTTCAATATATTCAAAGCTATCGAGATTAAGTGATTTAAAAATAAAAATAAAAATTGATGCATTGTTATCATGAATATGGTGTATGAATTATTTGATTTCTTGTTTATTATTTACTTATTCATTTCTTTTTAATTTATTTTTCTGTGGATTAGTTCAAGCAAAAATGGTTACTAGAACTGTGGATCTCCGGTCTGACACAGTCACCAAACCAACTGAAACAATGCGGGCTGCTATGGCAACTGCTGATGTTGATGATGATGTTTTGTGCCATGACCCGACTGCTTTATGCCTAGAAACAGAAATGGCAAGGATCACAGGCAAGGAGGCAGCCCTATTTGTTCCCTCAGGCACAATGGGTAACCTCATTAGTGTGCTTGTACATTGTGACATTAGAGGGAGTGAAGTAGTTCTTGGAAACAATTCCCATATACATATCTATGAGAATGGTGGCATTTCAACAATTGGAGGTGTACATCCAAGGACTGTGAAGAACAATGAAGATGGAACAATGGATATTGATTTGATTGAAGCCGCCATTAGAGATCCTAGAGGGGCGCTTGTGTTCCCCATTACAAGGCTTATCTGCTTGGAAAATACACATGCAAAGTAAGGATTATTATAATTCCTGAAAGAATTACTTTTAGCTTGTTGTGGATAATAAGACCATATTCACTTTCTATTATCTGATGGCTTTACGTATATATTGGTAGATCCCAACTCTGTGTTCCATCAAAGCTGGTTATTTTATTGTACTAATTCATACTGTTGGACTGAAAATGTTGCCACTGGATTTATATTTGGCTGTTGCGCATAATTCTTTAACAACTTTCCTCATGGCTACCTCAATTAGCATGTGGGGTTCAAAAAGTTTATTTTTAATTGATTGGTTATTCTTTAATGATCACCAAAATTCTGAAAATATATGTTTTATTATTATTATTATTATTATTATTATTATTATTTTTAACACTCCAATTATAGGGGAGCTGAGTGCTCATTCAGTTGGAAAGTAAACTTTTCCTGAGCTTGAGAGGCATACTTAAACTGCCCTGCATTTGCAGAGTTAGGGAAGAATTATCTGGCTTTCTCTTTCTGGTTGTAGATAATACCTTGCAATTCTATTTTTCAGTTATCATTTTATTCTCTAATGTGACTATTTTTTTTTTTTTGGAGGCTTCTTCAATTTTCATGTATAGATGACATGTTCCCTTCTTAAAGTGGCCAACAAAATAAAAAGAGAAAGGGAATATTCCCTCTGTTAATTTTACATTCTTCTTAATTTTATTCATATTCATTTCACTGTCCAAGGAGGCTCGAATCTATCTGCAATAGCTCATCTCTCCTTGAGAAGTTGTCTTTGAATGGATCCTGATTATGGACTTGAGATCTTATTTGTCTGCTCTTAATATAAATTTTTTTTGATAACATTGAAGACTTATGTGTAGTATTGGGATAGAAAAGAATTGGGCTTGAATAACATTTTTCCTGTTTCATTGCTACTATTAGGATTTGTGGTGAAATTAGGACATCCCATTTTGTGGTTGGATTGGGTCGATAACTGAGATAGACAAGAAAAACCAACAAGCTTGTTAAGACATTGAATTTGATTATGTTTTGAAATTAGTGCCATTTTTGTTTTTGTTTGAGAAAGAATGAGACTCATATTTTGGAGTAACATTCACTCCCAACCCTTTTTGAGGTTTGATGGGATGGGATGGACACAGAAAAAAGTTTTATATTATTACTACTTGAAAGCTATATTGTGGTGTCACAGTTTGTTAAACATCCTTGATGCATGGCACCTCAAACTACATTTGGCACAGTATGGAATTTACTGGAAAATTTAAGCAGTAGCATTAGTTTTAGGCAACACATTGTTAGTGTATTTTAAGTATAATGCTTATTGTTATTAAATTTATCTGTTATTTTGTTGAGGTTTAGGATTATTTTCATGGAATGTTTCTTGAAGGTTACATACACACACACACCCTTGTCAATTCATTGAGCCATTACTGTGTTGTTTCCTTGATTGTAATGTCTTATGAGTGGTATCTCTATTAAATGCAGTTCTGGAGGTAAATGTTTGTCTGTAGAATATACGGATCAAGTTGGTGAGCTAGCTAAGAAGCATGGTTTGAAGCTTCATATTGATGGGGCCCGCATTTTCAATGCATCAGTTGTGAGTAAAAGTTTTTTATAAGTTTATTTGATCATTATATATTATTGTGTGGTACATTTCCAATCACCCATATGGACGTTAAGGTAAATTCATCCCTATAGTTATGAAATGTAAGCATTATTGGAGAGTATCTTTCCATCACAAAAATCAAATTGCAAATTGGCCATGTTTTATGGGGTGTAGCTTTAGGCACCACAAAAGCAATATGTTCATATTAGTTCCAGTTGAAATTTGCTACTAGGAAGTTGTCTTGATATCAAAGGAGACTTGTATAGGAAACTTCTTGAATGAGTGCATTCTCAATGTTGAGAGGTAACTTGAATGAGTAGACTTCAGGAAAGTTGATTGAAAAATGTTTGCAATTATAGAAGACACGCCCCATAGAATTATTTCTTTGGCTTACCAGCATTAGAAATGACATCACTTTGGAGCTTTAAAATTTCAAGTGAAGCACAAGATGCAATATTGCCAAAAAGGCATATAATTAAATAATTATTGACGTACATCTACTCGGGAACATAGTTTGGAGAATTTGACCTTTTCAAATACAAATTTTAAGCTCTGATGGAAACCATGTGATTCCTCATTAGAGAGAGCAGTCCAATAATTATTACTAGCAATTTTCATTTTTCTCAAATGAATAGCTAACTGAACTTGTCGTGCCATTGTCAAGCATATGCAAACAGAAATGTGCCAGTCTTAGTATCTCAATGTTTAGCATCATAATTGCATTGGCAGTTTTTCAGTGAAATAATGTCGTAGAAAGCCCTATGCAAGCCATCTTGTAGCATGAAGTGGCCAATTACCTTAGAGTACTCTGTCTCTGTATACCTTCGTGTGTTTAACCTCATCCTTGAACATTTTTGCAAACTAAATGTTGCACAAGTTTCTTTCTTTCTTGATTACAAGTGGAAATTAATAAAACCAAAACCTCAAAGCAAGCTGAGACATAGTATTCTGGCAAATCTTGATGAGTTTTTGTCTGCACTAAAACATGTAGTATACTTTCTTTTTTTTCCTCATAACTTGTCTTTAAATATCATAATGAGAAATACCATATGTATAATTGTTAATCATTCTACAGCAAATTCTACCCTTCTCATCTACAGTAGTTTAAGTCTTTATATATATGACCAATCCTGACTAGTTGAAAGCCGTTCTATCGAGCCAACTAAAAAATATGTACAAGTTTGTATTTTCTGCCTTGCAATATCGAATGAGAAGACCAAGTGTGAGTTTGGACTAGCCATGCCATAACAGGGCTCATTTCATTAGTCCTCGTGAAAATTTCAATTTTACGTTTTAAGTAAACGCATATGATAGATGAAGTAATAAATCTGTTAAATTGAAATAATAAATCTGTTAAATTTTCTTTTTAATGGTTATAAGTGATTTTGGTTCCATATCTGTTTTTGAAGCTAATTTTGTCTTTCTTTGTCGAATTTTAATTGTTTTAACTGATTGGTCTGTCAGGCTCTAGGAATTCCTGTTCATAGGCTGTTGCAAGCTGCTGACTCAGCTTCGGTAGGCATTCTTAGCCCTCTTTATTATGCAAATTTTTGGTAATTTTGCTAATTATTTAGTTAATATTAGTTTGCAACTTAATTCTGAAATTCATGATTTTCTGAACACATTTAGATGGATAATTTGATTTGGAGGGACCTAGCATAGCAATGTCTTTACTTTCTTTTCTGTTGTCAAATTTGTGAACCAGATATGTCTATCGAAAGGTCTGGGTGCTCCAGTTGGATCTGTTATTGTTGGTTCCAATAGCTTTATTGCCAAGGTACTGATAAAAATTATGCAGTTAGGAAAATCGACAGCTCCTTTTACAATTATTAGAAGATTAATCATCAAACTCTTCTTTTTGTACCTTTTAGGCTAAAATACTCAGGAAAACCTTAGGTGGTGGGATGAGACAGGTTGGAATTCTTTGTGCTGCTGCTATTGTAGCAGTACAAGAGAATGTTGGAAAGCTAGAGGGTGATCACAAGAATGCTAAGGTTCTAGCAGGTAGGTATTCTAGTGTGTTTGGTTCATATGACATTATCCTTGATGGGAAGACCAATTATTGCCTTCTCTCAAACATCTTTTTAATTCAATTTCTCCCTCAGTGCAATCACTGGAAACATGTTTTCTTTTTTTCCCCAGAAGGATTGAATAAAATTAAAGGAATAAGAGTGGATGCTGCTTCAGTAGAGACCAATATTGTGAGTATCTCTTACCAAATTTGGTGTTTTGCTATGTTATATACAAACCTGGAGATTCTAGTTAGCAAAAACAAATAAATAAAGATTGGGAAATTTCTGGACCAAGTAGCAAATAGGTTAAGAAAGTTGTCTTACCTGTTTCATCTTTATTTGTTATCAAAGCTTTGTGTATTTTAGCCTGAGAAAAGAATAGATTAAAAGTTGGACACACATGAATTTATACTTCAGGCAAAGTTTGAATAAAATTTGCACAGGATTCTTGCCAACTGGCTCATACTTGAACCAATGTAGCTCTTTTGAAGGACTTATTGTCCTACACATGCTATCTCTCTCATCTTTCTTGTATGGGGTGTTGGGTTAATATAATAGATATATAGAGCAATTAAAGTTACCTGGTCAGTTTGCAGATTTGTTTCATTTGTTATGTTTCATACTAGTCCTTCTCTTGATCTTAATGTATATACTCTGAACAAGTACTTAAATATAATTTTTTTTTGATGCACGACCAGTTCTATTTTGATATAGAAGAGAGCTCAAAGCATACAGCAGAATCACTAAGCAAGTACTTGCAACAACGTGGTATACTTGTGATGTTAGAGGGCCCATCAAGGTCTGTTTTTTACCTCACACAAAAAGCTTAGATCCATGAACTCTTTTATAATTTGTTTTTCATTGCTTGTTCCTTAATAGGCAAAACAATTGGATTTATTTTTTCTACAAATAGCTTCACAACAAAAGAAGAAAGCATGTGTATGCATATTTATTGGGAAAATAACAATTTACTTCCATGTGGTTTGAACCTTTCACTGATACAAATTTATTCTGCATACTTCCAATTTTTACATTTGGCCCCATAAAGTTTGGATTAAAATGAAATGATTAGGTTTTGTTTAAATAACATTTTGCACTAATTAAAATTTTCCTCTTTATGATTTGGTCCTATCCTGATTTAATTCCACAAGCTTTTCAATTGTCATATTTTGACCTCCCAAAGTATGGCTTAAATTAAAATCACGGTGTCACATGCCCCACATGTGCGGAAAGATGAATATTTTAGAAAAAACCTTAATGATTTCATTTTAGTTCAAACCTTATGGGGTCTATTGTAGTAATTGAAAGTTTGTTGATTAAATTGTGATAAGACCAAATTACAGGGGGTATTTTCACTGTTATTGATTGTGTGTGTCCTGATATGCAAAAGGAACTATGCCATGTGCGTGTTTGCTCTAAGAAAGCTTAGTTTTTGTGGGTTTCTTCTTGATTTTTATTTATTTTATTTTGTACAAACAAAGTTTATTTTTATTTATTTTGCATGAATGCAACCCAACCCTTTCTTTGACCGTTTTGCAAAAAATCAAATGTGTTGAAGGGCATCACTTTGTGGTTTTTACCTTAAAAAATTCTTAATGAAGCTTAAAGTTTCATGTCAGAAAAAAATTTATGCCAATTTCAAATTTTATAATCACTTTCAATACTCCATTTATGTCAATTTCACATTTTCTGCTAGTAACATAATTTTGATAATGACTTTTATAAAGATACTGAAAATTTTGTTTTACTGTATGTTTATTTTAATATTAAGATGTAAAATTGCTGAGCTAGATTGTATTCCAAGAATACGTATCATTTCTTGGTTGAATCCAGATCTACTACCATGCAGCCTTATTTTTCTTTGGTTGAATCTACATGTTTTTTTCATTTATTTTTCTTTTTATAGAGGAAATAGAGGTAGGACTAAGGAATTTGACAAACTAGAGAGAAAACTGGCCAAAAGCCCCTAAAACCCAGCCAAGATCAGCAACAATGCATGTCAATGTCCTCTAAAAGCTGCTAAAAAAGTTTGCTCCCTATTTTGAGTAGAAGTTTGTTCTGCTGTAGACAATCTTGCACACTAAAAAGCTTCACAAATTTTTGTTTGAATTTGTTTGTGTTAGAGATTGGAAAACTGTTCTGCTCTCAAGCACTGAGAGTCAGGACTCAGGCAATAGAAGTAGGATTTTACAGGAAGGCTAGAATTCTGAATGCAGAAGTTCAAATGGCACATTGTTAATGATCTAGTTTTACCATTTAGAAGCCAATGTTTTTATTCATTAAGCAATATGAAAATTAATTTTGAAGATAAGGTGCATATAGACAACAAAATGATGTTGGTATATTTGCTATTTCAGAGTCAGGATCGTCCTCCACCACCAAATTTCTGAAAGCGATGTGCAATACACCTTGTCATGCTTTCAGGTGATCAATCACCCGTATCTCCACCTCCTTTTTCTAGTTTTTTTCCCAAGATTATGACTTACACTTCTTCATTGAATTTTACAGCAAGCTCTAACTGGAGTACCTGATCAAAATGGCATCTAGTGGGAGAAATTGTCATCATTTTCTGTATCTCCATTAAATTTTATAGCAATCTTTAAATGTCATAGACATGGGAACAATTGCATTATCTTGGCAATCTTCTAAATGAGAAAATTTTTAGTTTTGAATTGCATTTAAACTAGGGATATTGATCCTTTTCTACCTACTTCTCCCTTTTTCTTTACTCTGAATTTTGGTATTTCATTACTTCTTCTAAACAGAGGTGATGAATTTAGATAGAATAGAATAGTGGAAAAAGATGCATGTTGCATATTCCAATGAGGGCGGTGGTTGTTACACACACACCGTGTGTTTTCATGACTGAAAACATGAGTTAAACTCACATTTTCAGTTATGAAACAGAGTGTGTGTAAAAGATTTTACCCTTCCAATTATATGCAAAGGGACTTGTGGAGATTACCTCAAATCTTAGTTGGTATTATAAGAGTCAAGTGATTAGAGTGGACTTCTGAGTTGTTTAGTGTTTTTGCCTGGCATGTGATTTAGCTATCTCAAATCTGCAAATCATCATTTTAGGAGCTACAAGGTATTAACTTATAGTAGGATCATGGATGGTACATGTCCATGAGATTTGATCTCTCATCTCTGAGAACTGAGATAGGTATTTGCACCTTGTCATGTACATGCCCGGACAATCGCTACCCTCTTACACGTATGCTATACTTTGATTATCTATGGTGATCCTCCATAGCACACCAAATTTCTCTAGCCATTTTAATTTTCCCATATGTATCCCATTCTTGATTCAAAGAGAATCCTAGCACATATTATGGTTGTATTGTCTTTTTATAGTCTTCCTCCTTATCATTCCCACATATACCCTAGCGCATTCACTTCCCTCAATAGGCTGGATTAGGCTTGTATAATTTTGTCCTCCTTCCCCAAGCTTAATCTTCTTTGGTTTTTTTGAGAATCTCCCCAATTTAACGCTCTCTTTATTTTGAAAGAAAACCTTTATGAAAAAAAAAAAATATATATATATATATATATTTTTTTTTTTAAATTTTCCAGCGTTTGGTATCGTTGAAAAAAAATGTGAACGGAAAATTATTTCATTTAACAAAAAACCCTATAAAAAAAACTTATCCAAAAAAAAGCTCTATAAAAATTTTTATTTATTTTTTAGAGGTTGTTTTACATTATTATGTTACGCTAAATAAAGAAAATCAGGAGACAATATGGAAATTATTAAAGATAACTCTATCTCAATTTTAAGGTCGCTACTTAATATAGGAAAATAAGATAATTTTTTCCAAATTCATTTTGAAAAATTATTCATTTTTTAGAAAATGTTAATGTTCTAACAAATGGAGCAATATGATTTTTTTTTTAATTCTTTTAAGTAGCTATTGTTTGATTTATATACACAAATATACAATTTTATTATAATGAAAATCTTCAAACGGTACATGCACTAGTACATATTTGGTCAAAGCAATCTACTGGCTTTTTCAGTTTGAGATCTGCTTATTTTGCTGAAACTGAAAACTTTTTTTTGAAAGTATTGTAGATAAATGTAAAAATTAGTTGAAATAGTACAATGTGACCAATGAATAGTACCAAAAAGTGCAGTGAGACTAATAAATAATAGCAAAAATAAGTTGAATAGTAAAATAAGTTAGCAAAAATAATTTTTGCCAAACGTACACTTAGGGTCCGTTGGGAATCCGCTTATTTTGCTGAAATTGAAAACTTTTTGTTGAAAATACTGTAAATAAATGTAAAAGTTAACTGAAATAGTATAGTAAAATCTATGAATAGTACCAAAAAGTGTAGTAGAACCATGAATAGTAGCAAAAATAAGTTGAATAGTAAAATAAGTTGGCAAAAATAAATTTTTCCAAGCAATAGAATATTATGTTTTTGATAATCACTTAAGCATGCCAAAATATTTTGTAATGCATATTAATTAGTAGTATTGTTTACCAAGAGTTATTAAATATTCATTAGCTAATCTTCGTTTTGAGGATTTTAATGTTAGGGATTGAAAAATGAAAATATTGGGAGCATATCCCCAGCAATTGACTGATAAAATAATTTTTACCAAACGTACACTTAGGATTCGTTGAGGATCTGCTTATTTTGTTGAAATTGAAAACTTTTTGCTGAAAGTATTGTAGATAAAGGTAAAAGTTAACTAAAATAGTACAGTAGAATCCATGAATAGTACCAAAAAGTGTAGTAGGACCTATGAATAGTAGCAAAAATAAGTTGAATAGTAAAATAAGTTGGCAAAAATAATTTTTTCCAAGCAATAGAATATTATGTTTTTGATAATCACTTAAGCATGCCAAAATATTTTGTAATGCGTATTAATTAGTAGTATTGTTTACCAGGAGTTATTAAATATTCATTAATTAATATTCGTTTTGAGGATTTTAATGTTAGGGATTGAAAAATGAAAATATTGGGAGCATATCCCCAGCAATTGACGGATAAAACTACTCTTCTAACTAGGAAACTAGGACGTGAGCCAATTTATTAAGGCAAGGAAATAAATTGACTTGGATTTTTTAATCGACTTGCAAATTTTAATTGGACCAACTAAATCATATTTGCCGGGATTGCACGTTCATGAATTGTAGGTGTATTCTCCGAGGAATTAATGAGGAAATTCTTTTACAAGAGTTATGGACTTATGGGGACCACCCACTTCAGACTCACAGGATTGCTTATATATATATATATATATAGAGAGAGAGAGAGAGAGAGAGAGAGAGAGTCATGTTCATTATACACGAGAAGATTGTTTCTTAGTTGTATTTGTTGCTTTTGTTGATAAAAGTTTCCTCTTCATGAGAAAAAAACAGGTGCATACTTCAGGGGGAGGGCTTGGTTTTTAGCATACTATCGATCGAGCTACCATGGCGAGTGCCGACAGCTTCTCACACACACAATGTTTTCCTGAGTTTTAGAGGTGAAGATACTCTTAATAATTTTACGGGACATTTATTTGACAGTCTGAAGAAAAGAGGTATACGCATCTTCATGGATGAGTCAAACCTTAAGAAGGGGATAGCAATTACTCCAACACTTGCTAAAGCCATTGAAGAGTCAAAATTATCACTCGTTGTGTTCTCAAAAAATTATGCATTTTCTACTTGGTGTCTGAATGAACTTGAAAAGATTGTCGAGTGTATGAATTCAAGGGATCATATTATTAAACCCATTTTTTTGGATGTGGATCCATCTGAAGTACGACACCAAAAGGAGAATTTCGGAAAAGCGTTAGCTAAGCATGAACAGAAATTCAACGCAGAAAAGGTGCAGGGATGGAGAACAGCTCTAACACAAGTGGCCAACTTGAATGGATGGACTATAGCAAACCGGTAACATCTTGTATGCCTTCAACACCAACCACCCAACCCCACCCCGCCCCCCCCCAGGCCCCATATGTATTGATATTTTTGAAGTACATAGCATGAGAGAAATACGAGGAATAAATCATTAGTAGTCTAATTGTTTTAGTTATAAAATCTTTATTGTATTTGTTATTTATGAAAAATAAGGTTCCTTTAATATATATATTTTAATGCATTTAATCATACTTAGCACAATCATAATCATAAAAACACATAAATAATTATCCCCTTTTTAAGGTTTAATTATCATGCAAGATTATTTAAAAATTAGAAAATGAAATACTAATAATTGTTTCAAAATTTTCTACTTAAACTAAATTAGGGAAATTTGTCAATCAGATTATACAAATTAAAATCTATAATTTTTAAAATCGTCATTTAATAAATTAGAGGAACTTTTTTGCAAACAGATTCAATCAGATTATCCTTCTACTCTATTTCTACCTGACTTCGAGCTCCAATTTTTAATTAGCCATATCTTTATCATTTGAAGCCCATTTGATATATCATTTAAGGCTTGTGAATCCTTCTCCTAACCATGTAATTTGTAGTCACTAAGGATGAGTTTGGTGGAGTGAATTTTAGGGAGGATGGGAAAAATGAGAGAAAATGAGGAAGGAAATTTTTTTGATGAGTGTTGGTTGGGAGGGAGAGAGGGAAAAATGATTGTGGGGCCCAAGTGTTTTTCTCTCTAGGCCCACCAAAAAGTTTTCATCTCAAAATGGAGAGAAAATTGGATGGGGAAATCTAATGGGTAAATGACAAAAATGCCCATGTGCACTTACACAAGGGCTTCGTCCAATATGTTGCATTTTTTTTGGACGATGCCTCTTCCTTCTTCTTCTATTTTTGTTTTTGTTTTTGTTTTTTCTTTTGATTTATTGGGGCTGTGGGCATGACAATGCTTTGTTTTGTTTTGTTTTGTTTTTTGTTTAGTGATTTTTTTTTTCTGGACATAATTTTTATTATTTTAATAAATTTGGGTGATTGCTTATTTTTTTTGGTTGTTTGTCATTTTTTGTTATTTTAATTGGACATTATTTTTTAATAAAGGTATATGAGTAAATTTATGCAAATTCATTTTTTCTATCATTCTACTTTTTCACTTCCAATCAAACAAAAATGAGATAAGTTAAAATCTTTTTTATCATTCCACTTTTTCACCCCTTTAATCAAACGGACTCTAAGAATTACATTTTACATGTAAAAAACAAGTCAAATAATTTGGTCTCATTTTAAACAAAGTAAGTTAAAGTTCCGACTTTCTCCTTCTACAAGTCACGAAAATTCAATCATGTAGATTTGAGATCCTAAGCATCATTTTCATGTAGATTTTCCAATTTTTAAGACATGCTTTAACATATGATTGTAAATAAAAATTCAAAAATTTAGAAATACCTCAACTTCAACACAAAACATGCTTTATAATAATAATAATAATAACAATTTTTAAGAAACGGTCATTTCATTAACAAAGAATAGAACACAAACAATTATTATTTTAAGAACCAATCATTTCATTAACAAAGAATAGTTAACAAAGAATAGAATACAAATAACAAATAACAATACAACACCTAGCAGCTAATTTCACTCAACCAAGTACAACACCTGCAGAAAACAGAGCCATAGCACGGCAAATCCAAAATGTTATATGCAGCAAAACAAGACCCACCCTCAACCTATAGAGAATCAGCTGCGACTATCCAGATAATTTACAAAGCACAACTCAAGGTCCCACCCTTCAACGCACTGAAGCATTCATCCCCCATTTATAGCATAGCATACGATTCAGATTGAATCCTTGAACATCCTTTTACCTTCAATTCTGCCTTTAGCATATCTCATTATGACTCTAATAAGGTGCTCTTCAGTATACAATCTCTTAGCATGATAAATTGCATTTCTTTGGCTCAACAGGTGTGTTGTAAATGCCCACCAAACTAATTTACAAAGTATAGCTCTCAAGCCCTTCCCTTTTAGGTGTATTACAGTCCAATCAACTAAATCCTACCTGCTAAATTTGGGATCAGAGAGTAAACATAAGCTCGTGATAGATTCACATACACTTTTAGTGAACGAGCACTGGAAAAAGAGATGATTTCAATCCTTAGTGCAGGGCATGCAGAAACCACATAAGATGGCTACATTAATTCCGTATTGAATGATTCTGGTTTTTGGTGGAATTCTGTTTAACATGACCATCCAGTCTATGGATGAGTGTCTGGGAATAGCCAAATTAAATCACAGTAGCTTTCACCAATCCACTTTAATCCTTTTTTCTCTAATCTCATTCGATGTTTCAGCACACACAAACTTAGGAGATGAGGACCATAAAGCTTTATCTTCTTACTTTAATTCAGCCAGAAACAGTTTACTTTGCAGGCTTTCAAATCTTAGTTTATTGTCTCCTCTATCTGTATTTAACGTTGAAGAATAAACTCTTGAGTATTAAGAGGCTAATTTTAGGATGGTTAATCCAGCTCCCACTTATCATAGCTTTTTTTTTTTTTTAATTTATTTTTTATATTAGAATAGATATGAAATAACTCTTATTAGATATAATGTTTCATACTTTCATTTGAATTCAAGTACATGACGCATGTGGACACTTCATGGTCATGGGTTGGGCATGGTCCTGCCCAATTTTTAACAGTACTAATAGTTTTTTTTTTTTTTTGGTTAAACATAATGGTAGTTATTACTAAAATGAAATATTTACAGTGGACTTCATCTATATGGCTTTAATTCACAAATCTAAAATGATGAGTCGAGTTCACCTTCGTTTGTAATTTTAATGAGTTAATAACTTAATATTGGCAGGAGTCAATCAAAAGTGATCAAAGAAATTGCTAGACACATTATGGTTGAAGTAAAGCCTGCACCGGACATAAAAATTCCTGATTGCGTGGTTGGAATTGATACTCACCTCCGCAAGATTGAATCGTTTTCATTTTCTGATATTAATTCAGAAGAGGTTCAGATGATAGGGATCTATGGGGTTCAGGGAATCGGAAAGTCAGTCCTGGCCTCAGACTTTTATCACAAACATAAAGCTGATTTTGAATATAAAAGCTTAGCAGAGAGCATCAACGACAAGGCAAAAGAAAAATATCAAATAGTCGAAGTACAAAAGGCTATTCTTTCTGAAATCTTGGGAGAAACGGATGTCACTGTGTACAACGTTGAGGAAGGAGCTAAAATGATGGAGGATGTGCTTTCCTGTAAAAGGGTTCTTTTAGTTCTTGATAATGTCGAAAATGAACTGCAGTTAGAAAAACTAGCAAGGGGATGTAATTGGTTTGGTCCTGGAAGCAGAATCATTATCACAACAAGGAAAGAAAGTTTGCTACGTAAACATAAAGTACATTTTAAGGTACATTTTACCTATGAGATGAAGGCGATGGATCCAATTGAAGCTCTTCAACTCCTTAGTTGGCATGCTTTTAAAAGAAATAGAAATGATATGTCTACAACATTTTTACAATATTTTTACAACAAATTTTAAGTAGCAGGTTGTTACTGGTTGTTATTGTTGGGGCAAAAAAGTAATCTTAGTGTTAGTTTCAAATTTGAACTAATAACAACTAACCACTTGTGATTTGTTGTAAAAATGTTGTAAAATTATTGTAGACGTAGCATCTCTCTAAAAGAAATGAGCCTTGTACGGTCCCCGCACCATGACCCGTAGTGGGCCTTGAGACCTGGCCTGGGTATAAGGCCCATAAGGCCAGTCTCCCTCTGCCTAGCGGCCCACCCCGAGCCCAGCGGGCTGCAGGCCCACGATCTGCTTTTACATCGTTTCTCGGCAGACCCTTCCCGAGCAGTGATGAACACACAGCCCGCGGAACATCCCGCCCTGTACCTACTCGGTTATACCTCAGAGAGGCACCGCTGCCGGGAACCATCGTGGAAGTGGGAACCAAGTTCCAACGCCACCGTCACCGCTTCCCACTCCCACCTAACCACCCACTTACCATCGATAATACTGGACCGCCGGTTGCACCTACTGGCAAGTAATTATGACTCTCCACTAGACACTGAGCTATAAATACAAGAAGGATTGAGAAGACAAGGGTTGGAGAATTGGGGGAAGGAAGAGTGTAAAAAGAGAGAGCATAGTAAGAAACTAGGTCAGGTCCCCGAGAAGAGGAAAGCGTTCCATTTGAGCCTTGGTGTTTGGAACGACCCATTGTGGGAAATCCAAACCCACTATACAAATAAGTTGTGAGTCCGAGTGAGGCCCAGCCCAACGGGTTTCAGTTTTTGGTGCGCACAATCCCTGGAAGACCCTGCCGAGCCACTCCCGGCGTTACCTCCAGACATCGTTCCTGTATACGAGCCTTGGCAGAACCATTGCTTAGTAGGATTTCCCACAGACGGCGCCAATTGTGCGCACCAAAAACTGAAACCCGTTGGGCTGGGCCTCACTCGGACTCACAACTTATTTGTATAGTGGGTTTGGATTTCCCACAATGGGTCGTTCCAAACACCAAGGCTCAAATGGAACGCTTTCCTCTTCTCGGGGACCTGACCTAGTTTCTTACTATGCTCTCTTTTTACACTCTTCCTTCCCCCAATTCTCCAACCCTTGTCTTCTCAATCCTTCTTGTATTTATAGCTCAGTGTCTAGTGGAGAGTCATAATTACTTGCCAGTAGGTGCAACCGGCGGTCCAGTATTATCGATGGTAAGTGGGTGGTTAGGTGGGAGTGGGAAGCGGTGACGGTGGCGTTGGAACTTGGTTCCCACTTCCACGATGGTTCCCGGCAGCGGTGCCTCTCCGAGGTATAACCGAGTAGGTACAGGGCGGGATGTTCCGCGGGCTGTGTGTTCATCACTGCTCGGGAAGGGTCTGCCGAGAAACGATGTAAAAGCAGATCGTGGGCCTGCAGCCCGCTGGGCTCGGGGTGGGCCGCTAGGCAGAGGGAGACCGGCCTTATGGGCCTTATACCCAGGCCAGGTCTCAAGGCCCACTACGGGTCATGGTGCGGGGACCGTACAATAGCCCCCCCTTGATTCGCTCCCCATTCCCGGGGGTGAATCAAGGATCACGAGGGGCAAATGCATGTTTGGGGGAGTCGAAGGGTCAGTGCCCGACCATCAATGGGCGCATTAACGCGCGTCTCAAAAGACGCGCTCGAAATTGACTGACGGCCTACCCGCCATCATTGCCTGACGGTTCGTGAACCGAGGCGTCGCGCGTGTGGCAGTTGAAGCGGCGGTCCGCGTGGTTTCCTTCCAGCGGATCATTAATTGCCCCTCATTCTGCTTCCTCATGCCTATAAATAGTCCCTCTTGTTACTGAATCCCACTTTTGCATTCCTCACCTTTCAGTTTTCTCCTCTGCCGAGCATCCCTCCCGCGGTTCATCTTCTGGCCCAGAACACACCTACTCCTTAGAGCCCACAGTAAGTTCCTTCCCCTCTTTTTGCTTTTTTAGTTCAGCCATTTCAGTACATTCTTCGATAATCGTAGCGCTTCTTTTCCCTTTTGTTAAGAAATTGTTTTGAAAAAAGAAAGCATGAGTTATTCTTACCTCCTTACCACCGAGCATGCTTTGGCTAGATTTAGGGAAGCATATAAGGTTCCGAGTGACGTAGATATCGCCTACTGCAATATGGGCGATATCGACATTCAGAGGCGCCGAGGGGAGAACACGGTGTTCTTTCCCTTGATGGCCATTTTAGAGGGCGGGCTTAGGTTCCCGGTAGACCCCCTAATTCTCAGCACCCTTAGGTTTTATGGCCTTTGTCCCGACCAACTTCCACCCAACTTTTACCGGGTAGTGAGTTGCGTGAGTACACTGAACCGGTTGTACGGGTTGGAACTTAACCACCACGACATTAACCATATGTACAGTTTGTGCGGCAAAATTGAGTCTGACTATTACCTAAAGACTAGGGACGCGAGGGTACGGCTTATTTCATGCCTGCCGGACTCGAATCGTAACTCGGCCAAAGATTTCGTTCGGGTGAGTGGCAATTGGTTTGCCGAGGGGTTCCCCTGTGCGTTTTCGCCGCGCGACGTTGGTCGGTGACTAGCCTCCATTTTCTTTGATGTATTTCTGTATCTGTCTAGTTATGTAACCTCTAACCATCTTTTCCTTTGTGCAGAGAGCAAAAGATTCAAGCCCGACGTCAGAGTGGTACACGTTCGGGACTTGAACTTCGTACTCCGGTCGGAAATCTTCGTGCACACGGACGGGCAACTCCGAGCGTCCCACCTCATCCTCGGCGTCAGTCCCGTCTACTCAACTTGGCAGCCGTTCGGCCAAGCTTTGCTAGTCGACAGTCCTCTCATCTCGTACATCGACGTTCGGCACGCAAATTTCCTCCCCCCAAGGCTAACAGTAGGCGAGGCGCGCGAGCACGGTCCTCGGTACATTTGTTCAGACGAGCGACCGCCCGTCCGTGACGAGTCAGCCGAGCGCGTATCTGCCGAGCGTAGGAGGCGAGCTCACGAGCAAATCCAGCAAGCTCCGGCTCAGCCCGAGAGACTCGTAGAGCCCGGGGCACCTGTTCGGAAAGGGGAGGTTGTAGCCGCAGAACCGACTGACTCTTCGGAAACAGGATCCGATACGGATAACGCAATGGTGGCCAGGAGGAAGATGACAATTGACCGCTTCGTCCCGAGTGCCCGGCCAACCGGGCAACAACAACCGCCCGCCCGAGATGCTTCCCCTCCCGCTGCCCCGCTGATCCGAGTTCGAAAGAGGCCGCGCACCACCGATCATACTCAAACGGGCTCGGGCAATGTGCCCACCCGACCCTCGGCCGGTATCGTCATCCGGGAACCGGTAGCGCAAACCGGGGTAGACCTGGCGTCTACTTCCCGGGCACCGGCAGCATGGCGACCCTCCTTCCATATTGGCGGTGAGCCTCTCCCGTCGACGGCCAGTGCCCGAGTGTGGGACAAAGGGCATGGCGGCTGCGTGGCGCAGAGCCTGGCGCGGGGCATCCTCTTGCCCGAGGATTTGCACGCCTTCACGGAGTCGACAGATGATTCCTTGGGGAGACGTTTGCAGTGGCACACCATAGCGGTAACTATTTCACTTTTCTCTATGATTCTCGGTTTCCCTTTTGCTTGTGTATGTGCTCTTTCCATTTTACCTTACAAAGCGGATATTGTGTGGTCAGGCTGCGCAAATGTCGTACGTGGTGGACGGGAGGATGAAGGAGCTGGCCGAGGACGTTGAGCGGGAAAAGGCTCTGAAGGAAGTCGCCGAGGCCACGGCGCGGGAGCGGTTGAAAGTTGCCGAGGAGGCAAAGGATAAGATTGCTACGGCCGTGAAGGCCCAGGCGCTCGCCGAAACGAAGCGCGAGGAGCTGGAACTCCAGTTGGGGGGCACCGAGATTAAGTTGGCCGAGGCTCAGAGCTTGAATACCATGCTGGAGGGGCAGTTGACCGACTCGAAGGCGGCGCTGGAGGCTTGCGAAACCAAATGGTATAACGAGGGGTTCGCGGATGCCGAGAATTCGGCGGAACCGATCATTCGCCAGGCCCATAAGCTCGGATATGAGGAGGGTTGGTTCGCCGCTCTCCAAGCCCTGGAGGTCCCCGAGGATTCCCCGTTGAGGGATCGCAACAGGATTCCTTTCCCGACCATCCCCAACACCGAGAATCCTGGGCCACTTGTCATCGACGAGGAAGAGACCTCCAGCATGAGGGAACTGGTGAATGCAATCGACTCTCATGCAGTGCCGACTGACATGGAGGGGACCAGCCATCCCCATGCCGGGGACCGAGCCGGGGGGGACATCCAGCCGTCAACTCCTCACGCCGACCAACACTCTCAAGAGGACGCATCCTCGGCCCATGCGGCGGACATCTGAAGCCGACAGCCGGTCCTTGTTTATCTTTCCCTAGCTCGAGAATTTTGAATAAACGGAGTTGCCTATGTCACCGGGATGTGGTGACGGGATAATTTGTTTACGTTGTCTTTTCTTTGTTTTGAGTTGCCGGGTTTTGGCAACAAAACGCTAATTTCAGTTTCACATTTTAATATGAATGCTTTACTGTGTTGCTTGTACGTATCTACCGAGTAATGAACTCTTCTTGTCTGCCTTTTTATTGTGATGTGCCCGACCATGGTAAGGCCTCCAAACGTTAACTTAAGTTTCACGTGCTTGGTGATAGGATCGAACCGAGGGTCGCGCTCGGTGATCAATCGTCAGGTTTCCGCCTGCTCGGTGATTAGGGTCTAGCCGAGAGTCAGGCTTCTGTCCTTATAGTGGGTCGTTCAGGTTTCCACCTGCTCGGCGATTAGGGTCTAGCCGAGAGTCAGGTTTCTGTCCTGGTGACGAGAGGGCTAAGGTTTCCACCTGCTCGGTGATAAGGATCGAACCGAGGGTCAGGTTTCTGTCCTTATAGTTAGTCGTTCAGGTTTCCACCTGCTCGGTGATAGGGATCGAACCGAGAGTCAGGTTTCTGTCCTTAGAACGTGCAGACAAGGCTTCTGCGTGCTCGGCGATAATTCGAACCGAGGGTCAGGCTTCTGTTTGTAGAACGCATTGGCTAAGAATGAACATTGCTCGGTGAATGGGATCGAACCGAGAATTTTGGTTAGAACTGTGCGATTCTGTATAAAAGACATCATTAGTACAACTAGCAAAACATACGCAAGATTACTAACAAAGCATATACAACACGTTGCGGCTAACTCTACGCTCGGAGAACCGCCCATTAATGATAGTACTTCTTCAGGTTATGGACGTTCCATGGTCGGGGAAGTTGTCTCTCGTCCAGGTCTTCCAAGAAATAAGCCCCGGTACCGGCCACCGCCGTGACCCTATAAGGTCCCTCCCATGTCTGTGCCAATTTCCCGGCACCAGTGTCTCGCATGTTGCCGACGGCTCTTCTGAGAACCAAATCCCCGGAGACAAACTCCCTCGTTCTCACACCTCGGTTGTATCTCCGGGCGAGCTTCTGCTGATACTCCGCGAGCCGTATAGTCACCAATTCGCGGTACTCTTCCACCTTGTCCAAATATCCTACCATCATTGCGTCGTTCTGAGCCTGATTGAAACCCGCTACTCTTGCACTGCACAGATTCACCTCGGTGGGGATCACGGCCTCCGCTCCGTACGTGAGAGAGAATGGGGTCTCCCCGGTGGACCGTCTAGGAGTGGTGCGGTATGCCCACAAGACTTTGGGAAGCTCCTCGGCCCAGTTTCCCTTTGCTCCCTCCAGCCTTTTCTTCAGCCCACTCACAATCACCTTATTCACGGCCTCGGCCTGGCCGTTGCCCTGTGGGTAAGCAGGAGTTGAGTACCTGTTCTTGATGCCGAGGCCATTGCAAAATTCTCGGAAGGCCCGGCTGTCAAACTGTAGTCCGTTGTCAGATATGATAGTGTTCGGCACCCCGAACCTGGTGATGACGTTTTTCCATATGAACTTCTTCACTTCCACATCCCGTATGTTGGCCAACGCTTCCGCCTCCGCCCACTTGGTAAAATAGTCGACGGCCACCAAAACGAACTTTCGGCCGCCAGTCGCCCTCGGGAACGGGCCGATGATGTCCAGCCCCCACTGCGCAAAAGGCCAAGGACTGCTGATCGGGTTCAGGTGGCCCGCGGGCTGATGGATCAGGGGGGCGTGCTTTTGACACTGCTCGCACTTAAGCACATACTCGGCGGCATCCTTCTGCATCTGAGGCCACCAGAACCCCTGAGTCATGGCTCGGTGCGCCAATGAGCGTCCCCCGACATGGCCGCCGCACACCCCAGAGTGGAGCTCCGCCAAGAGCTCGCCCACCTTCTCCGGGCGTAAGCACAAGAGGTACGGCCCTCCGAAAGACCTTCGATACAAAGTCCGGTCTTCTGCCAACCAATACCGAGGAGCCATCCTACGGATCCTGATGCCCTCCTTCTCGTCACTCGGCAGTCGGTCGTCGGCCAGAAAGTCGACGATGGGGTCGATCCAGCAATTGGCAGGGGCCGCGATTGCCGTGATGTTGATCCCTGTAGTTCCCGAGTTTCTCGTTACATTGATGCTCGGCTCCGAAATAAGCTCGACTTTGATCTGCCGTGGTATATCCTCGGCCACTGAGGACGCCAGCGTGGCTAGGGAGTCAGCGTGTCTGTTCTGGGTTCGGGCTACGTGGAAAACTTTCACCGTGTTGAAGCTGGTCATAACTAGCCTTGCCTGTTCTAGGTATGCTTTCATCCGGGGATCTCGGGCCTCAAAACTGCCCTGCACCTGATTAACCACCAGACGCGAATCCGAGTATAGCTCAATATCCCGAGCCCCCAGATTCGAAGCTACCCTCAATCTGGCCAAGAAAGCCTCGTATTCCGCCTCGTTGTTGGATGCCCTGAAACTCAATCTAAACGAGTGTTCCAGCCGAATTCCTTCGGGGGTAATCATGACTACTCCTGAACCGGCCCCCGTGGAGCTCGAAGCGCCATCCACAAATATCTTCCACGGTCGAACCTCCAATCGGCAAACCATCTCTCCCTTCTCTCTGGGCGAGAATTCAGCGATGAAGTCTGCAAGGACCTGGCCTTTCACCGAGCTCCGAGGCCTGTACCGTATGTCGAAGGAACCGAGTCGAGTCCCCCATTTGGCTATGCGGCCCGTGAAATCAGACCTCTTTAATAACGACTGTAATGGGTACTCGGTCAAGACATGTACGGTGTGAGCTTGGAAATAGTGCGGCAACTTCCTTGTGGCGTGTATCAGGGCCAGTACGAGCTTCTCCAAGGGCAAGTACCTCGTCTCGGCGTCGACGAGAGTTTTGCTGATGTAGTATACGGGTTGCTGGATCCCTTTGTCCCTTAGCAGCACGGCGCTCACGGCGTGCTCGGATACCGCCAGGTACATGAATAAGTCCTCACCTGCCTCCGGTGCCGCGAGCATGGGCGCTCGCGCCAAATAAATCTTCAGATCCACAAAGGCCTGTTCGCACTCCTCGGTCCACCGAAATCCCGTCCATTTCTTCAGCAGTTGGTAGAATGGTCGGCATCGGTCTGCGAATTTTGAGATGAACCGGTTAAGGGCGGCCAGCATCCCGGTTAGTATTTGCACTTCCTTCGGATTGCTCGGTGGCTTCAGTCTTCTCACAGCCTCTATCTGGTCCGGGTTGACTTCAATCCCCCGTGTACTGATCAGGTACCCCAGAAACTTCCCGGCCCCTACGCCAAACGCGCACTTCTCCGCATTAAGGCGCAACTTGTGCCGTCGGAGAACCTCGAAAACCTCCAGGAGGTCCCCCATATGCAAGGCTTCCTGTTTGCTTTTAACCACCATGTCGTCGATGTATACCTCGACCGTGCGCCCTATCTTGTCTCGGAACATTCTTGTCATCATTCGTTGGTAAGTGGCCCCGGCGTTCTTCAGTCCGAACGGCATCCTTGTGTAGTGGTAATTCGCCTCCGGGGAAATGAATGCCGTTTTCTCTTGATCCTCGGGCGCTAGGGCGATCTGGTGATACCCTTGGAAAGCGTCCAGAAAGCTCATCCTCGGGTGCCCACACGTGGCGTCTACCAACTGATCAATCTTCGGCACGGGAAAAGGGTCTTTCGGGCAGGCTCTGTTCAGGTCGGTGAAATCGACGCAGACCCGCCACTTGCCGTTCTTTTTCTTCACCACCACGGTGTTCGCCAACCAATCCGGGAAGATGATCTCCCGAATCACCCCCGCCTCCTTCAATCTCTGAACTTCCACTTTTACTGCCTCGGAGTGCTCCCAGGCTGATCTTCTCGGCCTCTGCCTTTTAGGGGTGAACGAGGGGTCAACTCCAAGTTTGTGCATGATGAATTCGGGATCCACCCCGGGCACCTCGTACGGACTCCAAGCGAATACGTCCACATTCTGTATCAGGAGCAGCAACATTTCTACCCTTTCCCGGTCCCCCATGCTCTCCCCTATTTGGAAGTACTTGTCCGTGTCCGGCAACACCTTCACCCTCAGCATATTCTCGGCACGGGCGACCTCCTTCTCTGGCGGGCCCTGTAAATGCTATAAAGGCGTCCCTGATGACGGACACTGGGGATCGGCCTGACCCTCCCGGTCGGTTTGCTCCTTCTTCCAATCGACCATGGCGATCAAACATTGCCTGGCCGCCTGCTGACTCCCTTGTATCACCGTGACACCATAATCAGTATGAAACTTGACCCTCATGTGCAGAGTGGACGGGACAGCCCCCATTGCATGTATCCATGGCCTTCCTAGAATCGCCGTGTAGGGGGAGTATGATGTAACTGCGAAGAAACTTACCATCACTTCCTTGCCCCCCATGTTCACGGGCAGAGAAATTTGCCCCTCGGGCGCCACCATCTTCCCATCGAACCCAACCAGGGGAGTGTTGTTCTTCGACAGGTCCACATCCCTCAACCCGAGCCCCCTGAACAGGTCCGGGTACATAACATCCGCTCCGCTTCCCTGGTCTATCATTATCCTCTTCACAATGAAGCCGCCAACCCTTGCCGATACTATCAATGCGTCGTCGTGCGGCTGAATGGTTCCTTCTAGATCACTGTCGTCGAAAGAGATCGGCTCCCGGGTAGGCCTGATCCTCTTCGCGGCAGGCGGCACGCCCGTACTCCCCTCTACCGATATCATCGTTAACACCTCCTTCCCCTTTGCCGTTGAAATGCCCCTCGGGGCGACGTGGATGACATCAATTATCCCAAGAGGGGGCGGAAGGGGATTCCCTCTGTGTGGGGCGCCATGCCCCGTCCCTCTATCCCCGGCATCCGTCACGAAATCCTTGAGGTGTCCTGCTTTTGCCAACTGCCCGAGATGGTCCTTTAGCACTCGGCACTGCTCGGTAGTATGCCCCCGGTCTTTGTGGTAGGTGCAGTACAGGTTCTGATTTCTCCTAGAGGGGTCGCCAGCCATCCGGTTCGGCCACCTGAAGTACGGCTCGTGCTTGATCTTATCCACGATTTTATGCACGGGCTCCTTGAACGTCACGTTCACCTCCCCTGCTGGTGCTGCCGGCTCTTGAATTCTCAAATTTCCCCGTGCCCTATGTTGAAAACTGTTCAGCCGAGGACGATCAGCTACCTGTGCTTTGCCTTTGCTCTGTATCTTATCGTCTTCCAACCGCTTGTACTCCTCGATGCGCCTCATCAGCTGCCTCATGTCCTCGGGAGGCTTTTTAGTTAACGACTCTCTCAACCCCGAGTCGTCAGGCAATCCCAATCTGAAGGTGCTTGCCGCAATCTTCTCGTTCCCTCCGCCAATCTCGTTGTAGAGCTCCCAGTATCGGTTAGCGTAATCCCGGAGGGTTTCCCCTGCCCTCATCTTCATAGATAACAGCGCGTCCACCGGTTGTTGCTCCCGGCTGCACGTCACGAAACGGGAACCGAACTCCTGTATTAGCTCGGCGAAACTGTGAATGGAGCCCTTGCGCAACCCGTTGAACCACCTTAAGGCCGTGGGACCAAGGCTGGAGGGAAAAACCTTGCACATCAGAGCGTCATTGCGGGTATGCAAAGACATCATCTGGATATAGTGGCTGACATGCTCTACGGGGTCTGTTTTCCCACCATACGAATTGAACGGCGGGCGCGTAAACCTATCCGGCATCGGTGCACGCTCGATATCTGCTGAGAATGGTGACCGAGCAGCCCTGCGCAATGCGCGGCTCATAGCATCCATGGCCGCATTCTCCGGCCGTCCCTCTGGAGACCCCGAGCCCCGATTCCCATATTCCCTCGACCGAGAGCGATTTCGCCGCCGATGAGACTCTGCTGAATGGGAACGGTCTCGGCGGCGACGGGACTCCCTCGAGTGCGAGCGCTCCCTGTGGTGGCGGGATCCTGATTGATTCGATCCCACCCCGCGTCTTTCTCCCTCGGCGCCTGCCCCTCTCCCTCGGTCGTCTTGACCTGCTCGGTGGCGCTCGTTTCGGGCTTCCAACTCCAGGTCCTGTACTTGCCTCCGCAGCCGCTCGAGCTCTTCATCCCTGGCGTCGTGCTGCCTATGCCGGGAGGCATGGGATGCCGTTCTCCCGGTTTGATACGACCCTTCCCCAAGGCCGGACCGCTCTTCCAGTTGCTCGTGGAACGGATCCTCGTGTCTTTTCTGCCTCTGTTCCCGCCAGGTGGAGCCCCTGGAAGACCCTGCCGAGCCACTCCCGGCGTTACCTCCAGACATCGTTCCTATATACGAGCCTTGGCAGAACCACTGCTTAGTAGGAGTTCCCACAGACGGCGCCAATTGTGCGCACCAAAAACTGAAACCCGTTGGGCTGGGCCTCACTCGGACTCACAACTTATTTGTATAGTGGGTTTGGATTTCCCACAATGGGTCGTTCCAAACACCAAGGCTCAAATGGAACGCTTTCCTCTTCTCGGGGACCTGACCTAGTTTCTTACTATGCTCTCTTTTTACACTCTTCCTTCCCCCAATTCTCCAACCCTTGTCTTCTCAATCCTTCTTGTATTTATAGCTCAGTGTCTAGTGGAGAGTCATAATTACTTGCCAGTAGGTGCAACCGGCGGTCCAGTATTATCGATGGTAAGTGGGTGGTTAGGTGGGAGTGGGAAGCGGTGACGGTGGCGTTGGAATTTGGTTCCCACTTCCACGATGGTTCCCGGCAGCGGTGCCTCTCCGAGGTATAACCGAGTAGGTACAGGGCGGGATGTTCCGCGAGCTGTGTGTTCATCACTGCTCGGGAAGGGTCTGCCGAGAAACGATGTAAAAGCAGATCGTGGGCCTGCAGCCCGCTGGGCTCGGGGTGGGCCGCTAGGCAGAGGGAGACTGGCCTTATGGGCCTTATACCCAGGCCAGGTCTCAAGGCCCACTACGGGTCATGGTGCGGGGACCGTACAAGCCTCATCAATATAGTAGGGAACTTACAAACGCTATATTAAGTTACACTAAGGCCTCGTTTGGGAGGAGGGAATGGAAATGAATAAAAAGAATAATTTTAGAATATTCTTCCATTCCCTTGTTTGGGAGTTTTAAAGACATGGCAAAACGGGCAGGTCGGGTCAATCGGGTTGCGGGTCAAACGGGTCACAGGTCAAAAACGGGTCATTTTAAGCGGGTTAAAATCGGGTTCGGGTCAATCGGGTTGCAAGTTGGGTTGGGTCGGGTCGGTTGAGTCGTATTTTTCACATGATTTTTTTTTTTTTTTTTTTATTTTTATAAAGAAAACAATATGTATTTACCATGTAGAAAATTATGTAACAAATTAATTGATGTAAAATGTATTATTTTGAATTCACCACTTATATCAAGAATGAACTCAGTTAAACTTATTAATATTTATTCAATAATTTTAAAATTATACAAATCCTAACATTGCTATCTAAAACAAAATAACACAAAGATAAGTAAAACAAATACACAAGTTTTATTTCTACACAATATCAACATTCCAAAATATAAAACAAAATTACAAATGACTTATTGGATAACTCATTTGATAAAGAATAAAAACATATAAGAAATTTACAATCTTGAAAATTAATTTTATAATCTATTATCAATTGTGGTTGACACTCTATTTCAATTTGAGATGTACTTTAAAGTTTGATTGCTTACTTATTTATACATGGTCTCTTTTATGAATATCATATCATTGTTAAGCAACACACACTCAAGGAAATATCATAATTTATTTTGAAAAGCCGTTTATTTTGGACATAAATTATTAAAAAATAGGTCTAAGTATTCATAATTTATACTAATTTGATACTTTAGCTTCACTATTTTCAAACTTGTGAATGTTTCTCACACATGTCTACAATTTTAAATCTATGTTTTTAACTCTACTGTAACTAGATTATCTTGGCATGTACTTTACTATTTGATATCTAAAAATCTTTACTCATTACAGAATGTTCAACTATTTATCTTTCAATTAATTTGCATGCGATTATGTAAATGTATCAATTGTTTCCTTAAAGTTCACAATAAACAATTAAACCAATATTGTCTTAGTTTTACTATTTTTTTACCCAAAAAAAAAAAAAGTTTTAAAAGCATAGTTCGGGTTCAGGTTAGGTCGGGTTGACCTGCAAAATACACGGGTCAACCAGTTTTTGCTTCAGGTAAAAAAAAAAATCGGGTTCGGGTTGAGTCGGATTTTCTGACCCGTTTTGCCATGTCTAGTTTTAATAGTGATAGGCCACAATCTGAATGACCCCTTGTGATTATACCAATTAATTAATTAGCCAAGTTATTAATTAATCAATTAATCATGCAATTGTGTGGAAGCACAAACAAATCACCAAAAACTAAATATGCAGCGGAAATTAAATAACACGGTGATTTGTTTACGAATGGGGAAAACCCTAGCGGCGAAAACCCCACCGGGTGATTTTCAGGTCACCACTCCCGAAACTCCACTATTATCAAATCAAGCGGTTACAAGTAAAGGAATCCCAAGTACCTTACCAACCTACAGTTGAACCCTTACCCCAATACCCAATTGGACTTGATCTGTAGTGACAATTTCCACCTTTGATGCACGGCTCCCAAGTACGTGACTAACCAATGCGCGGATCCCAGTACGCGTCTTCAAACACCAACTTTAGAAGGAGAGGTTGGCTGCAAAGTTCTTCAGTTCATCATACACAATGAAGATCAGGAAGATGCTTGGTTACAAAACCCTATGGTGCAAATATACAGCAACTTCAAGAGAGAAGATGAACTAGGTTAAGAACTTCGTCTTTTGATCACAATTTGCTTGAACAAGGATTGCTCAATGCTTTTTCAACTTGTGTCTTATTTGACGGCTCTTAAAACAATCCTTTTATATGTTTAGGGTTAGAAGAAAAGAAAACCCAAAACCATATTCACGGATCCCAAGAAAATCAAATCAGAAAACTGATTTTCGTAATTCTCGACAGATAGCAGGTGTCGAGGTAGCTATCGAGCAGGTGTCGAGAGTTAATGAAATTGCACTTCAGCTTGCTTTTTCTTGGACAGACTTGATGACTTCAACACTTGATCTTGAAACAATGTTTCTTGAAGTATTAAAAACACCTAGAACTACCCAATTACAAGTAGAGTGCGTTTTGTCATGAGGATTAGCCAATTTACATAAAAAGTGACATATGTTCTTAACAAGTGAAAAACACATATGTCCTAACAATCTCCCCCTTTGGCAATCCGTGACAAAACCACAACAAACAAATGAACATATAAGAGAAGTCATGAATCACTCAACTCATACTCACTTGTTGAATACAATAAAATCTATCCTAACACAAACTCTTGAAAAACTATGCAAGAAGAGAGTTTATGACAAGTAGACTTTGACAACCTGTATTTCTGAAACACTTTAAACAAAACTCATCAAGGCATCTTGTGTGAACCAGAAATAAATAGATTGCATACAAGTATAAAGAACATGTGTATAAAGATAGAGAAGAAACAACACATGAAGAGAGAGGTGAAAGAAACATACATCCACATATATCGAAAATAAGTACAATGTATGTAAAACTGGTCACAAGACCTCATATACAAGATCAATGTATCTAAAAGATAAGAAAAGAAAAGATACATCAAAACCTCACTACATCCCTCAAAAATATCAACACTCCCCCTATCAAAATGTCCTATACTAACTCTCCCCCTAAGATGACTACTCTCATAACCCAAAACTACTCCCCCTTTTTGTCACGAGTGACAAAGGGTAGAGTGTGATGTAGACATCTCATCAGTAGAGCTAGCATCTCCATCATCATCATCATCCTCAGAATCTGAAGCTACTGGAGTAGGTGGTGAAGGAGTAGCCTCTGGAGCAAAACCACCCATGGTCGCCTGCCGTCGTGCAATACGACCAACACGAACATTCACCTGATATAACTCAGCAGAGAGTGTATCAAGGCGAGTGTCCATGTGCTGCAGCTGCGCCATAATATCTCCTAGAGATACATCGCCCGTAGAGGAAGAAGGACCAGATGTAGATGGAGCGGATCTGGATGGAGCCGAACGGGAGGGAGGAGTGGCATCCATCTGTCTCGACCTAAACTGAGCCTCACTATGTTTTACGGTAGCGGCATCTATGGCACAGATATGAGTGAAGTGGTCGGACACAGGAAAAGGGATAGAAAAATGGCGTAAGATCCTCGTGATAGCGGAAGGAAAGATGAGCTTATCACGGGACGCCGAATCTAGATGGACATCTATGATAGACAGGATGAAGTGAGAGGGAAAGTCTATAGTAAGATGCTCTAGAAGTGATAGAAAAAATCGAGCACGAGGCTCTGTGATAGAGTTGTAGTGAGAGAGTGGATGGAGTACAAAAGTCATCACCATGTTAAGAAATCGAGGACCTTTAGCAAAAGGCCTACATGATGTGTACAGATGCTCACCCCAATCAGCAGGACGCTGACAGAAGGCAGAGATGAGCTCTTCTTTGGACACAGTCCTCAGACGCTCACAAGAAGGGTAATCGGGAAACTCTATCCTAGGTACCCTAAGCACATCCGCAACTAGCTGCGGAGTGACAGGAATGCGCGTACCTCGAACGCGAGTGAAAAAGAGAGGTACTGAACGATCAATCCCGTGCATGTTGGAGTAGAACTCCTGAATGAGCACGAGAGGGCAAGTGACCGGGATGTCACACAGTGACCCCCATCCCCTACTGTGAATGACAGAGGAAAGGTCAGTGTCGGCGAAGTCCGCCAAAATGACTTGGCGTTCCGAATGAACACCTCGTCTAGAAAAGTTCTCAGTAAATGCCTTTTGGGCATCTATATCACGGAACCGAATGTTAAAAGGAGCAGAATCAGAAGAAGAGGAAGCTCCAGAACGCAGAGGGTTCCGAGCAGGAGTGGATTTACGTTTGGGTGCCATAGACACTACTAACGTAAAATAAGGAGAAAGAGATAGAGAGGGAGACAAACAGAAAATTCCCAAATCAGTTCAAATATGACAGATATATGAACAAAGAGTACGTATGCATGGGAATGCATGAACATATGACATGCAAAACAGAAATATCATCATGGGCTCAGCCCAATCCAATTCTAGCAGCATATAAACAAAGTACTCACATCTAAATGCATGAAAATATCATTATAATGCACATGAAATGCAATGTATGACATTTTAAAAACATTTAAGTACAAACTCAACCCAAAATTTGAAGAAAAACCTCATCAATTTTGAAAAACCCCAAAAATTTTCAAAAACCCCAAAACCTAAATTTCAAAACATGAAATGCATGAATAATGAGGGAAAGAGAGATCATACCAAGTGATTTGAAGCAAGGAAGGGCCGAAAATCACGTGGATTGAGGATTTGGAGTGAGAAAAAGGAGTTTGGGAGAGGAACAGTCGCGGACAGATCGAGAGAGATCGAGAAAATGAAGTGCAGATCGCGAGAAAACCTTATATAGACCCTTCAGTAAATCTCGACAGCTAAGGTGTCGAGAGGTATCGAGGAAGCTGTCGAGGAAGGTATCGAGGAAAAAGCCTTCGACAGATGAAGGTGTCGAGAAGGTGTCGAGGTACAAGACCAATTTCAGAGATCAGAAGCTCGATCGATCGACAAGATATCGAGAAGACAGAAGGTTTCTCAATCGATCCACCAAGTATCGAGGAAAGTGTCGAGATTGCGATAAGAAAAGCTTGAGAAGCTCGACAGATGACCAGGTGTCGAGGAGGTGTCGAGGAGGTGTCAAGCCTTCAGTGAAAAACAGTTTTTCGAGAAGAGAAAAACACAAACATGAATGCAATTCAACTTACACCTCAACCATAGATCCACTCAACATATTAAGCTCTCAAAATCATCTCTCAAAAGAAGATAAAAGCACATGGATCCTCAGAAACACACACACACACTAAACAAGTCTAACCAATTTTATATTTCAAAAACAAGTCAAGACAGTTTAGTGAGCATACACTAGCATATGTAAACACTTGTGATGGCCAAATCACATTGTACCTGCACATGTATCAAGAGTAGCAAAGAATATTGCGTGTTGTGTGTGAAAAACATCGCAAGAATGCATATGTGTATACATGTTATGACGATCTGAGATATGAGAAAATAACTTTAACTCACACACAATCATAACTGTTTGATGGGGACTATCACCTTCGAGGTACATCCTATAACTCCCACATCTCCTAGAAAACACGCTTGCAATCATATTTAAAGCATCTTTAATATTTTTGCTTTATATTTTCTTTGCATATTTTCTTTTAAGCATATCATGCATGGGCATAAAAAGAGAGAAAAGAAATACCCAAGATGTTAAGCATTTGACATCGCACTTTTGCTATGCCGAAGCATACGAATGTCTTTGACACTGCACTTTTGCTATGCCGAAGCATACAGGTGTCATATTATGATTGGTGGGTAATAGTGGTGAGATGGTTATTTATGCCTTTCTCTTAGGATTTTCTAGTCCTACCCGTCAAAAATAGTGATGTGAGTGTTAAGTTTAAGAGATAACTTAATCTTACTCATCACAAACAAGAGCCACAAAGCTCACTTGCTTAGTTGTGCATAGAGATGCTCATCTAAGCTACAATAGATACAAAGTTTAGAAACTTTGTTTCAATGGCCATCCAAGGTACACAAATACCAAAGTACACAAAACACACACTGTTTTTGTATTTTTCTGATTTTTCATAATTTTTTTTTATTTTTATATTAAAAACAAAATAAACAAAACTGAAAATAAACAAACAAAAACATGTTAAACAAAGCAAAGCAAAAACTAGACTGACTCAGCAGAAAAGTAAAACACACAAGCAATGCAACAAATAGAAAAAAAACAAGAAGGGAAAAGAAAGTGATAAAATCACTTAGAGTCCTTTTTCTTCCACATCTTGGAAGAACCTTTCCTTTGATTGAATCCTTGAACCGGCGGTGAGGGGGAAGAATTGAAACCGTTCAAGTTCGAAAGGAACATGAGGGCTTTCAGAAGATCTCCAAGAGGAGCAAGAGAGGATTGAAGCTGAGTTTGGCTTCCAGATGCTATCATGCCATTGCTCTGTTGAGTGGCTAGCCACTTATAGCAATTTGGTCGAGTATGACCGGCAGCTCCACAATGATGACAGAGATGCTGCTTCTTTTGTTTAGGCTTTTGAGAGTTAACCTTCTTAGCCCTAGGGTTCTTAGCATCTTTCTTATCTTGCTTAGGGGGTGCTCCTAAGATAGATTTATTCTTGTCTAAGTTCTCACTAGCTAATTTAGTTTTAACATCAACATTCTCAATTTCAGTGTTATTAGCAGGAGGAACAAAAACAGTATTGCTAGTAGAAGCAGTATTAGAGAAAGAAAGACCATACCCCAAAGTAGTTCGATCCGAAGCAGATTTCTGATTTTTGAGCATCTCATCAAGCTTTGCACTTGAAGTCCTCTCCAATTAAGCTCTAACTTGAGACAGCTCCGCTTCAAGCTTCTTGGTCTTCTCAGCCAAAAATTTGTTCTCAAATCTCAGTGCTCCAATAGTTTGATTCGCCTCATCAAACTTTATGGATAACTCTTCACGATCGAGTTCCACCTCACTGAGCTTCTTGGTGGCCAGCCTATATAATTTCTCATGCTTTTCAGAGAGCTTGTAAAGCTTCTCATAGGCTGAATGGATATCATCTTGATCATCCATCTTCTCAAATTTTGACTCCACCAGTTCTTCTTCTTCATCCACTTCTTCAACAATCCCTTCAGTAGGATTGACTATGGCAGTGAAGGCATTTAAGATTCCGTCATCCTCATTGTCGAAATCATCTTCAGGCTCAGTGTCACTTAAGGTTGCAGCAAGTGCCTTACTCTTCCCAATGCTCTTGAGATATGTCGGGCATTCATGCTTCATGTGACCGAACCCATGACATCCAAAGCACTTTGGTCCTGCAGGAACAGTGTACTGACCGCCATCCTTAGCATCCTTCTTCCCTTTGTCTTGGCTTTTAAACTGGGAAGAACTGAACTGCCTACGGTCCTTGTCGAAGCTCCTTCCATTGGCATTCTTCATGAACTTCTTGAATTGCCGGGTGATGTAGGACTTCATCTTGGAGTCTTCATCATCGGAAGACTCATCTGTATCACTGCTCTTTGCCTTCAAGGCCATGCTTTTGCCTTTACTTGACTTGCCAATCCTAGATAACCCTATTTCATAGGTTTGCAAGTTTTCGACCAGCTCAGTCAAAGGAATCTTGTCAATGTCCTTTGATTCCTCTATCGCCGTAATCTTGGCATGGAATCTCTCAGGTAGAGATCTGAGCACCTTCCTTACAATCTTGGGTTCAGGGATGGTTTCCCCAAGATTGAAGGCTGAGTTCACTATGTCCTTGAGCTTGGCATAGAACTCATCAAACGACTCATCCTCCTCCATCTTAATTTCTTCAAAGCTTGTAGTGAGCCTTTGAAACTTTGAATCTTTGACAGCCTTTGTTCCTTCATAGGTTGTCTGGAGGATGGTCCAAGCCTCCTTAGCAGTTTCAGTTGAGGATATCTTTTTGAACTCCTCATTGGTGACTGCGCTAAATAGGGCATTTAACGCTCTGCTGTTAAAGTTAGCCGCCTTGATCTTTGCATCATCCCAATCGGCCGGTTCTTCTTTTGGCTTAGTCCAGCCAATCTCTACAGCTTGCCACACCTTTTCATCTAAAGACTGCAAGAAAACTCTCATGCGTACTTTCCAGTATGCATAGTTAGTGCCATCAAATAAAGGAGGTATGATTAAAGATTGTCCTCTATCCATGACAAACAGGGGTCAATGGATCAACACAGCAAAGATTAAACCTAATCAGAGTGTGCCCGCTCTGATACCACTTGATAGGCCACAATCTGAATGACCCCTTGTGATTATACCAATTAATTAATTAGCCAAGTTATTAATTAATCAATTAATCATGCAATTGTGTGGAAGCACAAACAAATCACCAAAAACTAAATATGCAGCGGAAATTAAATAACACGGTGATTTGTTTACGAATGGGGAAAACCCTAACGGCAAAAACCCCACCGGGTGATTTTCAGGTCACCACTCCCGAAACTCCACTATTATCAAATCAAGCGGTTACAAGTAAAGGAATCCCAAGTACCTTACCAACCTACAGTTGAACCCTTACCCCAATACCCAATTGGACTTGATCTGTAGTGACAATTTCCACCTTTGATGCACGGCTCCCAAGTACGTGACTAACCAATGCGCGGATCCCAGTACGCGTCTTCAAACACCAACTTTAGAAGGAGAGGTTGGCTGCAAAGTTCTTCAGTTCATCATACACAATGAAGATCAGGAAGATGCTTGGTTACAAAACCCTATGGTGCAAATACACAGCAACTTCAAGAGAGAAGATGAACTAGGTTAAGAACTTCGTCTTTTGATCACAATTTGCTTGAACAAGGATTGCTCAATGCTTTTTCAACTTGTGTCATGTTTGACGGCTCTTAAAACAATCCTTTTATATGTTTAGGGTTAGAAGAAAAGAAAACCCAAAACCATATTCACGGATCCCAAGAAAATCAAATCAGAAAACTGATTTTCGTAATTCTCGATAGATAGCAGGTGTCGAGGTAGCTATCGAGCAGGTGTCGAGAGTTAATGAAATTGCACTTCAGCTTGCTTTTTCTTGGACAGACTTGATGACTTCAACACTTGATCTTGAAACAATGTTTCTTGAAGTATTAAAAACACCTAGAACTACCCAATTACAAGTAGAGTGCGTTTTGTCATAAGGATTAGCCAATTTACATAAAAAGTGACATATGTTCTTAACAAGTGAAAAACACATATGTCCTAACAAATAGAGGGAATGGAAAGTCCATTCCCTTGTTTTGGAGTTTAAGTAGGAGGGAATGGAATGGGTAGAAGGGAACACTCATTCCTCTCTATTCCCTTAAAATCTCAAATTTTCATTCTCCCCGAAATTAGGAGGAATGGGAGGGAATGAAATTAGATTTAATGAATTTTTTACTAAAACTCCCAAAATACCTCTATATATTCAACAATTTATTTTAAAATAGAGGTCTAATAGTAATATTGTCATAAAATGATTCCATTCTTTTCCCTCTATGTTACTCCCAAACAAGATTACTTACATTCCATTCATTTTCATTCCTTTCCATTCCTTTATTTTAAAACATCCAATCAAGGTTACTTAATTTTATTCCATTTCATTCTTTTTCATTCGTTTCCCTTACTTAAATACATTCCATTCCATTCCATTTATTTCCATTCCCTTCTAATCATTCCATTCCATTCTATTCTCTTATGAACTCCCAAACGAAGCCTAAGGCTCCGCTTGGGAGGAGGGAATGGAATGGAATGGAATGGAAAGGAATAAAAAGAATAATTTTAGAATATTCTTCCATTCTCTTGTTTAAGAGTTTTAATGGAGGGAATGGAAAGTTCATTCCCTTGTTTGGGAGTTTAAGTGGGAGAGAATGAAATAGATAGGAGGGAATACTCATTCCTCTCTATTCCCTTAAAACCTAATTTTCATTCCCCCCGAAATTGGGAGGAATGGGAGGGAATGAAATTAGATTTAATGATTTTTTTTACTAAAACTTCCAAAATACCCTTATATATATTCAATCATTTATTTTAAAATAGGGGTCTAATAGTAATATTGCCGTAAAATTATTTCATTCCATTCCCTCCACGTTGCCCCCAAACAGGATTACTTACATTCCATTCATTTTCATTCCTTTATTTTAAAACATCTAAACAAGGTTACTTAATTCCATTTCATTTCATTATTTTCCATTCCTTTCCCTTACTTAAATACATTCAATTCTATTCAATTCATTTCCATTCCCTTATGAACTCCCAAGCGGAGCCTAAAGGAATTGCATCAGCTTTGGTGAAATTGGGTAGTGTTTTGTCTTCTAAATATGTGAGTTATCAGCATTGTGAAGTAGATGGAGAAAATAAACAGGTAGGAGAAATGCGCACCCTAGTTCGGAAAAAGCTAAATAAAATGTTCAAGCGCGGACAGCAGGGTGCTGATTCAACTGGAAGACTGGACAAGACATTGGAACAAATTTTGAGAGAAGCTATGGACGACATGAGTATACAAGAAAAGTGCTCTGAAGTAGAGAGGGAAGATGATGACTCGTTAGAGAAGGAAGAGGAGAGTGTAACTTTTATATATTAGGGTTGAACAAATATTTTCTATTTCAAAAACTCATGAAAAATGTTACTTGTTTTCTAAAAGAAATATTAATGATTTCATTGCCAAAAAACTCAGTTATTTGCATATTGGTATGGTTCAAGTTGCTATTAAACCACTCACTCGAAAGGATATCAATGCTTCTGTTCTCATGTGTTTACGAGATGCTAGATTTAAGCACTTTAAAGATAGCATTCTTGGTATGATTACTGCTTCTTTGTATGATGGTCCTGTTTATTTCAATTGTTATCCTGATCTTACTCTTGCTTTGGATGATCCTAATATTGTTAAAGCTCTAACTTTGAATATTGCTTCATCTGGTTATATCATGGACAAAGGTAGTACACCTTTTGCTTTGATTTACCGCATTTATTACAGATTGTTGGGTACTTAGCTAAATCCTGGTTGTTTGAATCATAGAGAACCTTTTGGTAAAACCATGTTAATTCAACGTTCAACTCCTGATGCTAAAGTTCAAGTTCCAAAAATGATTCAATGGCAAGATGTCAAGCTTCCCACTGAATGGTTGTTGGAACAAGAATCCCCTGTTGCTAAACCTGTTTTTGATGAACTAGATCTCACAAATATTCAACAATATCTTGATGGTATTGTTAAAATAAGTTTTCAAAACATTTAACCCTTGAGGATCAATGAAGGAAGACATTCCTTTGCTGGATCTGAAAGTATTTCAAAAAGAGATCAAAATCTCAATGAATTTTTACAAAAGAGTTTTGAAAAACCCACTGATTTAAAATTAAAAGGTGTTTCAAGTGATAAGTCTCAAATCAGTGTTGTTTTCTATTCAGCTAAAGCTGAACCTTCTTCTCCGTATGACAGATCTGCTAATGAGGAAGAAGATTGTAAGGTTGAAATTTATCAACCATCTTGTTGGCTTTATTCTGTGCTAATTTGCTTGTAATTTAGCACTTAGTAACCCTGTATTTAGGTGGGATTCATATAAGGGTAGTGTGTGAAGAGAGTGTGAAGAAAAGCTCAAGTTTGTGCAAAGAAGCAGAGTTTCGCAGCTAGGACTCGCGGCTGACTCGTGATTGGCAAGCCGCCAACTGCTGTGCACGTGAGAAGCATGCGGGGAGGTGAAGGGTCACGCTAGCTGTCGCACTACAGGACAAAAGTCCCAGGCTAGCCAGGCCATTATCTCGCGACTTGGATTAGTCGTGAGGCCAAGCCGCCAATCAGCCCTGTTTGGGAAAAACTGACTATTCGTATTCCAAACACACACCACTATATATAGACCCTTATACCCACGAAACGTAGAGAGCTCCCAGAGAGAATTTTGAGAGAGAAACCCTAGAGAAAAACAAGATTGCCTCATCCCCAAACTTCATCTAAGAGACTTTTCAAATTCCTCTACTCTCTTCCTCTCCATTGTTACATCCTTGAGAGGTCATTGACTAAATCCTTTTCTCATCACACCCACGTCTGTGAGAAGATTCATTTGGTGCTAAGGGAAGCAGTTTGGAAGGAACCAATATTCATTGGTTGATGCTATGGTTTAGTAGCGGAATCCGGTAAGCTAGAAAAGAAAAAGGTTCGACGCAACCTCGTTGGAGCAGGAAGCTTAGAGGGCTTAGGTACCTGGGTAGATTAGGCTTGGAGGGTCTATTGCTGTTCATGTATCCCAATTACATTTTCTAGTGGATTATTGACTGCTTGAAGGGCGGTGGAGAGGTTTTACGCCGAGAGCTTCGATTTCCTCTTCGATAACACATCGCGTGTTGTCCTTGTGTTTGCATCTCTCTTCCCTTTATCTTTACCATTTAATTACTGCTGTGATTGTGATTATTTATGGTTTAGATTGTTTATCAATTATGTTATAAGCTTGTTATCATTTTCCGTACATACATTGTTTGATATAAAGCTTGAATTGGTAATTTTGTTATTGGGGGTCTAAACGTTCATAGTGTTTTCAACGCTATTTGAACTTTCAATTGGTATCAGAGCGGGTGCACTTGTGGCGGTTTAAATACCTTAGTGCGATCCTTGACCCCTTGTTGAGATGGATAGGTCTCAATCTCTTAATGTACCACCGTTTTTTTATGGTAATAATTATGCATTTTGGAAAGTCCGCATGAGGGCGTTTTTGTGTTCTATTGATGATGTTGTGTGGGATGCTGTTGAGGTTGGTTGGACTAGGCCGGAGGTTGCCAAATCCACTTGGGATAAGGCAGCTCTTGCGACGGCTAATGCTAACAGTAAAGCATTGAATGCTATTTTCTGTGGTATCTCTCCAGAAGAATTTCACAGGATTTTATCACCGTTGCTAAGGAAGCATGGAAAATTCAGGAGACAACTTATGAAGGGACTAAGAAGGTGAAAGACACCAAACTACAGATGTTGACCACTTGCTTTGAGGAGCTAAAGATGAGTGAGGATGAGTCTTTTGATTCATTTTACAGTAAGCTGAACGAGGTGGTCATCGGCAAATTTAATTTGGGGGAAAAGACAGAGGATTCTAAAGTTGTAAGGAAGATTCTTTGGTCGCTACCAGAAAGTTTTCGTGCCAAAGTAACGGTCATTGAAGAGAGCAAGGATCTTGACGACATTAAAGTTCAAGAGCTGGTCGGTTCACTGTAGACGTACGAATTGTCACTGCCCACGCAGAAGAAAAGCAAATCTCTTGCTCTTAAAACAATTGATGAGAGACTGGTATCTCATGACTCTCCGGAAGAGGATGCAGTAGATAAAGATGTGGCGTACCTTGTAAAGAACTTCCGGAAATTCTTAAAACTCAAGAATGGTGGAAAATTTGGTGATAAAGGAAAATTTCAGAGTTCCGGGAGGGAGAAGAAAGAATTCCGAAGGAAAGATGATAGAGATTCCCAATCCTCTCAAGGAATTACATGTTTCGAGTGTAATGGACATGGACACTTCAAAAAGGAATGTCCCAATTATTTGAAGTCAAAAGGAAAGGTCTATGCCACTACCTTGAGTGATACTGATTCATCAAATTCTGACTCTGAAGATAGTTGTGACGGAGAAGGAAATTACTCCGCATTCATGACCATTGCACATGTGGAATCCTCGGATGATTTGGGTTCACTTGTGAAGGAGCTTGGCGAACATTCTGATTTGGAGTCTATTGGGATTGTTGAAGAATCAAAGGCTGAAGAAGATGAAGATACATCTAGTCTTCAAAAGAATTACGCCTTACTTCTTGAGAAATTGGGTGAGTATACAAAGGTGGCAAAGGCGGCTGTGAAGAAGATGAAAAGAGTTGAGGAGGATTATAAAAGTCTCCTGGTCAGATACAAGGAGGCAAAGTGTGAGATTGAAGCACTTAATGGTGAGCTATCAGAAGCTTACACAAAAGTGAGATTTCTTGAGCAAGAGGTGGTGCAAGCTCATGCTAAAATAGATAGGGTCTCCTCCAAGATGTTAGATGATGTCATTTCATCTCAAAAACATGCCTCAGACAAGTCCGGGTTAGGATATATTGGAGGAAGTAGCTCATCAGCCAATGTCACCAAATAAGTGAAGTTTGTAAAGGCCAAAGAGATGGTTGTGGATAAGCCTATTCCTGAGAAAGTTAAGACTGAGAGGAAGAAGAATGTGAATGATCAACGGGTGGTAAACAAGTCCCCCAATCAATCAGAAGCCAGATTTGGAGCTAGAGGAAGATCATTTCCAAGATCATAACAAGGTCCTAGAACGAACTATCTTTGTCACTATTGCGGATTGCAAGGACATACTAGACCCAACTGTCATAAGCTGAGAGCATTGAACAATGCAAGCGCTCCTCGATCAAGAGGAAGGAGAAATGACGAGAGGTCTTGGGGTGGTGAGCAACCAAGAAGTCAAAATCGTGATCCAAGAATGATGGACATTATGAAGATGATCGGTGCCTTCACAAATTGCTTGGAAAGCTTCACAAGAAGGTTTGAAAGTCCTAATTCTCGTACCCAATCCGTTAAGGATATCACCCCAAACGCACGTGACGTGTGGGTGACGAAGGGTACTCATGCATAAGCATTGCAATATGTCCATGCATTAATACTTCCCATGTTTGTGAATATGCTTGGTTGCGTGTTTCTTGCAAGTTTTTAAGTTGACATTTTGTTTGTATGTTTGTTTTTGGTTCAAATGTGTTTACTTTGTTATTTATGTTGTTTTTTATCAATCTTTTACTACTTTTGTGTCAAAAATTCAAAAACCACATAAAAAGTAGAAAATCCAAAAAGTTTGATCAGCTTTGTTGAGTCTTGTCTCAAAGCAAGTTTTGCGTTGTACATTTGTACTAATGGCTTTGTGCATTTAACGAGTTTAGCTTGTATCTTATGCACTCATATCATTGTGGAAGAAATTCTGAAATCTATGTGACTGTTGTAAATAGATTTTCAACCTTGTCATGAATGATTAGTGAATGGTTTTGTTGATCTTGAGACATGCATAGACTTGTGCCTATATATCTTCCCACTTTTATTTTATCGCTTTACACAAAGAGCTCACCAAATGTAAATCTCCAAATGAAAAGAGATATTGAGCTGCAAAATCCTGTCGCACATACTAGTATTTGAATAGGAAAAAGGGAAAGCAACCAAAATAAGTTATATGATGCCCAAAAAGCCAAAGGCTAACCATCAAATTGAAATATTAAAAATTTCAGGCATCAATCTCACAATGAGATTTGTTAATTCAAAAAGATCAAATGTTATGTTAAAAATGGAGCCAAATGAAAAGCTTCAATGAATTGTACTCAAGTTTATGTGGAAGGTCATATATGCATACTTCTATAATTGAGATGAGTCACATTATCTAGTGCTAGTTGTGTATGCCTTGATTGAATTGATCATTGAAGCTTCACATTAGACTAAGGACTATCTCATTTTTGATATCCACACACAACACACAAGTCTATGTTCAAGAAATGCCATACTCATTTGTGTGATTGTACTTGTTTAAATGTGTTTTCACAAGCTCAATCTTTGTTGATCAAACATAAAAAGATTTTTGAGTGTTTTAGTTTGTTTTTGGAAAGTGTTTTTGTTTTTACAAAAATGTCAAAAATTTCAAAAACAGTGTTGCCCTGTTTTGGCGACTCAGTCGCGGGTAGGTCAAGTCGCATGCTCCAGTTGCGAAGCTCTCTTCGAGATTTTCGCTGGTCACTGGCGAGTCAAGGTCTCAGTCGCGAAAAATACTAAGAAAATTTTTTAAAAAAATTTGAGTTTTTATGATTTTCGTGACTCAGTGTGGCGACTTTTACGCTGGTGGAAGGTCCAGTCGCAAGGAGTACTCAGAGATTTTTGTGGCTCATCTCACGACTATCTCGCGGGTAGACCTTCTAGTCGCGAAAAACACTTAGAAGATTTTTTGAAAATCTTGGTCTTACAGTGTTTCGCGACTTAACCTGGCGACTGACTGGCGACTTAATCCAGTCGCGAAAAATGCGTGTTTTGCGTTTTAAAGACAGTTTTTAAATTTTTTTTTAGTTTTTCCCTCGAATTTTAGTGACTGTTCATTGTCTTTCCCATTTCTCTCTTTCAAACACTCCGTGTATTTCTGAAAAAGCCTTCATTTTTGCATCATGTCTTCATCAAACACCAAGAAAAAGGTATGGGTTTTCTTGTCTTTACTTCATACTTCATGATTTCTTTGTTATTCTCTTGAATTTGGGTGTTGTGATGCTGGTTTGTATTTTGAGGGGTTCGTACATGGGTTTGCTTAAATTGTTGTGGTTGATTGTTTGGGGTTGATCGTTTTTGTTGCTAATTTCTCTCTGTCATTATACTTGTCGTTGCTCTAAACCTTTGTGTTTGATAGATTTTACAATCTTTGGGTCTATGGGTTTTGGTATCTTTTCTGATTTTGTGTCTGGGTGTTTCAAATTGTTTGAAACTTTGGGTTTGTTTGACTCTTATTGCTATGTGTTTATCTCTTTGTCTTGTCTTGTGTGGGGTTCTGCCTTAAGGTGTTATCTTGCAATTTTCATTGTCATTAAGGCATGTCTCATTGACTTTTGCTTATGGTTTCCATTGCTTTATGGGTTTGTGTGTTCTAAGTTTTGTTGTTCTTGTCTTGCCTTTACTTCGTTTCTTATTCTTCATGTGTTTTCATGTTTCTGTCTATTGAGAGTTTATGCTTTATATTATGGGTCATGAATGTGCTGTTCCATTCATATCATGGTCTTGGTATTTTGTCATTTGTAACTTTGTGTTGCACATTACCCATTTGGCACTGAGTTGTCTCTGTCATTCATCATATTTGTTTGATTATGTCCTCTTGGTGTTAGACTTGTCCATGGCTCTGTGATTCTGTGAAATTTTTTTCACACTTTTATGTCTGAATCTAATCATACTAATGGGTGTATCCTGTGGCATTGCATTTGGTTCTCTGCTGTGTGTTTGATGCTTTTCAGTTGACTCGTTGTTCCTCCAAGGGCAAAGACATTGTAACCGACGATCCGTCAACCCCGGTTGCTAAACGAACTTGACGATCATCTAAGTCATCTAGGGACTCTTCCACTGAGAGATTCAGGACACCTATTGACTCAAAGACATACACGGACACTTTCAAAGAGGCTTCTGCCATTGTGGAAAGAGTTGTCAAGTTTGATACCCTAGGGACAACATTTATCCCTAAGATTTTTGAAGAAAGAGATTGGGCTGACCTATTTGGAAATTTTGAGGATCCAACTGAAGAATTGGTCAAGGAATTCTTCTCAAATGCCAGATACACAGGGGTCGAGTTGAAATGCTGGGTACGAGGAACATAATTTTCCGTGAATGCTGACTACATTGCTAAGGTTCTTCGCATCACCAGACCAAAAGATGTGGATCGAACTCCATACGATGACAGAGAACTTCAGGCACAAGACATCCTTCATGTTCTTGGGAATGAACATAAAGTGGGAAGCATAGGATCATCTATAAACACTGCATTGTTCTCGCCTGAACTGACAACTCTGAAGCTGATCATGTTCTCCAATCTCTACCCACTGTCAAACACTGCCTTCATCAGTCTTGGAAGGGCTAAATTTTTGTGTGATCTCATTACCGGTGCTCCGATTGACATCTGTGCTCACATATTGCAAATCATTGGGAAAACAGCGGCTCGTTCAGCAACACGAACAATTCTTCCATTCTGCAGTTTAATCATGAAGATTGTACTTCGTGAAGGTGTTAGTCCTTCATCAGATGAGAAAGTCCTGCCTCGCTCTCGACCAATATCAATATACACTTTCCAAGCAAGCAAGAGTCACTCCTCCAAGAAACCTAAAATTGAGCCATCCACACAGGCATCTCCATCTACTCATGCTACAGCTACTCCTGCACAATCAACCGGCACCTCATTTGTTCCTCCTGGATTCCAAATTCCCAAGCAAAGTTACTTCATTGAAAATGTGCTTCAACGGATTTCTGATTTGGAACGGCTTCTCAACTCATATCACAGTCAAACTCAAATGCGTCTCGGAACCATTGAGTTACAATTAGATAACATCCAACAGAAGCTGGAAGACAGCCTTTAGCTATTCGTGCCAAAAAGGGGGAGAGCAGCACAGTAAGGGGGAGCAAAGCTTAAACATGAAAAGGAGTGTGCATACTGAAAGGGGGAGTGTTTTTATAGTTGTTATACATTTATATACTTTGTTGTGTTCTTTAGAGTTTTTATCCTTGTTGATATGGTTTTATACTTTTGGAAAACTTGTGGCTCTCTGGTACAGTTATTTATTTCGGTAGTTATTCAGTATATATAATATGATGTCATTCAGCATATCTTCCTTATGTTTTTTGGTTTGTACCTGGTACCTTTGTAGGTTGTTAAGGTTTTTGTTCTTATTTTGTACCCATATTGCTTTTGTAAGCTTTTAGGGTTTGGTTCTATGCACTTGTAGGCTTTATGGTTTGTACCTTGCTTTATGCAGCCTGCGTGCTATGTTAAATCAGTACTTCTAACTAAATGTTATGCATTTCCTTTTAAGTACTGTCACTCTTGTGCCTGTGTAGGATTTTTCCTAGATGCATATACTTCATGTACTGTGCATTGGTTGAGTGTTGGCCATTCAAGTGATTTGCCTTGTGTTTGTCAACTTGAATGTTCGGATGTTCATTCCAAGTATGAATGAGCATTGTGATCACTTGTATGTAGTGATTACCTATTTTTTGGTCTTGCCATGGTTTATTGCTTTATTCCAATGTGCTTGATCGCATTGTGCTTGCTCCATATGCATTACAAGTTTTCTACATACAATGAACTTATTGTGTTGTTGTGTTTCAGGAGTTCTTGTTCTTATGGTTCAAAAGCTTCACAGATTCTAGAGTTAGGTGTGAATGAGTTTTTCAACTGTTCCCAACTCACGCGTTAAGTCTAGAGTTTGTTTTAGGGTTTTGTCACAGAATAGCCAAAGGGGGAGATTGTAAGGTTGAAATTTATCAACCATCTTGTTGGCTTTATTCCATGCCAATTTGCTTGTAATTTAGCACTTAGTAACCCTGTATTTAGGTGGGATTCATGTAAGGGTAGTGTGTGAAGAGAGTATGAAGAAAAGCTCAAGTTTGTGCAAAGAAGCAGAGTTTCGCGGCTAGGACTCGCGGCTGACTCGCGACTGGCAAGCCGCCAACTACAGGCACGTGAGAAGCACATAGGGGAGCTGAAGGGTCGCGCCAGCTGTCGCACTACAGGACAAAAGTCCCAGGCTGGCCAGGCCGTTACTTCGCGACTTGGACAAGTCGCGAGGCCAAGCCGCCAACCAGCCCTGTTTGGGAAAAACTGACTCTTCGTATTCCAAACACACACCACTATATATAGACCCTTATACCCACGAAATGTAGAGAGCTTCTAGAGAGAATTTTGTGAGAGAAACCCTAGAGCAAAACAAGATTGCCTCATCCCCAATCTTCATCTAAGAGACTCTACAAATTCCTCTACTCTCTTCCTCTCCATTGTTACATCCTTGAGAGGTCATTGACCAAATCCTTTTCTCACCACACCCACGTCTGTGAGAAAGTTCATTTGGTTTTAAGGGAAGCAGTTTGGAAGGAACCAATATTCATTGGTTGATGCTATGGTTTAGTAGCGGAATCCGGTAAGCTAGAAAAGAAAAAGGTTTGGCGCAACCTCGTTGGAGCAGGAAGCTTGGAGGGCTTAGGTACCTGGGTAGATTAGGCTTGGAGGGTCTATTGTTGTTCATGTATCCCAACTACATTTTCTAGTGGATTATTGGCCGCTTGGAGGGCGGCGGAGAGGTTTTACGCTGAGGGCTTCGGTTTCCTCTTCGATAACACATCGCGTGTTGTCCTTGTGTTTGCATCTCTATTCCCTTTATCTTTACCATTTAATTACTGTTGTGATTGTGATTGTTTATGATTTAGATTGTTTATCAATTCTGTTATAAGCTTGTTATCATTTTCCGCACATACATTGTTTGAAATAAAGCTTGAATTGATAATTTTGTAATTGGGGGTCTAAACGTTCATAGTGTTTTCAACGCTATTTGAACTTTCAAAGATGATACTAAATCTGTTTGTCCATCTAATTCTGATTTTCCTCCTATTGAAAATCCTGTTAACCAATTAAGAGTTTTGACTGTTTTAGATGAAAACTTTGAAATTGATATGGTTTCATTATTCAATGAATTTATGCTTTCAAAAAATAGACCTAAAAGGAAATATTTCCAAAATAATTTTGCTCAGTCTGAAAAAGACCGTGTTAAAAGAAAATGGAAAGAAAAAATGCATCAATTGAAAAAACATATTTTGTTTTTTGATTTCCTTGAAAATTATTATGTTTCAAAAGATGAAGTTTCAAAAAATCATTTGAATGTGATAAAGAAAGAAAATTTTGTTAAAAGTGACAAAATCAAAGAAAATTTTGTTGAAAGTGACAAAACCATTGTTCGGTCTAGTCATCCACCCCTTGAGACTGTTTTGATAACTACTGGCAACATTGATGTTAAAGCTTCTCCTTTCAAAATTGTTGATGATCAAACTCCTATTGTTAGTCTTATTGAACAAAACAATTTTACTAATGAGTCTTTGCATGTTATTGGTCAACAGCTTGACCGTATTGAAGAAAAAATTGTTGAAAAAACTGTTTCTGTTGAAAAATCTGCTTCTGTTCAAAAACCTGTTTCTATCAAGACTGAGGAACCTTTGATTAATTTACCCAGTCATGATAACAAATTTAAGTTTAAAACTTCTCAATCTAAAATTCTTGAAACTGTTGAAAAAATGCTTGCTGATTTAAAAGTTAAAACTGAAGGTACTTCTACAAGTACTCCTGCTGCTCGAACTATTTCAAGAAATGAAAAAGAAATTGTTTCTGATGAAAATACAGATTCTGATACTGTTTCTTCTGTTTCTGCTAAAAAGGTTTTTGATAATGATTTCCCAGAAATTAAAAGATTTGTTGGAAATTCCAAACCCATGTTTCTTACAAAAAATTGGTATTCAAAACCTACTCCTCCTGATATTCAGTTTGAAGAAAGACCTTTTCAAACTCAGTTTTCTGTTTCTCCTGATAAAATTTATGAATGGAATATTGATGGTTTTTCTGAACAAGAAATTATTAATAAAATGGGTCACATGTCTATGGTTGGAATTGCTTACCAAAATAATCATGATTTTGATCAACTTGAAATTGTTGATTTGCTTGCTACTGGTTTTTCTGGTACTCTTCGTGGATGGTGGGATTCATATCTCACAGAAGAATCCAGAGACTCTATTAAACATGCTGTTAAAAAGAATGATGAAGGTTTGCCTATTTTGGATGATTGTATTGGTCGAAGTATTCCTGATGGTGTCAATGCCTTGATTTATACTATTATCAAACATTTTGTTGGTACTCCATATAATGTTTCATCTCGAATTTCTGATTTGCTAAATAATTTGAGATGTTCTACTATATTTGATTACAGATGGTATCAAGATGTTTTCCTTTCCAGCGTAATGCAACGGAAAGACTGTTTCAAGCCTCATTGGAAAGAAAAGTTTATTGACGGTCTGCCTCCTATTTTTGCTCATAAGGTAAAACAAGAATTAATTGGTAAAAATGATTCCATTGATTATGATAATTTAACTTATGGTGATATTTTAAGCACTATTAAAAAACTTGGAATTAATATGTGCAATGATGAAAAACTGTTAAAACCCCAATTAAAAAATAAAAGAAAAGCTAAATATGAAATAGGTAATTTTTGTGAACAATATTGTTTGTCCCCAATTGCTCCTTCTCGGCAAGAGAGTAAAAAACATGATAAAAGTCACAAAAATTATAAAAAACACAGAACTAATTTTAATAATTTTTATGCTAAAACGAAAAATGTTTCTAAAAAATATGTTAACCAAAGATCAAGTAAAGGTAAATGTTTCAACTGTGGAAAACCTGGTCATTTCAGTAAAGATTGTAAACAAAAACCTGGAAAGTTAAAAAATAAGTTTAACATGTTAAATATTGATGATAATGCTCAAGAAGAATTATTCAGAATCCTTGAATTAAACAATTCGTCTGTTTCCTTGGAAGATGATTTTTCTTCTTCAACTAATTCATGCTATCAATCTACTGATGATTCTTCTGATTCTCCTAATATTAAAATTGGTTGTAGAGATTTTTGTTGCAATGTTATTAAATCTGTTAATACTCTCACTAAAGGTGAAGAAAATGAAAGTTTGTTGGTTAAATTGATAGGTCAAATTGACAACCCTGATTTACAAAAAGAATATTTGAGTTTAAGAAAAACTTGTTAAAAGAATAAACTAGTAAAAAACTTAAATCACCCATAAGTTTTGAAGAAACTTTGGAAAGATTTAATAAAAAGAAATCCAAAGATTTAACTATTAATGATCTTCAACATGACATTAACATTGTTAAACAAGAGATAAGTGAATTAAAAAATGAATTTAAAAATATGAAAAGTGATAACCATAATCTTAAACAAGAATTGTTAATGTTAAAAATTGATAAAGATATTGATCAAAATAAGTCTGATAATGAACAAGATGAGCACATAGATGGAGATGAATCCAGTCAACAGACTCTTCTTTCTGATAAAGGTAATGTTGATGATTCTCAACTTGCTCTTGTTAATAACATATTTCCTCCAAAATGGTTCACAAAAGTTAAAATTGTTGTTTCCAATGATTATCATTTCACTGTTATTGCTATGATTGATTCTGGTGCGGATAAGAATTGTATCCAAGAAGGATTGATTCCTCCAAAATATTTTGAAAAATCAACTGAACGATTGGTTTCTACTAATGGTTCTCAAATGAAGATTCAATATGAACTGAATGATGCTCATATTTATCATGATAATGTTTGTTTCAAAATTCTTTCTGTTCTTGTCAAAAATATGACTAACAAAGTGATTCTTGGTTTGCCATTTATAAATGCTTTGTATCCTTTTCTTGTTGAACATGATGAAATTACTACTGATCCTTTTGGACAGAAAGTAAAATTCAAATTTGCTTCGAAGCTTGAAACTGATATTAATGATGCTTTAGATCTGCCTTATGATTTTCCTACTAATATATTTGTTCATGACCCAAGGATGAGTTAATGTTTTATAGATAATTTTGAAGGTAATACTAGTAGTGCTAAATTGACCACTATTACTAATTACCCTAATATTCTCAATGATTCTTTGCAGGAATCAGACAATGATGCGTGGATAAATACCACTAATAAGTGGGATAATAATATATATATATATATGTTTGATGTGATTTATATATTTATTTTTGTTAAGGAATATGAGTTTATTGTGTATTATGTAGATAATGATTCAAGAGGTCCAAATATATTATTGTAAAGCACATACAAGGTTAACCCTAATCTTTATAGCTCGTAAATATATATACACAATAATTTATTAGAGTAAAGATGAATCTTGTAAACATAGGTTATTAGATCAAACTGCATATCAGTAAGACCAGAGCATATAAAATTTTCTTGTTAACTAGAGCCATCTCTTTGATTCATGTACCCCAAGCAGACAAATTGACCAAGGGGGGATAACAAGTCAGCCAATAAAAGAAAGAAAGAAAAAAAAAAACAATCACTCCCCTACTTCCTCACATACAATAAACTTTGAATTGTTTATGGGCTTGGGCCATGAGTTAGAAATGATTAAATGTTAATTTAGTGAGCCTGGTGCCTTTGTTTGTGCGTTACCCATGTTGTCCATTATTGAATATGTTCGTTCGGCCACCTAGAACATTGAGGTTTTTTTTATTTATTGAGAGGATAGAAAATTGAGAGTATAAAAAGGTTAAGAAATGGAAATGATTTAAGATTTCCGTCAAGAGTTTAAATTCAGTCTGGAGCTGGCGTAAAACACTACTTTTACGCCAGCCAATGAAAATATGCCACGTCTGTGTTTATCTCTCTTCTCTCACGGACCTACTCATCTTCTTCTTCTTTAAATTATCTCTCTCTTCGTTCCCTCTGTTAACTCTTTCTTCTATCCCTTTTTTTTTCTTTTCCATACCATCAAATCCATTGCTTTCCTTCTCTTGTGTACTCATCTTCCCTGCACTGATCCATGCATCAACACAGTGGCAGTGGACATTAAATCTGAAAGTTTCAGACAGAAACAAGTTGAAGGAAAAGAAAAGTAACACCATAACATATTCTAGCCGAAGCTTGCATTTTGGTCGGTATTCACCGAAACGCACCAAAATAGCCGAAACACACCGTAATGGGCCGAAATTTGTTCTGGAATTTATTTAATTATTTTTATACAAAATAAAAATTCTACTCTAGCCTAATCAAAGTGCATGTGTGTGCGAAATTCTCTTCTAGAGACTTAAATCTCGGTCATTGCCTCCTACACCTCACAAGAACTTATACTTGTGGAATGATTACTGCACCAAGGGTGCGTTGTGATTTCCATAACTTTTATAATTTGATGTGACAATGAATATGATAGATGGATTTCAACAAACTATTGAATGCATGTTTGAATGAATATTTGTGATTGGTGATATATCTTTGTAATTCTCATGTTGTAAATTTTATAATATTTCTAATATTTTTGCAAGCCTCATGTCATTGATCACATTCATTACAACACCGGTTTGTAGTAAAACTTGTTATAACTTTAGCATTTTCTCAATAAAAAAAAAATTCATATTAAAAAGTAAAAAGAATGGATTTAAAAAAATTATTATATAAAATGCTAGTTAAATATTATTTAATTGATAACATAAAGGCCCCATTTGAAGATTTCGCCTTAAGCCTCTGAAACGCTTGAGTCGGCCCTGAGAAGGTTCTTGGTTAGCGTGAGAGAGGGAGAAAGAGTTGTAGTTGATGTTAGGTCTACTCAAATAGGTCCCATACTTTTCTAAATATTTAGAAAAATACCATTGAACAAATTTTACTATCGAAGGAGAGTAGTATAGGAGTGTTGAAGGAGTGCAGTCCCAATGTTGAGAGGTAACTTCAGTGAGTAGACTTTAGGAAAGTAGTTTGAAATTTTTTGCAATTATAGAAGACACCGACACACCACCTAGAAGCGTTTCTTTGCCATTTCATGCGGTTGCCAGCATTGGTCATGACTGTCATGTACATCACTTTGGAGCTTCTAAAATTTCAAGTGAAACGCCAAGATGCAATATTGTCCAGGATACAATATTTTTGACTTTTCGTTGTAAGATTTGTCACAAAGGCATACAATAAAGTAATCATTGTCTCGTACATCTACTCGGGAAACATATACTTTGGAAGATGTGACTTTTTCAAATACAAGTTTTAAGCTCTGATGGAAACCATGTGATTTTTTAATAGAAAGAGCAATCCAACAATTATCATTAGTGATTTTCATGTTTGTCAAACAAATAGCTAACTGCATGCACTGGTCTTGCCATTGTCAATCATTTGCAAACAGAACAGAAATTTGTCAGTCTTTGTATTTCAATCCGGTCGCCGGCTTAACCAATTTTGGGGTTAAGGGAAAAACTTTAAACAGGGCCTATTCTCATCTTATATTTTAAATATTAATTAAATAATATTTATTTAAAAATATTTTTCTTGTTTTTTTTTTTTTTTGTTGATACTAGTAACAAATTTATTTTTGAGATTTTTTTTTTTTTTTTTTTTTGGTTTGTTTTAATATCTACATGAATATTTTCTAGTGGATTCCAATTAGCTCAACTGGTAAGGTCTCTTGTTGTTGAATAAGAGATTCTGAGTTTCAATCCTCCTCGTCTACACCAAAGACCAATTTAGTTTTTTAGTTGAGAGAGTAAAAAAGTGGAGAGATATAAAACTCTTTTGTTTGGTTTAGTAGAAAACTGAGAAGATAAAGAATGTAATTTGTATAAATTTACTCGCATGCCTCTAGTTCATCCAAAAAAAAATATTAATAGTTTATAAAAATTAATTTTTTTAATTACTACAAACTTACAAACTAATGATTCTAAAATAAATAAATAAAAAACTTACAAACTAACAAAATTAATAAAACATCTAGTAAAAGAAAAACTAATAATAATAAAAAAGTTGTTGTTAATATGAAAGAAAAAAACAAAGAAAAATAAAATTAAAATAACACCAAGTTCAACGTGTGCACATTAACATTCTTGAGAAAAAAACAAAAGGAAAGAAAAGAAGAAGAAGAAGAAGGAGGCAGTATCATTTCCACAGAGAGAGAGAGAGAGAGAGAGAGAGAGAGAGAGAGAGAGAGAGAGAGAGAGAGAGAGAGAGAGAGAGAGAGAGAGAGAGAGAGAAAACTTTAAATAAAGGGAGGGTAGATAAGTAATTTCCCATCAAACCCACTCCCTCCCCACTTTTCTCTCCAATTTTCTCCCAAATTTGGGGAGAAAACTATTTTCTCTTAAATGGTATTTGGGAGAAAACTATTTTCTCTTAAATGGTGGGCCTGGGGAGAAAACTCCCCCCCCCCCCCCCCCCCCTCTCCCCCAAATTATCTTCCTCCCAACCAAACACCCTCCTCACTCTTCTATTAACTCTCCCTTCTATTTTCTCTCCTTATTTCACCATAACCAAACATACTCTAAATGAACATATCTAAAAAGTTTATTTATCACATAACTCAATAAATTAACATTGATACCAAAGTAAATTCTAAATTAAAATTTTCACTATTATATTAACTTTTATACATATATTTAGAGTTGATTAAAATATTTATTATTAAAAAAAAAAAGTAGAATAACATATGAAAACATATAAAAATACAAAAATAAACTACTTAAAATAAAAGAATCGGGTCTGTATTAGCATAAAAAAACCCTGGGTGATTGAAAAAAAGGGGGAAACAAGAAGAAGGGAAAAGTGATATAACAAATAAATAAAAAAGAGTCGAACTAATTAAAAAAAAAAATACAGCAAAGTAACAAAAGTGGGTTAATGTGATATCACCTAAACCCATGTTTTATCTAAAGAGCTAAAAGGTGTAGTGCTATTCCACGGTAGTGTGTAATCATATGCATATACATAGGTACAATTAAAAAAAATCACAATTATATAGTTTAAATTATAAATTTTTTTGGAAAGAAATTAAAATTATACATGATGTTAGCTTACACATTTTTAAAAGCATGGATTTTTAAAATATGTAATAGATAATTTAGAATTTAATTAGATTTAGGCTTTTTGATTTTTATACACAATAATTCACTTGTCACAAAAATTAAAAAATTAGATGGACATGTCACACGTGGCACATAATTTGGCTCTAATTGAAATTCAATTTGAATTCTAAATATATATATATGTGTGTGTGTGTGTGTATGTATGTATATATATATATATATGTATGTATGTATATGTGGTATGCTTTTGTGTTAGAATCCATTTATTTCTCCATTGTGTGTATGTGTGTGTTTGTTTCTAAAAAAAATATATATATATATATATATATATATATATATATATATGTTTAACCTCATCCTGGAACATTTTAGCAATCTTAGATGTTGTACCATATTTATAATTGTTAATCATTCTACAACATAGTCTACTCTTTATATCAATAGTAGTTTAAGTCTTTATATATGTGACCAATCTTAGATAGTTGAAAAACGTTATATAGACCAACTTAAATATATGTACAAGTGTGTATTTCTGCCTTGCAATATTGAATAAGAAGTTAAAGTGTCAGTTTGGAATTGCCATACCGTAACAGTCTAACATAGTTCATTTCATAGGTCCTCCTGTTGCAAAATATGGATTTTCATCTTAGAAGGCCTGTATGATGCATTGGAGCCATTTATCAGCCAAATTTTCTATAATTTTATTATGTAAATGCATATGTTGGACGACGTTCTGAAAACATATATGGATGGAATTGGAAATAATAAATATGAGTTAAATTTTCTTTTTAATGGTCCTAAGCGATTTTGGTTAATTCCATGTCTGTTCTGAAGCCAATTTTGTGTTTCTTTTACCAAATTTTAATTGTCTAAAGTGATTGGTCTGCCAGGCTCTTGGAATTCCTGTTCATTGGTTTTGTTGTTGCAAGCTGCTGACTCAGCATATTGGTTTCCAACTTAATTTTGAACTTCATGATTTTCGGAACGCATTTATTATGCAACTGGTAATTTTTCCATCTGCATATCATTCTTGATTCTATAGAGAATCCTAGAATGTCTCTGGGTAGTCTTCCTCCTCATCATCCCACATATTGTTATCTCTTGAAAACCCGCGCATTCACTTCCTCGATAGGCTGGATCAGGCTTGTATAATTGTGTGTTTCTTCTCCAATCTTAATTTTCTTTGGATTTTTTGAGAATCTCCTCACTATAACGCTCAGTTTGTTTTGATGAAAACATTTTATGAAGATAGTTTTTTCTTTTTTCCAATGCTTAGTAGCATAAAACAAAAAAAAAAGTTAAAGGAAAACTACTTTTGGTTAATAGAAAATTCTATAAAAAAAAAAAAAAAAATTGAGTTATTTTGTAGAGATTGTTTTCCATTAAAATTTTTTAAAAAACAGAGAAAATATGAAAATTATTAAAGAGAACTCTATCTTTAGTTTGAAGTCGCTATCAAATATAAGAAAATGAGATAGTTTCAAAATATACTTTTTAGAAAATTTCTTAATTTTTAGAAGACGTTAATAATGTTGTAACATATGGAGCCATATGAATTTGTTTGTTATTTTTTTGAAAGAAACTTGCTTTTATTCTTTAAGTAGCTACGGTTCAATTTTTATACATAAATATACAAATAAATATATAAATTCATTATAATGATAATCTTAAAATGACACTCTAGTGTTGGAAATACAACACTGAGTAAACAATTTTAATACAACAAATACTATCTCAAATATTTTATCAACAATGTAAATTAGAAAGAATAAAAATAAATATATGCAAATATAGGAATAATCTTACAGTGCTATAGAATCACTTAAAGAGTATCATCCTTCAAGGTAAATTCATGCCATCCAGAATATATACTGGTATCAAAATACTCTGTTTCAATAGACAAACTAAAACAGTATTCTAAACGTCCAATCATTTGTTGGAAAGATACTACAACTAATTAATATGGATGCTTCGATTAGGATCGGGTGTACCTAGTGCAAGTACCCTCTTCCCACTCACAAAAACTTTTTATCACCTTCACTTTTATCATTTAATGGCTGAGATTGAAAGTTACTTTTTTCAATTTTCAATTTCAGCCATTGAAAACTATTGTATTATTTGCAATGCACTTGACATTGTGCATAAATTTAAAAATAATAAAAATTTAGAAACGCATATTTAGTAGAATATTTTGGTAAATGTGTATTGGTTAGCATTGGTAACACCGTTTGGGGGTGTACTAGAGTTATTCAATATTCACTAATTAATATGCGTTTCTAGATTTTTATTCTTATTATTTTTGAATTTATGCACTAGAATGTACAATGTTAGGGATAAAGCTATAGGAATATAAGGAACCTTCTTAATCAACAGTTATGACTTACGAGTTATAGGGACCACCTGCTACATTAATTATCTCCCACCGGAATATCGAGAGTATCATATTCGTAATACATGGGAAGGCTATTCCTTTGTTCTATCTATTGCTTTTCTTAATAAAAGTTTCTTCGGAGAAAACGGGCACATGAGCTATCATGGCGATAACTTCTCACACATACGATGTCATTTTGAGTTTTAGAGATGAAGATACTCGTAATAATTTTACGGGATATTTATATGACAGCTTAAAGAAAATGGGTATTTGCACTTTCATAGATGAATTGAATCTTAAGAAAGGAGATGAAATTTCTCCAACAATTGCTAAAGCCATTGAAGGCTCAAAATTTTCACTTGTTGTGCTCTCAAAAAATTATGCATCTTCTACATGGTGCTTAAATAATTCTTGAGATGAAGTATTGTGGGGATTGGGGAAGCTCTGGAGGCAAGCAATCTCATTAAAGGATAATACACTAAACATCTTCCTTGGTGTGATAGAATTAAAGTTTGGACTTAACACTGATACTGTGTTATAATTTTTCATTTGTGTTGGGATTAAGAGTGGAAGAGAGAAGAGAGAATGAGAAAGTGGAAGCATAGATTTGCGTCTAGATTGGATAGCTCTTAGTAGCTATATAATCACTATCTTGCATGGTGTATTTTAATGAACCCATTTGGTGGTATATTATATAGAGAGACTAACCTTAAGCTAACAATATACTAACACCCTAGGTTACTTGCACTTTAAGTTGAAGTACTTAGTTTTTACAAGAAGTTTGTCTTGTTACATTGAAACTAGATTACAATGGGCTTAGGACAAGGGCCTTGATATCTCTAATCCCCCTCTCAACCTTAAGGTGGACATTTGAAGATGCCTTGAGTTTGAAATGAGAAATTATGAAGGAAAACATGAGAATGAAGGAACAAATAGAATGAAAAATTTAGTGAGCACGATGTAGAGTAGAACTTGTTATACAATTGCAGTAGCCGCAAATGATGATTGTTAATGGTGGATGGAGGTCATAAGATAGCTACTGTGGTTGGAGGATGGTTACATCAGTTCCCTTGGGGACATCAGGACATCAGCATAGGACTAGTGGCTTGAGGATGACACAATGCAAGACAGACATTGGTGGTCATAGGAGAGCAGTGGTCGAGCACGATATCAACAATGACCAAAGGAGAGCAACATTGTTTGCCAAAAGACATTGGTTAGGGATATCATTGCAAGAGGCCGAAGAAATTAGTTGAAGACAGTAGTTGTGCCGAAACACATGAGAGAGTTGGCAACCTTTGGGGAACCATAAAAGGGGTTGAATCGGTTGATGGTGAGATATAGCATTGATAGCATATTAGAATTTATGTTTGAGATTAAGAGAGAGAGAGAGAGAGAAAGCAAAAACACATAGAAATTAATATGGTTTGACCTAACGCAATTGTTAGGGGAACGAGTCTAGAACTCTACTTAATGGGTCACCCACTGATCACTACTGTTGTGTATTCCCTTGACAAATGAAATACCATAATGAGTATGTTTTTTTGAGAATACCATAATGGGTATTTGAAATAGGATAATCAATAATGTGGAGGAGCATTTTTTCTTTATAAGGATAAATAAGGAAGGAGTAATAGTGTTCATACTTCATATATAATATAAAAGTGAGTTTGAAATAATACTGTACAAATCTTATTTGTAATTGCTTGGAACGGAAAAAGAAGTTCAGTAGGCCTTCTAGGCTTCTACCTCCAACGCGTTATTGCTCTATCAGGTCTTTGTCCATTTGCGGAAAATACCCCACTGCTGCTTCCCGTAAGAGTCTGGATTGCTTTTGCATTAAAGAAATATTAGCCCAATAGTGGTGGAGAGGATTCAGTAACAATACGCTAAAGTTAATCTTCCGTGGTTCTTCTTAAAAGAAAAAAAAAGGGTTAATCTACCGTGAAGTAAAGGCAAGTCGAGTCAGTCAATACACGGGTCAAGATGCGGGTCAACAAGTCAAACCGGGTGGGATGACGTGGCCTAGAATTGACGTCAAGCAAGTTCAGATCTGGTGCGTGCTGCGCGTGGGAGCGCGTTTCAACTCCAACGGAGCTTAAGCTTCCGCGAACGAGTAGATCGGATGATACGGTCACGTTGGTGCCGGCAAGATCTGGATGGGAGCTGGTAGCGCGTGGTCGTGTGTGGCGGTTCACCGAAACTTTGTGCGGCGCGTGTGAGGTCTGATGGGGCTGATTTAGGTGGGATTTGGTTTTGTACGGATTTGTGATTTTTAATGATATCAGATTGAGTCCGTGCGACGGCGTTGCTCCTGGGCAGCGGAAGAAGACCATCAAAGTAGCAATAGGAACTTTGGTAATATGCTCAGAAGCCGGGTAATATCATATAGGAAGGAACTCTCCTAGCAACTGTTGAATAGTTTCCCCACATTTACCTTTTGCATCATTAATTGACTCCTACAGTCCTGAAAACTATCTACATATATATGGCTCACTTCACATTTCATACTTAAGAGGGCTTGGTTTTTGGCAAACGCATTACAAGCTACCCACTAAACTTTTGCTCAAACAAAAAAAAGTTACAAGCTACCATGGCGATGTCTTCTTATACATACGATGTCTTTTTGAGTTTCAGAGGGGAAGATACTCGTAAAACTTTTACGAGTCATTTATATAACAATTTGAAGAAAATGAAGATTCGCACCTTCATGGATGAGAGGGAGCTTAAGAAGGGGGAAGAAATTCCTCCAACACTTGCTAAGGCCATTGAAGAGTCAAGACTCTCAATTGTCGTCATCTCAAAAAATTATGCATTTTCTGCATGGTGCTTGAATGAACTTAAAAAAATTGTTGAGTGTAAGAATACAAAGGATCATATTATTAAACCCATATTTTTTGAGGTGACTCCATCTGAAGTACGAGACCAAAAGGTGACGATTGGAGAAGCATTGGCTAAACACAAACAAAATTTCAGCATGGAAAAGGTGCAAGAATGGAGGAAAGCTCTCCACCAAGTTGCCAATTTGGCAGGATGGACTACAACGGATAGGTAACTACTCCTCTGCCAATGAGAACGCAAAACATGTTTAATAATTGTTCTATCTCATCAGTAATCATTGCATAACAATTTTATGGCTAAAGCAAACATTAATTGTGCGTTTGTATTGCATTTCTGGTTGTTGCATTTGCGTTTCCCTTTTTTTTTTTTTTTTTTTTTTTTTTTTTTATGCACGCGTTTTAGGAGATACTATGCACTGTTCAGTGGGTTCCGTGCACTGTTCACGAGACTCACAAATACTTTATTCAGAAAAAAAAAAGCATTAAAAATGGGTCTCACGATACTATTTACATATTTAAAATTTATTTTGCTACAGTGTTTTCAGTTTTCAGCAAAATAAATGATATCTAAACAGACCCTAAAAGAGATTGAGATCTGATGTAATTAACAATTGCATCGTGCAATTCACCCTCACCCTCTCACAATTTTTTTTTTTTTTTTTTTTTACTTTTTCAACTTTATTTTTTTACTTTAACTCATTACTTTAACACATAATGATAGTTATTACTATAATAAAATATAGTTACTATACTTCAGCTTTAATTCACAAAGTTAAAATGATGAGTTATCAATTAAGTTCACTTACTACAATACACCATTGGCATGATAGTTACCCTATAAGTACATAATTCTTGTGAGGTGGAGGGTAAGGGCTAGAGTAAGAGAGAGTTTTATGCACATATACACTTAAATTAGACTAGAGTAGAATTCTATTTTATTTCTGTGGCTAAGTCTAATGTAATACAAGTTTTTCATGTCTTTATATTGGCAGGAATCAATCTGATCTGATCGAAGAAATTGTTAAACATATTAACATTCAAGTAAAGCGTGTACCGGTCATATCAATTCCTGAACACCTGGTTGGAATTGATGCTCACCTCAGCAAGATTGAATCGCATTTGGATATCAAAAATCCAAATGAGGTTCGCATGTTAGGGATCTATGGACCTCAAGGAGTAGGGAAGTCAACGCTTGCCAAAGTTTTTTATTACAAGCATTTGTCTGAATTTGAATGTTGCAGCTTTGTAGAGTGCATCAGAGAAAGGATCAAAGGAAAACATGAAATAGTTGAAGTACAAAAAGTTCTTCTTTCTGAAATCTTGGGAGATTCGAGTTCGATTGCATTGTACAACCGGGAGGAAGGAGCTAAAATGATAGAGGATGTGCTTTCATCTAAAAGGGTTCTTTTAGTTCTTGATGATGTGGATGATAAACAGCAGTTAGAAAAACTAGCCGGGGGATTTCATTGGTTTGGTCCTGGAAGCAGAATCATTATAACAACACAGAAAGCAAAATTGCTACATAATTATAAAGTACATTTTACCTATGAGATGAAGGGGATGAATCCAGTTGAAGCTGCTCAGCTCTTTAGCTGGCATGTTTTTAAAAGAAATGAGCCTGATCAATGTAGCAGGGAACTTACAAACGCTATTGTAACTCACACTAAAGGAATTCCATCAGTTCTGGTAAAATTGGGTACTGATTTGTTTTCTGAAAGAATGAGTTATCAACAAAGTGAAGTAGATGGGGAAAATAAACAGGTAGGACTAAAGTGCACCCTAGCATGGAGCACGCTAAAAGAAATGTTCAAGCAGGGACGGGAGTTTAATGTTGATACAAGAAGACTGGGCACGTCATTGGAACAAATTTTGAGAGAATATATGGAACCTCTGGAAATGAATGTACAAGAAGAGTGCTTTGAGGTAGAGAGGGAAGATGATGACTTTAAGCTCAAGCAATTAGAGACCGAAGAGGTGTACGAAGAGGAAAGTGAAGACCCCGTGACCTTTCCTAGAACTATGGCCTTATTGTTTCAAGCCACCGCTTTTATAATTAGTGTTTCATTGATATTTTATTTTTTATTTTAGGCAAAACAACTGTATTTAATTTTTCTACAATTTATTTTTGAATTGCATTGAAGTTGTGAACTTTATCATTTTTTGTCTAATTTCTCTCCCTTTTTATTTTTGTCTCCATATATTAGGTACTTCTGCTGAATAAAGGTGATGAAATGAATAGAATTAGATAGTAGAAATGTAGAATGGTCGAAAAAAAAAAAGCGTGTAGCACTTTTATATGCAAAGGGACTTATGGAGTTTAACCCAATTTAGTTGCATCATAAGAGTTAATTGAGTAAAGTGGAGTTATATTGTTAGATGTTTTTTCTACTTTATAGGCTGCTGACATGTGATTTAGCTATCTCAAATCTGCAGATCATCATTTTAATAAGAGCCAAAAGTATTAGATTATTGTTAGATTAGAAGTTAAGATTGGCATTATTGATGCATTTATATAATTGGATGGTACATGTGATCTCTAGTATATATGCACCTTGTCATGTACATGCAAGCAAAAGTGCTACCCTTTTACAGCTAGGCCATACTTTAGAAGTGCCTCAAGAAAATTGAACATATCATTTATATTTCATGTGAGTGTGGCCATGCTTTTGCTTACCTGCAATGCTTCGTCTCCTATTGGGTGACTAAATTAGTGTTTTGTCACCTATTGTCTATTGTTAATATTTGGTGACGAAAATATTCGTCACCCTAGATCCCACTTTGCGTGACAAAATATTTTGTCACCATAGACATCTGCGCTACGCTTAAAAATTTAATTGGCACTAGTTTTTTCCATATCCTACAGTGACGAAAGGATGTTTCGTCACTAATTGTAATATTTTCAATGACGAAAAATATGATTTTGTCACAATTTTTATGTATTTTTTTAGTATTTAGTGACGAATTTTTTATTTCCTCATTGTATGGTGCTATTTGGTGACACAATTTTTTTCCTCACTAGATTTTGCCAAATTTGTTGTAGTGTTCACAGTTAGTTAAAAAAAAAAAAAAAAGTCATAAATGAGATTAAGCATCACTTTTAATGCATGAAAAGATTTTCATTAAAGCCTCCCTAATTGAAATGACTACAGTATTGAACTCAGGTTTTTGTCCCCCCAAGTCATTCCCTTCTGGCTTCTACGTCAAAGACTCCAAAATACAACTTCCACTTACCTCATGCCTCTCAACTCTCAAGCCTAGGAAGTAGTAGCAGTGAAAAGAGAAAAAGATTAAATCTGAGTGAATAATCCTTAAAGAAGGCCAAAATGCAAAAAAGACTACCTGGGGTTTGGGTCCGTTGCGAACTGGCCCCATGCACTATTAATGTTATATTATTGACCCTTAAGGTTTAAGAATTGTCCAATTAAATTGACCTCTTCAACTTAATTTTGTTAACTATAATTGACAAAAAATAATCATGTGTTGTGCACATCTTATTTTTAAAATAAATTTGTTTATTTAACTTATTTTATAGTAAAGTCGTCACATGCACACCAAACAACTATTTTCTGTTAGTGAAACTAAGATTGGGTCAATAATTTTTAAATCTCTGGAATCCATAATACACACTCACTAGCACATATCGGTGGTTTGTTTTTTTTTTTTTTTTTTTTTTTTTTTTTTTTTCACATTTTGGCCCGGAAAGAAATTGTTATCAAACTAACCTTCTTTCATTTTGGATATTGGTATTACACTTAGATGGTTGGTACTTGGTTCCTTTAGAATGCATCCTGGACCTGGACTCTTCTGTTCATAATGTATTTATTTTTTTGGGCTTTGTTCGTTTAGGTTTTATCTTTTATGTGAACTAACAGATTTTGCAATAATTGCAATTTGCCTCTTTATGATTTAATCCTGTCACAATTTAATTCCGAAAATTTTCATTTGTCATATGTTTGCCTGTTAAATTATGAATTAAATTAAAATTATGTGGATATCACATGCCCCACATGTGTGAAAAGACGTATATTTTGGACGGAAGCTTAAAATTTTCATTTTAGTTCAAACCTTACAGGATCTATTGTAGTAATTGAAAGTTTGTTGACTAAATTGTGATCAAGCCAACCCACAGGGGGTACTTTCCTAGTTATTGATTGCGCTTGTCCTGATAAGCAAAAGGAACTATGCCGTCTGTGTATTTTGCTCTAAGAAAGATTGGTTTTTGTGGATTTCTTCTGGATTTTTATTTTCTACAAACATAGTTTAGGTTCTATTGTTGAAAGTTTGCTGGACTTTCTTTATTTTACATGAATGCAACAATTTGCTTTGACTGTTTTGAAAAAAATTCAATGTGTAGGAGGGCATCACTGTTCTTCTCAAAAAAAAAAAAAAAAGGAGGGCATCACTGTGGTTTTTACCTTAAAAATATATCCATAATGCTTAAAGTTTCCATGTCAGCCAAAAATTAATGTCAATTTCAAATTTTATAATCAGTTTCAAAACTCAGCTTTTGTAAATTTCAATTTTTCTGCTAGTTGCAGATTTTGATAACATGCCTTTTATAAAAATACTGAAGCTTTTATTTGACTGTATATGTAATTTATTTTTTAAGATGAAAATTTTGCTCAGCTAGAATTTATTCCAAGAAATTTTTATCATTTCTTGATTGAATTCATATCTGCTACATTGTAGCCTTATCTTTCTTTGTTTCTACATTGAGCTTCCATATGTTTTTTTTTCATATGTGTTGCTTTTCATTAGAAAAAATAGAGTTAGGACTAATCAATTTGACCAATTAGAGGCATATATGTGTGTGTGTGTGTGTGTGTGTGTGTGGGTGAACAATTTGACCGATTACAGAGGAAGCTGACTAACCCAATTCTGAGTAGATGTTTGTTCTTCGGTAGAAAATTTTGCACACTAAGAAACTTGTTACAATTTTTTTTTTTGAATTTGTTTGTATTGGAGATTAGCCAACTATTCAGCTATTATTTTTTTATTTTTTTGTTTTTACTATTCAGCTATTAAGCATTGAGAGTCTGGACTTAGGCAATAGAAGTAGGAGTGTACCGAAAGGCTAGAGCTAGATTGCCAAATGCAGATGGCACATTGTTGATGATCTAGTTTTTTTTACCGTTTGATGGTCAATGTTAATATTCATTAAGCGATATGAAATTAACGAAGAAGATATATAGGGTGTGCATATAGACAACAAAGACAGTCATGTTGGTATTTTTGCTATTTCAGAGTCAGGATCGTCCTCCACCACCCAATTTCTGAAAGCGATGTGCAATACACCTTGTCTTGCTTTCAGATGATCAATCATCCTTATCTCCACCCCCGTTTCTAATTTGTTCCCCAAGATTATGACTTACACTTCTTCATTGAAATTTTCAGCAAGCTCTAACTGGAGTACATGATCAAATTGGCATCTAGTGGGAGAAATTGTCACCACTCTCTCAATCTCCTCTCAAGAGTTGCATTAAATTTATAGCAATCCTTAAGAGGGCGTTTGGTTCATTGAAATGTGCCCTTGATGTGATGTACATTACAATGATGTGACATTAAATTTTTTTGTTTATTTTATTTTTTTTAACATTATGATAATTTAAAATTACAAAATATATCATATCATCTGAATCTTATCACCTTCCTAAAAAATGTAATGTTGTATTCTTGTATTGAGATTACATTAATGTAAGATTACAATAACAAAATATTACGGCGTATTGTAATATCACGGCGAACCAAACCCCACCCTAAATGTCAGGGAAATGAGAATAATTGAATCATTTTGGCAATCTCTTAAGTGGGACAATTTATATTTGAATTGCATTGAACTAGTGAATTTTATCATTTTCTACCTATTTCTCTCCTCTCTTTTTTCTCTCCATATATTGGATAGTTTTGCTGGACAAAGGTGATCAAATCAAATGCATATAATTAGATAGAATAGAATGGTGGCAAAAGATGCATGTAGCATATTCCAGCATAATTCAGAGGGACTTATGGAGCTAAATCCAATTTAGTTGGCATTAACTTATAAGAGTTGATCAAATAAAGTGGAGTTATAATTGTTAAGTGCTTTTGCTACTTTATAGGGTGACTGCTACATGTGATTGAGCTATCTCAAATCTGCAGATCCTCTCTTTAAGAGCCAAAAGTATTAGATTATTGTTGGATAAGAAGTTAAGATTGGCATTATTGATGCATTTACACAATTGGATGGTACATGTGATCTCTAGGATAATTGCATCTTGTGATGTACATGCACACACAAGTGCTACCCTTTTAGAGAAGTGCCTCAATCATGAACACATCATTTATATTTCATGTGGGTGTGGCCCTGCTTGTGCTCACCTGCAATGCTTTACAGTTAGTTTCAAAAAAGGCATAATTAAGTGAGATTGAACATCATTTTTATTTACATGAAAAGGCTTTCATTAAAGTGACTCCCTAGTTGAAATGACTACAGTGTTGAACTCAGGTTGTAGTCATTCCCTTCTGGCTTCTACATCAAAGACTCCAAAATACAACTTCCACTTGCCTCACGCTGCTCAACTCTCAGGCCTAGGAATTAGTAGTAGTAATTAAAAAAAAAACACAAGGCGAAGATTTAAGCTGAATGAATAATATTGACCAAAGAAGTAGCATGAATAATTGAAAGAATGGCAAAATGCAAAAAACCGTCTTGGGGTTTGGGTCAACTGCAATCGAAAGAAAATAGTCATCTATTGCAAATATTATTTTAAAAATAGTTTATATATCGTAAAGTCGTCACATGCAGGTTATGTAACAATTTTTTTTTTTTTTAGTTATAGGTAAACAAAAATTAAGATGTAATGGTCAATTTGGAAAATTCTTAAAATTCAAGGGTCAATAATATGAAACTGATAGCATCGAGGGTCGGTTTGTGACTAACCCAAATCCTAGGGGTTTGTTTCTATTTTGGTCTTGAAAGAAATTGTTCTGAAACTGAGCTTCATCTGGCACGTTAGATATGGGTATAATGGTATTACACTTACATGGTTTTTTTTTTTTTTTTTTTGGAGGAGCACATGGTTGGTTCCTTTAGAGTGCATCCTAGACCTGGATTCCTCTCTTCATAATGTATTCATTTCTTTTTTGGGCTTGTCTGCTAAGGTTGGGCTGGTTTTGTCTGGGTTCGGTGGTTCATGTTTCCTTTGGTTTGGCAAGTCCACATAGGAAGTTCCTCAAGGTGGGCGGAAACAAAAGGTGGGTTAAGAACTAGTTTTGTATGAGCTGTTCTCCCCAACCAACCTTTAGTTTCAGCCCCACTTTGAGCCCCAATGGTTCCAAACCCAGCCAAAAAAAAATAATATATATATATATATATAAACTGAGATATAGCATTTATTGTTATTACGCTTTAGTTGAGTAATGTTAGCGTCCACATCATTATCATTTTTCTTTCCAATTTTTCTATAAATTTTTTAATATTAAATCATTTTTTTATATTTACACTTTCTCCAACTTTTCTCCATCTCTTACCTTTTCATCTCCCCACTACCCTCTACTTTAAGATCACTCTTCACTTTCCTTTCATTTTCCTTTCTTTTCTCTCCACTTATTCACACCCTCTTACTATAAATTTATCATTCTCTCTTCCATTCTATTTATAGTTTTCCCTCACAAAAAAGGTTATTTATCTCTCTCTCTCTCTCTCTCTCAATTTTTTGGTGAATTTTTATTTTTATTTTTCTTGCATCTCTACTTTAGGTTAATAAATTTTTGTATTTTTTGGAACTATACTTTGTGTTGATACAATTTAGTTTTGTGTTTTGAGGTTTTTTTTTTGGGTTATCTTTCATTGTTAAATATTACCTCATTACATTATAAGGAATTAAAGATAGTCTATATGAATATAATATTATTCTATTGCATAGCATGATTTGGTTAATTTGGTGTTTATTGTTGTATCTTTTATTTTTATTTATTTTTCATCTCATCTTATTATATTAAACATTTTAAATTTAGTCACATCCTCCATATCATTAAATTATTTACATTTTCTCTCATTTTTTATTTTAAAAATTAAACATAAAACATTTTACTTAAATTCAAATAAATAAAATAGTTCTCATAAATTGTGTACGTGCAAATTAGATTATCAAAACTATGTGAGAGAATGAGTAATGCATCTAATAGTACATTTAAGTGAAAAAGCTTAAGAACAATAAAAATGGAAGCTTTAACACTTTAATGATAGGAGAAATAGAAAGTATAACATGGAAAGTAGAGAAGGCATAGGAAAAATACATGGAAAACCATTTGTAAGGGATGAAAAATCATGGGTGAGCAAGGGGAGAATGTCTCTCACTCTTTGAGCTCTCTATTATGTGAAAACGAAAGCCTTTGTACAGTGGTGATGTTCTTCCCAAAGAAAGCTCCAGTTGAAATTTGCTACTAGGAAGTTGTCTTGATATCAAAGGAGACTAGTATAGGAAACTTCTTGAATGAGTGCATTCTCAATGTCGAGAGGTAACTTGAATGAGTATACTTCAGGAAAGTTGATTGAAAAATGTTTGCAATTATAGAAGACACACCCCATAGAATTATTTCTTTGGCATTATATGTCGTTACCAGCATTAGACATGACATCACTTTGGAGCCTCTAAAATTTCAAGTGAAGCACAAGATGCAATATTGCCAAAAGGCATATAATAAAATAATTATTGATGTACATCTACTCGGGAACATAGTTTGGAGAATTTGACCTTTTCAAATACAAAGTTTAAGCTCTGATGGAAACCATGTGATTCCTCATTAGAGAGAGCAGTCCAATAATTATTACTAGCAATTTTCATTTTTCTCAAATGAATAGCTAACTGAACTTGTCGTGCCATTGTCAAGCATATGCAAACAGAAATGTGCCAGTCTTAGTATCTCAATGTTTAGCATCATAATTTCATTAGCAGTTTTTCAGTGAAATAATGTTGTAGAAAGCCCTATGCAGGCCATCTTGTAGCATGAAGTGGCCAATTACCTTAGAGTACTCCGTCTCTGTATACCTTCGTATGTTTAACCTCATCCTTGAACATTTTTGCAAACTAAATGTTGCACAAGTTTCTTTCTTTCTTGGTTACAAGTGGAAAATAATAAAACCAAAACCTCAAAGTAAGCTGAGACATGGTATTCTGGCAAATCTTGATGAGTTTTTGTCTGCACTAAAACATGTAGTATACTTTTTTTTTCCTCATAACTTGTCTTTAAATATCATAATGAGAAATACCATATGTATAATTGTTAATCACTCTACAGCATATTCTACCCTTCTCATCTACAGTAGTTTAAGTATTTATATATATGACCAATCCTGACTAGTTGAAAACCGTTCTATCGAGCCAACTAAAAAACATGTACAAGTTTGTATTTTCTGCCTTGCAATATCGAATGAGAAGACCATGTGTGAGTTTGGACTAGCCATGCCATAACAGGGCTCATTTCATTAGTCCTCGTGAAAATTTCAATTTTACGTTTTAAGTAAATGCATATGATAGATGAAGTTCTGAAAACATATCTGGAGGGAATTGAAATAATAAAATCTGTTAAATTTTCTTTTTTAATTGTTATAAGTGATTTTGGTTCCATATCTGTTTTTGAAGCTAATTTTGTCTTTCTTTGTCGAATTTTAATTGTTTTAACTGATTGGTCTGTCAGGCTCTAGGAATTCCTGTTCATAGACTGTTGCAAGCTGCTGACTCAGCTTCGGTAGGCATTCTTAGCCCTCCTTATTATGCAAATTTTTGGTAATTTTGCTTATTATTTAGTTAATATTAGTTTGCAACTTAATTCTGAAATTCATGATTTTCTGAACACATTTAGATGGATATTTTGATTTGAAGGGACCTAGCATAGCAATGTCTTTACTTTCTTTTCTGTTGTCAAATTTGTGAACCAGATATGTCTAAAGGTCTGGGTGCTCCAGTTGGATCTGTTATTGTTGGTTCCAATAGCTTTATTGCCAAGGTACTGATAAAAATTATGCAGTTTGGAAAATCGACAGCTCCTTTTACAATTATTAGCAGGTTAATCATCAAACTCTTCTTTTTCTACCTTTTTGGCTAAATACTCAGGAAAACCTTAGGTGGTGGGATGAGACAGGTTGGAATTCTTTGTGCTGCTGCTATTGTAGCAGGACAAGAGAATGTTGGAAAGCTGGAGGGTGATCACAAGAATGCTAGCAGGTAGGTATTGTAGTGTGTTTGATTCATATGACATTATCCTTGGTGAGAAGACCAATTATTGCCTTCTCTCAAACATCTTTTTAATTCAATTTCTCCCTCAGTGCAATCACTGGAAACATGTTTTCTTTTTTTCCCCAGAAGGATTGAATAAAATTAAAGGGATAAGAGTGGATGCTGCTTCAGTAGAGACCAATATTGTGAGTATCTCTTACCAAATTTGGTGTTTTTCTATGTAGAGATTCTAGTTAGCAAAAACAAATAAATAAAGATTGGGAAATTTCTGGACCAAGTAGCAAATAGGTTAAGAAAGTTGTCTTACCTGTTTCATCTTTATTTGTTATCAAAGCTTTGTGTATTTTAGCCTGAGAAAAGAATAGATTAAAAGTTGGACACACATGAATTTATACTTCAGGCAAAGTTTGAATACAAATTGCCAACTGGCTCATACTTGAACCAATGTAGCTCTTTTGGAGGACTTATTGTCCTACACATGCTATCTCTCTCATCTTTCTTGAATGGGGTGTTGGGTTAATATAATGGATATATAGAGCAATTAAAGTTACCTGGTCAGTTACACTGCAGATTTGTTTCATTTGTTATATTTCATACTAGTCCTTTTCTTGATCTTAATGTATATACTCTGAACAAGTACTTAAATATAATTTTTTTTTGATGCACAACCAGTTCTATTTTGATATAGAAGAGAGCTCAAAGCATACAGCAGAATCACTAAGCAAGTACTTGCAACAACGTGGTATACTTGTGATGTTAGAGGGCCCATCAAGGTCTGTTTTACCTCACACAAAGAAGCTTAGATCCATGAACTCTTTTATAATTAGTTTTTCATTGCTTGTTCCTTCATAGGCAAAACAATTGGATTTATTTTTTCTACAGATAGCCTCACAACAAAAGAAGAAAGCATGTGTATGCATATTTATTGGGAAAATAACAATTTACTTCCATGTGGTTTGAACCTTTCACTGATATAAATTTATTATGCATACTTCCAATTTTTACATTTGGCCCCATAAAGTTTGGATTAAAATGAAATGATTAGGTTTTGTTTAAATAACATTTTGCACTAATTAAAATTTTTCCTCTTTATGATTTGGTCCTATCCTGATTTAATTCCACAAGCTTTTCAATTGTCATATTTTGACCTCCTAAAGTATGGCTTAAATTAAAATCATGATAGATGAATATTTTAGACAAAACCTTAATGATTTCATTTTAGTTCAAACCTTATGGGGTCTATTGTAGTAATTGAAAGTTAGTTGATTAAATTGTGATAAGACTAAATTACAGGGGGTATTTTCACTGTTATTGATTGTGTGTGTCCTGATATGCAAAAGGAACTATGCCATGTGCGTGTTTGCTCTAAGAAAGCTTAGTTTTTGTGGGTTTCTTCTTGATTTTTATTTATTTTATTTTGTACAAACAAAGTTTATTTTTATTTATTTTGCATGAATGCAACCCAACCCTTTCTTTGACTGTTTTGCAAAAAGTCAAATGTGTTGAAGGGCATCACTTTGTGGTTTTTACCTAAATAAATTCTTAATGAAGCTTGAAGTTTCCATATGTCAGCCAAAATTTTATGTTAATTTCAAATTTTATAATCACTTTCAATACTCTGTTTATGTCAATTTCACATTTTCTGCTAGTTACATAATTTTGATAATATGACTTTTATAAAGATCCTGAAAATTTTGTTTTACTGTATATTTATTTTAATATTAAGATGTAAAATTTCTCAGCTAGATTGTATTCCAAGAATATGTATCATTTCTTGGTTGAATCCAGATCTAATACCATGCAGCCTTATTTTTCTTTGGTTGAATCTACATGTTTTTTTTTTTTTTCATTTATTTTTCTTTTTATAGAGGAAATAGAGGTAGGACTAAGGAATCTGACAAACTAGAGAGAAAACTGGCCAAAAGCCCCTAAAACCCAGCCAAGATCAGCAACAATGCATGTCAATGTCCTCTAAAAGCTGCTAAAAAAGTTTGCTCCCTATTTTGAGTAGAAGTTTGTTCTGCTGTAGACAATCTTGCACACTAAAAAGCTTCACAAATTTTTGTTTAAATTTGTTTGTGTTAGAGATTGGAAAACTGTTCTGCTCTCAAGCACTGAGAGTCGGGACTCAGGCAATAGAAGTAGGATTTTACAGGAAGGCTAGAATTCTGAATGCAGAAGTTCAAATGGCACATTGTTAATGATCTAGTTTTACCATTTAGAAGCCAATGTTTTTATTCATTAAGCAGTATGAAAATTAATTTTGAAGATAAGGTGCATATAGACAACAAAATGATGTTGGTATATTTGCTATTTCAGAGTCAGGATCGTCCTCCACCACCAAATTTCTGAAAGCGATGTGCAATACACCTTGTCATGCTTTCAGGTGATCAATCACCCGTATCTCCACCTCCTTTTTCTAGTTTTTTTCCCAAGATTATGACTTACACTTCTTCATTGAATTTTACAGCAAGCACTAACTGGAGTACCTGATCAAAATGGCATCTAGTGGGAGAAATTGTCATCATTTTCTGTATCTCCATTAAATTTTATAGCAATCCTTAAATGTCATAGACATGGGAACAATTGCATTATCTTGGCAATCTTCTAAATGGGACAATTTTTAGATTTGAATTGCATTTAAACTAGGGATATTGATCCTTTTCTACCTACTTCTCCCTTTTTCTTTACTCTATGAATTTTGGTATTTCATTACTTCTGCTAAACAGAGGTGATGAATTTAGATAGAATAGAACAGTGGAAAAAGATGCATGTTGCATATTCCAATTATGACGGTGGTTGTTACATCATGTATCCCATTCTTGATTCTAAGAGAATCCTAGCACATATTATGGTTGTATTGTCTTTTTGTAGTCTTCCTCCTCCTCATCCCACATATTGTTAGCTCCTGAAAACCCTAGCGCATTCACTTCCCTAGATAGGCTGGATTAGGCCTGTATAATTTTGTCCTCCCTCCCCAAGCTTAATCTTGTTTGGTTTTTTTGAGAATCTCCCCAATGTAACGCTCTCTTTATTTTGAAAGAAAACCTTTATGAAAATAAAATATACATATATATATATATATATATTTTAATTTTCCAGCGTTTGGTAACGTTGAAAAAAAATGTGAAAGGAAAATTATTTCATTTAACAAAAAAAAAAAACTTATCCAAAAAAAGCCCTATAAAAAATTTTATTTATTTTTTAAAGGTTGTTCTACATTATTATGTCACACTAAATAAAGAAAATTAAGAGACAATATGGACATTATTAAAGATAACTCTATCTCAATTTTAAGGTCGCTACTTAACATAGGAAAATAATATAATTTTTTCCAAATTCATTTGGAAAATTTTTTCATTTTTTAAAAAACGTTAATGTTCTAACAAATGGAGCAATATGATTTTTTTTTTTTTTAAATTCTTTTAAGTAGCTATTGTTTAATTTATATACACAAATATACAAAGAAATATATAATTTTATTATAATGAAAATCTTCAAACAACACACACACTAGTACATATTTGGTCAAAGCAATCCATTGGCTTTTTCAATTTGAGATCTGCTTATTTTGCCGAAATTGAAAATTTTTGCTGAAAGTATTGCAGATAAAAGTAAAAATTAGCTGAAATAGTACAGAACTCATGAATAGTACCAAAAAGTGCACTAAGACCCATAAATAGTAGCAAAAATAAGCTGAATAGTAAAATAAGTTGACAAAAATAATTTTTGCCAAAGGTATACTTGGGGTCCGTTGGAGATTTGCTTATTTTACTGAAACATAAAACTTTTTGTTGAAAATACTGTAGATAAAGGTAAAAGTTAACTGAAATAGTATAATGGGATCCATGAATAGTACCAAAAAGTGCTGTAAGACCTATGAATAGTATCAAAAATAAGTTGAATAGTAAAATATGTTGGCAAAAATATTTTTTTCCAAACAGACACTTAGTAGAATATTCTTTTTTTAATAATCACTTAAGCATGCCAAAATAGTCTACTGACTAACGGCCTTAAGCATGCCAAAATATTTTGTAATGCGTATTAATTAGTACTATTGTTTACCAGGAGTTATTAAATATTCATTAATTAATATTCGTTTCGAGGATTTTATGTTAAGGATTGAAAAACGAAAATATTGGGAGCATATCCCCTGCAATTGACTGACAAAACTACTCTTCTAACTAGGGTGTGAGTCAATTTATTAAGGGAAGGAAATAAATTGACTTGAATTTTTTAATCGACTTGCAAATTTTAATTGGACCAACTAAATCATATTTGCAGGGATTTCACGTTCATTATACATGGGAAGATTGTTTCTTAGTTGTATTTGTTGATAAAAGTTTCTTCTTCATGAGAAAAAAATAGGTGCATACTTCAGGGGGAGGGCTTGGTTTTTAGCATACTATTGATCGAGCTCCCATGGCGACAGCTTCTCACACATACGATGTTTTTCTGAGTTTTAGAGGTGAAGATACTCGTAATAATTTTACGGGACATTTATATGACAGTCTAAAGGAAAGAGGTATTCGCACCTTCATGGATGAGTCAAACCTTAAGAAGGGGATAACAATTGCTCCAACACTTGCTAAAGCCATTGAAGAGTCAAAATTATCACTCGTTGTGTTCTCAAAAAATTATGCATTGTCTACTTGGTGTCTGAATGAACTTGAAAAGATTGTCGAGTGTATGAATTCAAGAGATCATATTATTAAACCCATTTTTTTGGATGTGGAACCATCTGAAGTACGACACCAAAAGGAGAATTTCGGAAAAGCGTTGGCTAAGCATGAACAGAAATTCGACATAGAAAAGGTGCAGGGATGGAGAACAGCTCTAAAACAAGTGGCCAACTTGAATGGATGGACTATAGCAAACCGGTAACTACTTGTATGCCTTCAACACCGTCCCCCCAACCCCTCTTCTTTCTCAAATATATATTGATATTTTTCAAGTACGTAGCATGAGAGAAATATGAGGTATAAATCACTAGTCTAATTGTTTTAGTTATAAAAGAAATAAGAATTGCAAAATTTGCAGTTAGAAATTATTTGTTATTTATGAAAAGAGAAATGATATGTCTACAACATTTTTACAATATTTTTACAACAAATTCTAAATGGCAGGTTGTTACTGGTTATTATTGTGGGGCAAAAAATTAATCTTAGTGTTAGTTTCAAATTTGAACCAATAACAACTAACCACCCGTGATTTGTTGTAAAATTGTTGTAGACGTAGCATCTCTCTTATGAAAAATAAGGTTCCTTTAATATATATATATATATATATATATATATATATGTTAATGCATTTAATCATACTTAGCACAATCATAATCACAAAAACACATAAATAATTATCCCCTTTTTAAGGGTTAATTATCATGCAAGATTATTTAAAAATTAGAAAATGAAATACTAATAATTGTTTCAAAATTTTCTACTTAAACTATGGGCAAAATTAGGGAAATTTGTCAATCAGATTACACAAATTAAAATCTATAATTTTTAAAATCATCATGTAATAAATTAGAGGAACTTTCTAGCAAACAGATTCAAAGGAAAACTCTATCCTTGTATTCTATTTCTACCTGATTTCGAGCTCCAATCTTTAATTAGCCATATCTTTATCATTTTAAGCCCATTTGATATATCATTTTAAGGCTTATGAATCCTTCTCCTAACCATGTAATTTTTAGTAACTAAGGATGTGTTTGGTGGAGTGAATTTTAGGGTGGATGAGAAAAAATGAGAGAAAATAAGGAAAGGAAAACTTTTTGGGGAGGGTTTGGTTGGGAGGAGGAGAGGGGAAAATGATTGTGGGATTCGGGTGTTTTCTCCCCAAACCCACCAAAAAGTTTTCACCTCAAAATGGGGGATAAAATTGGATGGGAAAATCTATGAATAAATGACGAAAATGCCCATGTGCACTTACACAAGGGCTTTGTCCAGTACGTTACTTTTTTTTTTTGATATCTTGGGGCCGTGGGTGTGACAATGCTTTGTTTTGTTTTGTTTTTTGTTTTTTTTTTGTTTAGTGATTTTTTTTTCCTAGACATGATTATTATTATTTTAATAAATTTGGGTGATTACATTTTTTTTTTTTTGGTTGTTTGTCATTTTTTTTTTGTTTTAATTGGACATCATTTTTAAACAAGGTTATATGAATAAATTTATGCACACTCACTTTTTCCATCGCTCCACTTTTCTACTTCCAACCAAACAAAAAAGAGATAAATTAAAATCTTTTCTATCATTCCACTTTTCCACCACTTCAATCAAATGGGCTCTAAGAATGACATTTTTCATGTAAAAAACAACTCAAATAATTTGGTCTCATTTTAAACAAAGTAAGTTAAAGTTCTGACTTTCTCTTTCTACAAGTCACGAAAATTCAACCATATATATTTGAGATCCTAAGCATCATTTTCATGTAAATTTTCCAATTTTTAAGACATGCTTTAACATATGATTGTACATAAAAATCCAAAAATTTAGAAATAGCTCAACTTCAACACAAAACATGCTTTATAATAATAATAATAATAACAATTTTTAAGAAACAGTCATTTCATTAACAAAGAATAGAACACAAACAATTATTATTTTAAGAACCAATCATTTTATTAACAAAGAATAGAATACAAATAACAATACAACACCTAGCAGCTAATTGCACTCAACCAAGTACAACACCTGCAGAAAACAGAGCCGTAGCACGGCAAATCCAAAATGTTATATGCAGCAAAACAAGACCCACCTTCAACCTATAGAGAATCAGCTGCGACTATCCAGATAATTTACAAAGCACAACTCAAGGTCCCACCCTTCAACGCACTGAAGCATTTATATATCCCCCATTTATAGCACAGCATACGATTCAGATTGAATCCTTGAACATCCTTTTACCTTCAATTCTGCCTTTAGCATATCTCATTATGACTCTAATAAGGTGCTCTTCAGTATACAATCTCTTAGCATGATAAATTGCATTTCTTTGGCTCAACAGGTGTGTTGTAAATGCCCACCAAATTAATTTACAAAGTATAGCTCTCAAGCCCTTCCCTTTTAGGTGTATTACAGTCCAATCAACTAAATCCTACCTGCTAAATTTGGGATCAGAGAGTAGACATAAGCTCGTGATAGATTCACATACACTTTTAGTGAACAAGCACTGGAAAAAGAGATGATTTCAATCCTTAGTGCAGGGCATGCAGAAACCACATAAGATGGCTACATTAATTCCCTATTGAATGATTCTGGTTTTGGTGGAATTCTGTTTAACATGACCAACATGACCATCCAGTCTATGGATGAGTGCCTGGGAATAGCCAAATTAAATCACAGTAGCTTTCACCAATCCACTCTAATCCTTTTTTCTCTAATCTCATTCGATGTTTCAGCACACACAAACTTAGGAGATGAGGACCATAAAGCTTTATCTTCTTACTTTAATCGGCCAGGAACAGTTTACTTTGTATGTCCACTAGATCTTGCAGGCTTTCAAATATAGACTTTATACCTTAGCACAGATGCAAGCTTAGCTTCAACATGACTAGCAGCATCATAAATGACTATATGATGCTTTATAATTATTCCATTTCATTAATAATAATGGCATAACAATTTCACAGCTAAAACAAATCCTAGAGGCTCTGATACCAGTGTTTAAATTTTAAAATAATTAGTTTACTTAAAATAATCGGGTTCTCAAAATAACAGGGTTCTTTTGTTGGGTCTTTTACGGTTAGTAAATATTTTAGAGAGAGAATCTTAGTGTTTTTATTTTATTTTATTATTTTTATCATCAGGCTAAGACATTAGTCGATTTTTATGTAGGCAAAATTTAAACTCTAAATCTCTTATTCAACGATAAATTTTTTTATTAATTAAGATAATTAAATTCCACAGAGAGAATCTTAGTTTATTGTCTCCTTTATCTGTATTTAACGTTGAAGAATAAACTCTTTAAGTAATGGGAGGCCTAATTTTAGGATGTTTATTCCAGTATTGCTCCCACTTATAATAATTTTTTCTATTAAATTTATTTATTTTTATATTAGAATATATATGAAATAACATTTATTAGATATAATGTTTCATACTTTCATTTGAATTCAAGTACATGACGCATGTGGACAGTGGACACTTCATGGTCATGGGTTGGGCATGGTCCTGCCCAATTTTTAACAGTATTAATGTTTTTTTTTTTTTTGGTTAAACATAATGGTAGTTATTACTAAAATGAAATATTTACAGTGGACTTCATCTATATGGCTTTAATTCACAAATCTAAATTCTAAAATGATGAGTCGAGTTCACCTTCGTATGTAATTTTAATGAGTTAACTTAATATTGGCAGGAGTCAATCAAAAGTGATCAAAGAAATTGTTAGACACATTATGGTTGAAGTAAAGCCTGCACCGGACATAGAAATTCCTGATTGCGTGGTTGGAATTGATACTCACCTCAGCAAGATTGAATCTTTTTCGTTTTCTGATATCAATTCAGAAGAGGTTCAGATGATAGGGATCTATGGGGGTCGGGGAACCGGAAAGACAATCCTGGCCAAAAAAGTTTACCACGATCATCAATCTGATTTTGAATATAAAAGTCTTGCAGAGGGCATCAAACACAGGGCAAAAGAAAATTATCAAATAGTCGAAGTACAAAAGGCTACTCTTTCTGAAATCTTGGGAGAAACGGATGTCCCTGTGTACAACGCGGAGGAAGGAGCTAAAGTGATGGAGGGTGTTCTTTCCTCTAAAAGGGTTCTTTTACTTCTTGATGATGTCAATAATGAACTGCAGTTAGAAAAACTAGCAAGGAGATGTAATTGGTTTGGTCCTGGAAGCAGAATCATTATCACAACACGGAAAGAAAGTTTGCTACGTAGACATAAAGTACAATTTACCTGTGAGATGAAGGCGATGGATCCAATTGAAGCTCTTCAACTCTTCAGTTTGCATGCTTTTAAAAGAAATGAGCCTCATCAATATAGTAGGGAACTTACAAACGATATAGTAAGTTACACTAAAGGAATTCCATCAGCTTTGGTGAAATTGGGTAGTGTTTTGTCTTCTAAATATGTGAGTTATCAGCATTGTGAAGTAGATGGAGAAAATAAACAGGTAGGAGAAATGCGCACCCTAGTTTGGAAAAAGCTAAATAAAATGTTCAAGCGCGGACAGTGGAGTGCTGATTCAACTGGAAGACTGGACAAGACATTGGAACAAATTTTGAGAGAAGCTATGGACGACATGAGTATACAAGAAAAGTGCTCTGAAGTAGAGAGGGAAGATGACGACTCGTTAGAGAAGGACGAGGAGAGCGAGAACTCATCAGAGTCCGAAGAGGAGAGTGAAGAGGAAAGTGGTGAAGACCAAGCGAAGAGTATAACCAATAAGCCAAGTTCAGATTCTAGGATTGTGACATCCTCACCCCAATTCTCCAATGGTTATAACTACCAGCAAATTCCATATGCAGCGAATTTTGATGGATTTGGTACCTCAAGGGAATAGCACCACAACTACCCAATGACGATTCCTGGATATAATGCTCCCCCCATTCCTCCCATCCCTGGCTACTACCCAATGATGACACCTATGAGGCTGGGAACCTCAAATGAATACAACTTCTGCCCAACAGGGGAATCCGGATGCCATTGTCAAGATTGTGCAATGAAATTTTCTCCAGAATTTAGACTCTATTATATCTTCTCTAAACAAAACTTAGGCACAGTATCTTATGTGTTATTTCTTAAATTCTTCTTTTAGAATTTAGTCATGTGATTTTTTTCTCATGTGATGAAGGTTATTTTTAGTTAAGTACTGCTACATGACTAAATTTTAAGAGAGAAATATAAAGAACAACATCTAAATACGGTACCATTTTGAAATTATGGAAGTGTATTTTTTGTTAAATACTGTCACATGATTGAATTTTAAGATGAGATTTAAGGAACGACACCTAAATATTGTACTTAAGTTTTGCCATTTTAAAATTATATATATATATATATATATGTTTGATGTGATTTATATATTTATTTTTGTTAAGGAATATGAGTTTATCGTGTATTATATAGATAATAATTCAAGAGGTCCAAACATATTATTGTAAAGCACATACAGGCTTAACCCTAATCTTTATAGCTCGTAAATATATATAAACAATAATTTATTAGAGTAAAAATGAATCCTGTAAACATAGGTTATTAGATCAAACTACATGTCAGTGAGACCAAGGCATATAAAAATAAATAAAAAAATTCACCAAAACTGCATTCTAAAAAATAAAGGCGTATAAAATTTTCTTGTTAACTTGAGCCATCTCTTTGATTCATGTACCCCAAGCAAACATGTTGACCAAGGCGGGATAACAAGACAGCCAATAAAAGTAATTAAAAAAAAAAAAAAATACTCCCCTACTTCCCCACATACAATAAACTTTGAATTGTCTATGGGCTTGGGCCATGAGTTAGAAATGATTAAATGTTAATTTAGTGAGCCTGGTACCTTTGTTTGTGCATTACCCATGTTCTCCATTATTGCATATGTTCGTTTGGCCATCTAGAACTTGGAGGTTTTTATTTTTATTTTTATTGAGAGGATATAGAAAATTAGGAATATAAAAAGGTTAGGTCATGTGTTTGGTTGGGAGAATAGAATAGTGAAAGGTTGGAAACTAATATGAATTTCATTTGTTTCATTGAAAAGAAAGATGAGAGGAAGAATGGAAAAATGTATTTTGTTTAAATTTTTTTTTTATATCCCTATTACATAGTAGTTTATAAGAGGTAAATTTTTAATCATCATATAGAAAAAAAAAGTTATTTATCATCAATTAAATTAGTAAATATGACATTCTAGGAAATTGAACACATCGCATTTTAGTTATCTTTACTCATCCATTTTGTATATAACAACAATAATAATAATGTAATTAGTTGAGTTTGTTAAATTGACAAGTTGCATGCCAAACAAGAACAGGATTTTACAAATTAAAAAAGAAAAAAGAAAAAAAAGAAGAAGATTAGATTGTAGCAAACGAGAAGAAATAGATAAGAAAAAAGAAAAAAGAAAAAGAAAAAGAAGGGTACCAGTAGTAGTCATGAATGTTATAATGGAATAATGGAAGAGTATTCACGTCATTTTCCTTCCTCTTCTTCCTCTTCATTTTCTCTCTGCTTTGGGGAGGTTGGATTTAGGAGTACCAGGGTTAAATACATGGGACTACCTATTTTCCTCTCCATTGTCTATTGTGTACCAGTATAATGGAAAATGAATTCGGCCCGTTTGGTTTGGCATTTCAAATAACATTTTTTAGTTTTTAAACAGCATTTCACGCATTTCAACACACTTTTTCACCCACATGTATTTTAAAAAACTATAAACAACAATTTTCAAACTACTCTACCAAACACCCCCTTCTTCTTCTTCTTCTTCTTCTTCTTCTTTTTTTTTTCAACTATGTTGTTTTATAAGATTGAATGCAAATGACTTTATCTTGTTTCAATATTTATTTGCTTTTCCCACGTTAAGACTTTATTTGTTTACTGAGCTATGTCTTAGTACTGAGTTTCGTTGTGGTTAATTTCAGGATTTCAGCTGGATTGAAAGCATCTGAGGGATATTTGGTAGCAGATTTTGAGTATTGTTGTTCAATATGATGTGAAAATTGTGATTTAAAAAGTGTTATGAAAACATGTGTTTAAAGTACTGAAAATGCAAAAAATGTGTTTAAGAACATGTTTCAAATAACATATTTTAAAATGTGAAAATTATATTGTGTGCTTGGTATGTGTATGTATTTTTTTTTAAGTGGTAACTTTTTGACATTACGGATCTGTTTAAGTACCGCTTATTTTGCTGAAAACTGAAAACTTATTGTTGAAAACACTGTAGCAAAATAATTTTTAATGATAAATAGTGCTGTGGGTTGTGAACAGTGCCGCTTATCTTTGTTTTTGCTGAGTTTTTGGCTGGGTCGTGAACAATGCTGCTTATTTTGCTAAAAACTGAAAACTTATTGTTGAAAACACTGTAGCAAAATAATTTTTAATGATGAATAGTGTTGTGGGTCGTGAATAGTGCCACTTATCTGTGTTTTTGTTGAGTTTTTGGTTGGGTCATGAATAGTGCTGTGGGACCCAGCCAAAAACACAAACGCATAATAATTCTCTCCCAAATGCACGCTACAATTATTTTATTAATATTTATTAGAGGAGAGAGAAGGTTCTTGGTTAGTGTGAGAGAGGGAGAGAGAGCTGTAGTTAATGTTAGGTCTACTCAAGTAGGTCTCATACTTTTTCAAATATTTACAAAAATATTATTGAACAATGTTACTATCGAAGGAGAGTAGTATAGGCGTGTTGAAGGAGTGCAATCCCAATGTTGAGAGGTAACTTCAATAGGTGAAAATAGTCAAATACCACGTTTTGGTAAAATTTGTGATAAACTAGCACTATTTCGAAAATATTTAGCAATTTACCACTTTTTTAGTACTCGAGTTCCACAAAATCGAGTTCTAAATAGTACTCGAGTTCCTAGTGAGTTGCCAGCGTGGCATTGCTAATTTGAAATTTGTGTAATTAAAAAAAATAATGTGGTACTCGATATTACTGAAATCGAGTATCTCTTTATAGTACTCGAGCTTAGTGCAGTCGAGTACCCTTTTTTTTTTTTTCCTACTTTTTGTTTCTGTTGGAATGGCTTGAATAGTCAAACTTAGTGACTTGACATTAGCCAACAAACCATTAAATGGCTTGCATGCCCATGTTAGGAAGATGCATGATACTCAAGAAGTTTCATGCAAGAAGAAATGCAAGAGTTTGCATTAAATGTTCTTTATGAATTGTCAAAGAAGATGGCCAGGAATAACACTTGACATGCAAACCAAATTCATGCTTCTTTTCTTTGGCCATAAATGCTTGCCATTTTCTTTGACTTGACAAGTTTCTTTGACTTCCAAGAGTGAGTTCTTAAAGGAGAAAAATTTTTAAAAAAAAAAAGAAAAAAGAAAAAAGGTACTCGACTGTATGAAGCTCAAGTACTATAATTTCAGGTCAGCACTTTGGCGACTCACTAGGAACTCGAGTTCATAGAACTCAAGTACTATTTAGAACTCGATTTTATGAAACTTAAGTACTAAAAAAGTGGTAGATTACTAAATATTTTTGAAACAGTGCTAGTTTACCACAAATTTTACCAAAACGTGATATTTAACTATTTTCATCAACTTCAGTGAGTAGACTTTAGGAAACTGCAAGGTTTTCAGACCCGGACCGTTCATTAAACCGTAAAAGAGAGAGGTTCAAGGTTTTTGAGGTTGAACCGAGGTCGAACCGAGATTGAACCGAGATGACGTCATATTTAATTTAATAATTAATTAATATGAAATAAATATATACAAATTAAAAATCTCAATTAAAATTTACTTTAAAATGATTAATTTTATTTTCAGTGAAACTTAAACTATCACTTAAAACTTGTTGTGAAAATATTGTAGTTATAATTTATATCATTTCTCTTTCTTAAAAAAAAAAAAACACTTTTCTCATATAACAATATTTTTAAAGTTATCACATTAATATATTTTAACTATTAAATATTGGCAGGTATAATTACAAAATTCCAACTATCAAGGAGGCTTAGCTGTAAACCATTCCAGCAAAGTACAACTTGTACAAGTAGAATCCAAAACAAAGAAGTCCAATCGAATCCCACTAATTTTGTTTAAAAAAAAAAAAAAAAAAGTCCAATCAACTATCGAGTGGCTTAGCTGTAAACCATTTTGACCGTTGCTTTTAATCCAATGGTCAGTAACTATGTTGGGTTCTTCAAAGTTCACACCAAACTTCAAACCCTACATTAATGTCTTCTTTTCTTTTTTGCTTTCCCCTACTGCCGACGCCTCTCTCTCCCTCCTTTGTCAACCTCTTTTTTACAATTTTCAAACAAACAGAAGTTCGCATATGCAGAAGCCAAAAGCGTGTCCTCTGACTCCTCTCTCCTTTTATTTTTCTTTCTTCATCTCTAGCTCTCTCTCTCATACTCTCACCCTGTCACACACACATTACCGGCAGAGAACAAAGCCTGAACTTAAAGCTATGATGTTGGAGATGGCAGTGGCAGAATTTAAGGCTTGCTTCACCCAAGAGAAGAGTTTTTGAAGAGAGGAAGCTGCGTGATGTACTCTGAAGGGAGCAAAATTTAAAACTTGTTTTTTTCTCTTTTTTTTTTGGTTCAGAACCGTGAGAAGCGGTCTGATCACGGTTCTCAGAACCGTGAGGTTCGACGGCGGTTCTCACGGGTCCCTGCATTTTTCCATAGGGCGGTTCTTGAGGCTTAAAGAACTGCAAAAATGAGCGGTTCGAGATTTTTCCGGTCGGACCGTACGGTCCGGTCCGGGTTTCAAAACCATAAGAAAAGTAGACTCAAAATTTTTGCAATTATAGAGGACACTGACACATCACCTAGAACTAGAAGCGTTTCTTTGCCATTTCATGCAGTTACCAGCATTGGTCATGACACGTACATCACTTTGGAGCTTCTAAAATTTCAAGTGAAACGCCAAGATGCAATATTGTCCAGGATACAATATTTTTGACTTTTCGTTGTAAGATTTGTCACAAAGGCATACAACAAAGTAATCATTGTCTAGTACATCTACTCGGGAAACATATAGTTTGGAAGATGTGACTTTTTCAAATACAAGTTTTAAACACTGATGGAAACCATGTGATTTTTTAATAGAAAGAGCAATCCAACAATTATCATTAGTGATTTTCATGTTTGTCAAACAAATAGCTAACTGCATGCACTGGTCTTGCCATTGTCAAGCATTTGCTGCATTTGCAAACAGAAATGCGTCAGTCTTAGTATTTCAATCCGGTCGCCGGCTTAACCAATTTTGGGGTTAAGGGAAAAACTTTAAACAGGGCCTATTCTCATCTTATATTTTAAATATTAATTAAAAAATATTTTTCTTGCCTTTTTTCTTGTGTGTTTTTTTTTAATACTAGTAACAAATTTATTTTTGAGATTCAATTTTTTTTTTTTTTTTTTTTTTTTTTATAGTTTGTTTTAATATCTACATAAATATTTTTTAATGGATTTCAATTAGCTCAATTGGTAAAGTTTCTTGTTGTTGAATAAGAGATTCTAAGCTTCAATCCTCGCTTACAACAAAAACCAATTTAGTTTTTTACTTGAGAGAGTGGAAAAGTGGAGAAATATAAACTATTTTGTTTGGTTTAGTAAAAGAGTGAGAGGATAAAAAATGTAATTGGTATAAATTTACTTGCATGCCTCTAGTACATCAAAAAAAAATTTAATAGTTTATAAAAATTAATTTTTTTAATTACTACAAACTTACAAACTAATGATTCTCAAAAAAAAAAAAAAAACTAACTTACAAACTAACACAATTAATAAAACATCTAGTAAAAGAAAAACTATTAATAAAAAAAAAGTTTTCGTTAATATGAAAAAAAAAACAAAGAAAAAGAAAATTAAAATAACACCAAGTTCAACGTGTGCACAGTAACATACTTGAGAAAAAAACAAAAGGAAAGAAAAGAAGGAGGCAATATCATTTCTAGAGAGAGAGAGAGAGAGAAGCAAAAACTTTAAATAAAGGGAGGGTAGATAGGTAATTTCCCATCAAACACACTCACTCCCCACTTTTCTCTCCAATTTTCTCCCAAATTTGGGGAGAAAACTATTTTCTCTTAAATAGTGGGCGCAGGGAGAAAACTCCCCCCCCCCCCCCCCCCCCCCCCCTGAAATTATCTTCCTCCCAACCAAACACCCTCCTCCCTCTTCTATGTTCTCTCCCCTTCTATTTTCTTTCCTTATTTCACCCCAACCAAATAGACTCTAAATGAATATATCTAAAAAGTTTATTTATCACATAACTCAATAAATTAACATTGATACCAAAGTAAATTCTAAATTAATATTTTCATTATTATATTAACTTTTATACATATATTTAGAGTTGATTAAAATATTTATTATTAAAAAAAAGTAGAATAACATATGAAAACATATATAAAAAATACAAAAATAAAATACTTAAAATAAAAGAATCGGGTCTATAATAGCATAAAAAAATCCTGGGTGAATGAAAAAAAATGGGGAAACAAGAAGAAGGGAAAAGTGATATAACAAATAAATAAATAAAAAGTCAAACTAATTAAAAAAAAAAAACAGCAAAGTAACAAAAGTGGGTTAATGTGATATCACGTCAACCCATGTTTTATCTAAAGAGCTAATAGGTGCAGTGCTATTCCATGGTAGTGTGTAATCACATGCATATACATGAGTACAATTAAAAACAATCACAATTAGATGATTTAAATTATACATTTTTTTGGAAAGTAATTAAAATTATACATGATGTTAGCTTAAACATTTTTAAAAGCATAAATTTCTAAAATATGTAATGGTTTCTCATTATATATATATATACATAATTTAGAATTTAATTGGATTTAAGCTTTTTTATTTTTACACACAATAATTCACTTGTCACAAAAATTTAAAAAAAATTAAATTAAATGGACACGTGGCACATAATTTGGCTCTAATTGAAATTTAATTTAGAATCTAATTGGGTTTGAACTCTTTCATTTTTACACTCAATATATAATTCACTTAGCACAAAAATTAAAAATTAAATGAAACACATAACGTAAAATTATACTCTAATTGAAATTTAATTTGGATTCAAATATATATATATATATATATATGTTTATCCTCATCCTGGAACATTTTAGCAATCTTAGATGTATATAGACCAACGTGTATTTCTGCCTTGCAATATTGAATAAGAAGTTAAAGTGTCAGTTTGGAATTGCCATACCGTAACAGTCTAACAGAGCTCATTTCATAGGTCCTCCTGTTTCAAAATATGGATTTTCATCTTAGAAGGCCTGTATGATGCATTGGAGCCAATTTCAGCCAAATTTCTAAAATTTTATTATGTAAATGCATATGTTGGACGACGTTCTGAAAACATATATGGATGGAATTGGAAATAATTAATAAATATGAGTTAAATTTTCTTTTTAATAGTTATAAGTGATTTTGGTTCCATGTCTGTTCTGAAGCCAATTTTGTGTTCCTTTTATCAAATTTTAATTGTTTAAAGTGATTGGTCTGCCAGGCTCTTGGAATTCCTGTTCGTAGGTTTTGTTGTTGCAAGCTGCTGACTCAGCATATTGGTTTCCAACTTAATTTTGAACTTCATGATTTTCTGAACACATTTATTATGCAACTGGTAATTTTTCCATCTGCATATCATTCTTGATTCTATAGAGAATCCTAGAACATATTCTGGTTCTATTGTCTCTGGGTAGTCTTCCTTCTCATCATCCCACATATTGTTATCTCTTGAAAACCCGCGCATTCACTTCCGATCAGGCTTGTATAATTGTGTGCTTCTTCCCCAATCTTAATTTTCTTTCCTTTTTTTGAGAATCTCCTCAATGTAACGCTCAGTTTGTTTTGATGAAAACATTTTATGAAGATAGTTTTTTCTTTTTTCCAATGCTTAGTAGCATAAAACAAAAAAATAAGTTAAAGGAAAACTACTTTTGGTTAATAGAAAATTCTTTAAAAAAAAAAAAAATTGAGTTATTTTGTAGAGATTGTTTTCCACTAAAATTTTTTAAAAAACAGAGAAAATATGAAAATTATTAAAGAGAACTCTATCTTAAGTTTAAAGTCGCTATCAAAAATAAGAAAATGAGATAGTTTTCAAAATATACTTTTTAGAAAATTACTTAATTTTTAGAAGACGTTAATAATGTTGTAACATATGGAGCCATATGAATTTGTTTGTTATTTTTTTGAAAGAAACTTCTTTTTATTCTTTAAGTAGCTACGGTTCAATTTTTATACATAAATATACAAATATATATATATATATATATATGTATGTATATATATATATATATATATAAATTCATTATAATGATAATCTTAAAATGACACTCTAGTGTTGGAAATACAACATTGAATAAACAATTTTAATACAACAAATACTATCTCAAATATTTTATCAACAATGTAAATTAGAAAGAATGAAAATAAATATATGCAAATATAGGAACAATCTTACAATATATAGAATCATGTAAAGAGTATCATCCTTCAAGGTAAATTCGTGCCATCCAGAATATATACTGGTATCAAAATACTTTGTTTCAATAGACAAACTAAAACAGTATTCAAAACATCCAATCATTTGTTGGAAAGATACTACAACTAATTAATATGGATGCTTTGATTAGGATCGGGTGTACCTAGTGCAAGTACCCTCTTCCCACTCACAAAAACTTTTTATCACCTTCACTTTTATTATTTAATGGCTGAGATTGAAAGTTACTTTTTTCAATTTTCAATCTTAGCCATTGAAAGCTATTGTATTATTTGCAATGTACTTGACATTGTGCATAAGTTTAAAAATAATAAAAATTTAGAAACACATATTTAGTAGAATATTTTGGTAAATGTGTATTGGTTAGCATTAGTAACACCGTTTGGGGGTGTACTAGACTTATTCAATATTCACTAATTAATACGCGTTTCTAGATTTTTATTGTTATTATTTTTGAATTTATGCACTAGAGTGTACAATATTAGGAGTCTTTTGGCTGAATATTGTAGAAAATCAAGTTTATTTGTGATATGGGTATTGTTTAAACTTATTTGGAAATTGATGAGAGAAGTGAATTTCGGCAACACTATTGCCAAAATTCTGAGAAAAAGTAAGAGAAAGGAGAGAGAAATGATGTGACGGAAGGGGAGAGAGAAAAGAGGAATTTGGGAAATGGTATTGCCGAAATATGTGCCCAAAAAAAGCAGGCTGACATACCTGAAATTGGGGACTGACCTGATCGAAATTAAAAAAAAAATAAAAATAAAAACTGAATTGTGACAATTGAATTGTCAATTGTGGCAAGAGTAATGCTACATCCACAAACTATTTTATAATATTTTTACAAATTATTGTTATGACCAATTTCTTACTAGTTCTCATCAGGGCCCAACAATAATATCACTTTTTATTTATCAATAATCACCCACCACATCAGCAGTTTGTGAAAGTTTTTGTAAAAAAAAATTGTATCTCTATCATTTTGCCTAAAGTGGATGATTACCAAAAAAAAAACCCTCCAATTTCAGCAATTTGACAATTCAATTGCCATAATTCAGTTTGTTTGTTTGTTTTTTTTTTTTTTAATTTTTAATTTTTATTTTTATTTCGGTTAGGTCAGTCCCCAATTTCGGGTAGGTCAACTTGCTTTTTTTGGGCAATATTTCGGCAATACCATTGCCAAAATTTCTTTTTTCTCTCTCCCACTTCTGTCACATCATTTCTCTCTTCTCTCTCTTACTTTTTCTCAGAATTTCAGCAATGGTGTTGCTGAAAGACTCCAATGTTAGGGATGAAACTATAGGAATATAAGGAACTTTCTTAATAAACAGTTACAACTTACGAGTTATAGGGACCACTTGCTACATTAATTATCTCCCACCGAAATATAGAGAGTATCATATTCGTAATACATGGGAAGACTATTCCTTTGTTCTATTTGTTGCTTTTCTTAATAAAAGTTTCTTTGGAGAAAACAAGCACATGAGCTATCATGGCAATAACTTCTCACACATACGATGTCATTTTGAGTTTTAGAGGTGAAGATACCTGTAATAATTTTACGGGATATTTATATGACAGTTTAAAGAAAATGGGTATTCGCACTTTCATAGATGAACTGAATCTTAAGAAAGGAGAAGAAATTCCTCCAACAATTGCTAAAGCCATTGAAGGCTCAAAATTTTCACTCGTTGTGCTCTCAAAAAATTATGCATCTTCTACATGGTGCTTAAATAATTCTTGAGATGAAGTATTGTGGGGATTGGGGAAGCTCTGGAGGCAAGCAATCTCATCAAAGGATAATACACTAAACATCTTCCTTGGTGTGATAGAATTAAAGTTTGGACTTAACACTGATATTGTGTTATAATTTTTCATTTGTGTTGGGATTAAGAGTGGAAGAGAGAAGAGAGAATGAGAAAGTGGAAGCATAGATTTGCGTCTAGATTGGATAGCTCTTAGTAGCTATATAATCACTATCTTGGATGGTGTATTATAATGAACCCATTTGGTGGTATATTATATATAGAGACTAACCCTAAGCTAACAATATACTAACACCCTAGGTTACTTGCACTTTAAGTTGAAGACTTGAAGTACTTAGTTTTTACAAGAAGTTTGTCTTGTTACATTGAAACTAGATTCCAATGGGCTTAGGACAAGGGCCTTGATATCTCTAATCCCCCTCTCAACCTTAAGGTGGACATTTGAAGATGCCTTGAGTTTGAAATGAGAAATTATGAAGGAAAACATGAGAATGAAGGAACAAATAGAATGAAAATTTTAGTGAGCACGATGTAGAGTAGATCTTGTGATACAATTGTAGTAGCCGCAAATGATGATTGTTAGTGGTGGATGGAGGTCATAAGACAGCTACTGTGGTTGGAGGATGGTTACATCTATATATACCAAGTATGGTTACTATGACCCGGAAATGGCCACACTAGTTCCCTTGGGGACATTAAGACCAAGGGAGTCAATACCGTACCGGAGGCTATACCGGTTTGGCCAGCGGTACGATATATTTCGGATATCGGTCAATACCGATGTACCGTTTCGGGTTTACCGCAAAATAATATATATATATATATATATATTCATAACATTTAAAATAAATAAATTTAGTATCCTTTTAATAATGTTTTTACTAGTATATTTTTTTTATAATTACTAATATACTAATTAAGCTTATAAGTTATAGGTAGTAGATAAGAATAAAAAAAATACAAAATGAAGTTATGGTGATGTCATTGACGTGTCTGGATAGGGAAGTTGCTAGTTGTCAAAGATGAAAAAAATTAAATAATATAAAAACTATGGCTTCAAAAGTTCAAATGAAAAAATCAAGAAACAATAAATGTTTTCTTATCTTTTCACTCATAGATACTGCTGCACTCTTTACTTTTTTTTTTTTCCCCTCTCCACACGTTTCCCTCTTTCAGTCTTTCTCAATCACTGGCATTCACATCTTTCCATAAGAAAACTCAGCAAATACACGTCTCTCTCTATCTCAGTCACACGTTTCTCCACAGGTTCCTCTCATCTTTTCACTCTTTTCTTCTCCACTTTCTTCTCTGCTTATAATTTCTTCTCCACTCTCAAATTTCAAACGATTTTAGCTCTCTCTTCTTAGCTTTATCTTTTGAGCTTTCAGTTTTGTCTCGTTTCTCTCGTTCATATTGCTGCTTGTGTCACCGTCCATCACCACTCAAGATTCAGTGAGAGGCCATTGGCTTTAATGAAAAAAGAGACGGTGAATGCATGAGGTGATTCTAACTTCATTTTACAAAGCTATTGTGCGTTTTTCTTTCATTTTTCTCTTTCTTTCTGCTGGGTTTTCTTAGCTTACTCAGTTTTTCACCATCCTGCCCTTGAAAAACATCAAAATTAACCCAAAAAAAAAGCTTTTCATGTTTCGGCTGGTATCCATTTACCGGCCGGATTTCGCCGGTACGGCCGGTATTTTTTCCCGGTACGAAACATAGGGGTATTCTGTATCGGATTGCTGGCCGGTACGGTATATACCGGCCGGTATGGTACGGTATTGACTCCCCTGATCAAGACATCAACATAGGACTAGTGGCTTGAGGATGACACAATGCAAGAAAGACATTGGTGGTCATAGAAGAGCAGTGGTCGAAGTACGATATCAACAATGACCAAAGGAGAGCAACATTGTTTGCCAAAAGACGTTGGCTAGGGACAGGGGCGGCCCAACATAATTTGGGGCTGTACGGTCCCCGCACCATGACCCGTAGTGGGCCTTGGGCCCTGGCCTGGGTATAAGGCCCATGAGGCCGGTCTCCCTCTGCCTAGCGGCCCACCCCGAGCCCCGCGGGCTGCAGGCCCACGATCTGCTTTTACATCGTTTCTCGGCAGACCCCTTCCCGAGCAGTGATGAACACGCAGCTCGCGGAACACCCCGCCCTGTACCTACTCGGCCATATCTCGGAGAGGCACCGCTGCCGGGAACTGTCGTGGAGGCAGGAACCAAGTTCCAACGCCACCCTCACCGCTTCCCATGCCCACCTAACCACCCACTTACGATCGATAACACTGGACCGCCGGTTGCACTTACTGGCGAGTATTTATGACCTCTCCACTACTTCGTGAGCTATAAATACAAGAAGTTTTGAGAAGACAAGGGTTGGAGAATTGAGGGGAGGAAGAGTGTAAGCAGAGAGAGCGGAGTAAGGAATTGGGTCAGGTCCCCGAGAAGAGGAAAGCGCTTCAGTTGAGCCTTGGTGTTTTGAACGACCCATTGTGGAAATCCAAACCCACTATACAAATAAGTTGTGAGTCCAAGTGAGGCCCAGCCCAACGGGTTTCAGTTTTTGGTGCGCACAGGGGCGTAAGGCGAAAAATTTATGCAGGGCCTTTAATATGTAAATATTAATTAAACAAAATTATTTAATACTAATCAAATTAAGGTTAATTTGATACATTAAATACATAAATAATACCAACTAGACTAATGTTAATTTCATATAGAGAATTGAATATTATAGTTGAACTTATAAATATTAATAAAAAGAATTAAAAATATATTGCGATTGAAAAAGATACTTTATTTTGGATATAAGACAATGCATAGTTAAATAAAGTTGTAATCTAATTTTTAATTTTATATTTTGATTTTAAGAGAGAGAGATAGATATTATTTGATATGTGGCTTTGTAGGGTATTATTTTACAAAAATCAAAGTCTCAAACTATTATGAAAGATTAATCTATAATTGATGATTTAACACATTTGCAACATCTTTTTGAAATATTTTAGGGTTTCAATTGTGTTAAGGTTCTATTGGTCTTGTACTTTGAGAGTCTTAATAGAAATGAAAAAGAAAAATGCACTAATTAAAAGTACTATAAAATGTTCAAAATATAATGTGATATTGTCTCTTATTGATGAACTTCATCAATTTAACTAATGAATGTTTATATAACTTTTTTGTGATTAATAACATGGCAATTTGTAAGCCAATAGTAAAATTTATAGTATCCTTAACATCACTAACAAAAAAAATGTACAACCTTTAGAAAATATATATATATATATATAATATAATTTTATAAAAATTTGAGCCTTTAACTATAGAAAGTAGGGCCTTTTTTCTTAAGGAATTTTTTTTTTTTTTTTTGGTGGCGCCTTAGGCCTAGGCCTAACTTGCCTAGGCCTTGAGCCAGCACTGGCTAGGGATATCATCGCAAGAGGCGGAAGAAATTAGTTGAAGGCAGTAGTTGTGCCAAAACACATGAGAGAGTTGGCAACCTTTGGGGAACCATACAAGGGGTTGATGGTGAGATATAGCATTGATAGCATATTAGAGCATTAGCATCAGGAAATGCTATTCTATTCTATTTTACCATCCCAAAAAGCTACTTTATCAATTATACCATCCCATTATACAATACTTCCAACATCTCAAACTTTTATTTTCCTATTCTACTCATTAAAATAATATATCTACACAATAAAATAATATTTCTCCCAATTACCATCATTTATTCTTTCTTTCTTCCAATCACCATCACAATAAAATATTACTTTTTTTTTTAGAATTGTGCTACAGTGCAATTCTAAAGATAGAATTGCACTGTAGCACTATTGCAAATTTTTTTGCAATAGTTGGTGTTTACAATTCCGGATGTGGGAGGTTTTTGAGGGAAAAATGCTAAATGAAGCTTAGATATGGCATTTGCAATTCCGGATGTGAATGCTCTTAGAATTTATGTTTGGGATTAAGAGAGAGAGAGAGAGAGAGAGAGAGAGAGAGCAAAAACACAGAAATTAATATGGTTTGACCTAACGCAATTGTTAGGGAAACGAGTCTAGAACTTGTACTTAATGGGTCACCCATTGATCACTATTTTTGTGTATTCCCTTGACAAATGAAATACCATAATGAGTATTTGAAATAGGATAGTCAATAATGTGGAGGAGCTTTTTTTCTTTATAAAGATAAATTAGGAAGGAGTAATAGTGTTCATACTTCATATATAATATAAAAGTGAGTTTGAAATAATACTGTACAAATCTTATTTTGTAATTGCTTGGAACGGAAAAAGAAGTTCAGCAGGCCTTCAAGGCTTCTCTACCTCCAACGCGTTATTGCTCTATCAGGTTTTTGTCCATTTGCGGAAAACCCCACCCCTGCCTCCCGTGAGAGTCTGGATTGCTTTTGCATTAAAGAAATATTAGCCCAATAGTGGTGGAGAGGATTCAGTAACAATACGCTAAAGTTAGGTGGCGTTTGGATCAGGATGGGATGGCGTTTTGCGTCTCTTTTTGTTTTTTTAGTAGCAGTGTTTTTTGACTTTTTGTCTGTGTTTGGTGCACACTACTATTTAGCAACTTTTCAACAACTTTTTTAGCAATAGGAACTTTGGTAATATGCTCGGAAGCCGGGTAATATCATATAGGAAGGAACTTTCCTAGCAACTGTTGGATAGTGTCCCCATATATCTATACATGGCTCACTGCACAGTTCATACTTAAGAGGGCTTGGTTTTTGGCAAACGTATTACAAGCTACCACGGCGATGTCTCCTCATACATATGATGTCTTTTTGAGCTTCAGAGGAGAAGATACTCGTAAAACTTTTACGAGTCATTTATATAACAGTTTGAAGAAAATGAAGATTCGCACCTTCATGGATGAGAAGGAGCTTAAGAAGGGGAAAGAAATTCATCCAACACTTGCTAAAGCCATTGAAGAGTCAAGGCTCTCAATTGTCGTCATCTCAAAAAATTATGCATTTTCTGCGTGGTGCTTGAATGAACTTAAAAAAATTGTTGAGTGTAAGAATACAAAGGATCATGTTATTAAACCCATATTTTTTGAGGTGACTCCGTCTGAAGTAAGAGATCAAAAGGCGATGATTGGAGAAGCACTGGCTAAACACAAACAAAATTTCAGCATGGAAAAGGTGCAAGAATGGAGGAAAGCTCTACACCAAGTTGCCAATTTGGCAGGATGGACTACAACGGATAGGTAACTACTCCTCTGCCAATGTGAACGCAAAACATGTTTAATAATTATTCTATCTCATCAGTAATCATTGCATAACAATTTTATGGCTAAAGCAAACATTAAAAGGGATTGAGATCTGGTGTAATTTACAATTGCATCGTGCAATTCACCCTCACCCTCACCCTCTCACAATTTTTTTTTTTTTTTTTACTTTTTAAACTTTATTTTTTTACTTTAACTCATTTTTTATATTCAATGGTTGAGATCTCAACCATTTATACCAATTGCATAAGGTGGAATACTCTAAAAGGCTCTAGTTCTAGTGTTTAAATTTTAGATAATTAGTGTACTTCAAAAGAACTGGGCTCTCAAGTTGATTATTTTACTACTTTGTCTTACTAGCATTTATATAACAAAAGGGAAATGTAAACTTGATTGTTTTATTTGTTTTATATATATATATATATATAGAATAATTTTATTCTGTGTATGACACTATTCTCACTTATTGACTCTATTAAATAATGTTTCATACATGACGCATGTGGACACTAAATGGTTGGTGGGTTGGGCAATGCCTTGCCAGTTTTTAACGCTACTAATTGCAGTTTTTTACAAACATAATGATAGTTATTACTATAATAAAATATAGTTACTATACTTCAGCTTTAATTCACAAAGCTAAAATGATGAGTTATCAATTAAGTTCACTTACCACAATACACCATTGGCATGATAGTTATTCTGTAAGTACATAATTCATGTGAGGTGGGGGGTAAATGCTAGAGTTTAAGTCTCCAAGAAAGAGTTTTATGCACATATACACTTAGATTAGACTAGAATAGAATTCTATCTTGTAAAAAATAAAAAATAAAAAAAAGTCAAGTACACTTTTGTATGGAATTTCTGTGGCTAAGTCTAACGTAATACAAGTTTTTCATGTCTTTATATTGGCAGGAATCAATCTGATCTGATCGAAGAAATTGTTAAACATATTAACATTCAAGTAAAGCGTGTACCGGTCATATCAATTCCTGAACACCTAGTTGGAATTGATGCTCACCTCAGCAAGATTGAATCGCATTTGGATATCAAAAATCCAAATGAGGTTCGCATGTTAGGGATCTATGGACCTCAAGGAGTAGGGAAGTCAACGCTTGCCAAAGTTTTTTATTACAAGCATTTGTCTGAATTTGAAAGTTGCAGCTTTGTAGAGTGCATCAGAGAAAGGATCAAAGGAAAACATGAAATAGTTGAAGTACAAAAAGTTCTTCTTTCTGAAATCTTGGGAGATTCGAGTTCGATTGCATTGTACAACCGGGAGGAAGGAGCTAAAATGATAGAGGATGTGCTTTCATCTAAAAGGGTTCTTTTAGTTCTTGATGATGTGGATGATAAACAGCAGTTAGAAAAACTAGCAGGGGGACTTCATTGGTTTGGTCCTGGAAGCAGAATCATTATAACAACACAGAAAGCAAAATTGCTACATAATTATAAAGTACATTTTACCTATGAGATGAAGGGGATGAATCTAGCTGAAGCTGTTCAGCTCTTTAGCTGGCATGCTTTTAAAAGAAATGAGCCTGAAGATCAATGTAGCAGGGAACTTACAAACGCTATTGTAACTTACACTAAAGGAATTCCATCAGTTCTGGTAAAATTGGGAACTGATTTGTTTTCTGAAAGAATGAGTTATCTACAAAGTGAAGTAGATGGGGAAAATAAACAGGTAGGACTGAAATGCACCCTAGCACGGAACATGCCAAAAGAAATGTTCAAGCAGGGACGGGAGTGTAATGTTGAAACAAGAAGACTGGGCACATCATCGGAACATATGGAACCTCTGGACATGAATGTACAAGAAGAGTGCTTTGAGGTAGAGAGGGAAGATGATGACTTTAAGCACAAGCAATTAGAGACCGAAGAGGTGTACGAGGAGGAAAGTGAAGACCTGGTGACCTTTCCTGGAACTATGGCCTTGTTGTTTCAAGCCTCCGCTTTTATAATTAGTGTTTCATTGATTTTTTATTTTAGGCAAAACAACTGTATATTGTTTCAAGCCTCCGCTTTTATAATCAGTGTTTCATTGATTTTTTATTTTAGGCAAAACAACTGTATTTAATTTTTCTACAATATATTCTTGAATTGCATTGAAGTTGTGAACTTTATCATTTTTTATCCAATTTCTCTCCCTTTTTATTTTTGTCTCCATATATTAGGTACTTCTGCTGAATAAAGGTGATGAAATGAATAGAATTAGATAGTAGAAATGTAGAATGGTGGAAAAAAAAAATGCGTGTAGCACTTTTATATGCAAAGGGACTTATGGAGCTTAACCCAATTTAGTGGGCATCATAAGAGTTAATTGAGTAAAGTGTAGTTATATTGTTAGATGTTTTTGCTACTTTACAGGCTGCTGACATGTGATTTAGCTATCTCAAATCTGCGGATCAAAATTTTAATAAGATCAAAAAGTATTAGATTATTGTTAGATTAGAAGTTAAGATTGGCATTATTAATGCATTTATATAATTGGATCGTACATGTGATCTCTAATATATATCATGGTTTTAAAACTCGGACCGTTCATTGAACCGTAAAAAAGAGAAGTTCAAGATTTTTTAGGTTGAACCGAGGTTGAATCGGTGTCGAATGACGTCATAATTAATTTAATAATTATTTAAAATATAAATAATTATATTAAATTAGTACAAATATTAAAAAAATTAACTAAAATAGTGCAATTAAATATAGAGATCTATTATTCCTTTATAGAAACAAAGAGATCTATCTCTCAAATGTATTTTCTATATCATAACTTTAAGAAATATTAAATCCTAGTATTTTTTATGTTGATTAATTAAATTTGTGATAATATCTAATAATATAATAATTAGAATAAATAAATAAATAAACATACATATATATATATATATAAATGGTATTTGTGTAATTGTGTTGCATTTCAGCAATGTGGCACTTATAAAATTACGAATGCATTAATTTTTTTTTTTTTTAAGTGATGAACTGATGATATTTGTTTTGCATTGAATGTCTACAACGTGGCCCACTAGGAATACAAGAATCAATTATTTTCTTTAAAATAAAAAGCAAAAGTATAAAAAGTTAAAAACTTCAACCACGTACCACTAGCAAAGCAAGCAAAACGTGGCAACTCCAATAAATTCTTCCACCTACTCCACCTAATATCCCACTTGAGCGCTTCTCATTCTTTACTTTTGCAATTAAGTCAATTTTCATATCAAAAATTGTACCAATTTAATTAGTAAAACAATATATTTCGATACCAGTCAATACCAGAGTACCGTTTTGAGTTTACCATTAATTTTATATATCTTTACATAAATTGAAATTCCTTTAAGTATATATATAGATAAATATTTAAAAATATTTACATTTAAATTTTTTTATTTTTTTATACGTTGGTTGGTCAAAATCCATATAATTTGTAGGTTTATACTTATTCTTCTTACTTTTTTTTTTTTTTTTTTTTTAAGATATGCTTGTACTTAAGAAAAAAGATATGGTAGTAGAATTTATCTAATAAGAAAAAAGAAAAAAAAAAAAAAGAGTGGTTGTAAAAAATTTTAAATTACCATTTGTACTTATCCAAAGTTATCGTGAATTACAAACTTCATTTATTTGTTTATAGTTGGATGGCAGTAAAAAATTTGAGTCTAACGTGTAGCAGTAGTATTAGTGTGTGCTGTCAGTGGGTGTATTAGTGCGTTGTCATTCAAGGGCACACTTAACAAAATTGAAAGGAGCTTTTGGCTACGAAATGAAAAAGTAAAATAAAGAGTAAAGACTAGAGAGAGCCAGGGGCAGAGAGCGTCTGGTCCAAGCTTTGAGAGGAGAAGAAGTCTTTGAGCGAAGAAGAAGAAGATGATGAAGAAAAAGAAGAGATCTAAGGTGATGGATTATCGGCGAAATGAAATTTATTATCAGATCTCCTTCCGATCTTTGTTCTTCTTCGTATTCTTTCATTTCTTCTAGATCTGATTATAACTCCATATCGGTGTATTGGCCAAAATTCACAAGAAAAGTTGAAACAAAAAGAAACCGTCCCAACCTCAAAAACTAGTCACGGTTCTCAGAACTGTACGGTCCGACCACGGTTCGCATAGGTCCCTACTTTTTTCCCATAGAGCGATTCTTGAAGCTAAAAAAATCCGTAAAACTGAGAGGTTCGCTGTTTTTCCAGTCTGACCGTACAGTCCGGTCCGAATTTCAAAACCATGGTATATATATGCACCTTGTCGTGTACATGCAAGCAAAAGTGCTACCCTTTTACAGTTAGCTGGGGCGGCTCTAGGATTTTTGTCCAGGGAGTCAATAAGAAACTTGAGTAGAAGATAAATCTTGAATGAGAGATGAATCTTGCTCCCTACAGAGTTTATTTATTACAAATTTGTCCATTGTTCTAGCAAAAGAATAAAAAATAAACTATAAGATCATTTGGCATATTTTTTTATAATGTAATAAACATATTAATTATTGTTGTTAATTAATTTTTTTACAATTTTTTAATTTATAAGTTTACAATTCTTTAAATATTTTATATTTTTATTGAAAGTGTTAAAGTATTAACCCTCCCACATTGCCAACAACTACTCACAAGTCGGTCAAATAGTCAAAGTCCAAAAGACAAACTCAATTATGACTACACACAGCCAACAACTACTCACAAGTCAGTCAAATAGTCAAAGTGCAAAGACAAACTCAATTATGACTACACATAGATTCATAGAAACTACTGTAACAGTGACTACACAATCAGACACATATATGGCTCAAAACTCAATTAAAAAATACAAAACACTATAACCCGTATACACCATATGGCAAGACATCAAACATGTGAGTAAGAGGTGGAGCTTCGAAGAAGACACGTGAACAAAGATAAAGACAAAGCAAAAACACACTTATAGTGAGAGAGAGAGATATGGAGGCAGCGATTAAGAACATAGATTGTCAAAACCAGATCCAGGCGGCATATCAAGCGGCAATTAAGTGGCAGCGGCGGCAAATCGTGGGGCTAAGCAGTGGCAGATTTTGTGTGCGAAGCATAGGCAACCTTTTTTCTTTGGGTTTGGAGAGTGAAGAAAGATAGTGGGAGTTTTTGAGGTTACGTAGCGGCAACTACTAGGTTTTATTTGGCCTTAGTTTTATGATTTTTCAAAATTTTATTTATGGGCTTTGTATTTCTGAAATTAAAGACCGAAATTTTCTATTGGACTTTTTTTTTTTCTTTTTCTCCAGAGTTTAAGCTGGGCTTTAAATAAAAAGGGTCAGGTTTGAAGGTGAGGGTGTACAAATTTGTATTGTCAGGGGTTCAAAACAATTTTTAATAAATATATATATATATATATATATATATATATATATATATATATATTTCGGGTCAAGGGGTTCATTTGAACCCCCTGACTACAACGTAGAGCCGCCCTTGACAATTAGGCCATACTTTAGAAGTGCCTCAAGAAAATTGAACACATCATTTATATTGCATGTGAGTGTAGCCATGCTTGTGCTGACCTGCAATGCTTCGTCACCTATTGGGTGACTAAATTAGTGTTTCGTCACCCTAGATCCCACTTTGAGTGACGAAATATTTTGTCACCATAGACATCTGCGCTGCGCCTAAAATTTTAATTGGCGCTAGTTTTTTCTATGGCCTACAGTGATGAAAGGAAGTTTCGTCACTAATTGTAATATTTTTAGTGATGAAAATATGATTTCGTCCCTATTTTTATGTATTTTTTAGTATTTAGTGACAAATTTTTTATTTCCTCACTGTATGTTGCTATTTGATGACAAAATTTTTTTCTTCACTAGATTTTGCCAAATTTGTTGTAGTGTTCACAGTTAGTTAAAAAAGAAAAAAAAAAAGATTAAGCATCACTTTTAATACATGAAAAGATTTTCATTAAAGTCTCCCTAATTGAAATGACTACGGTATTGAACTCAGGTTTTTGTTCCCCCAAGTCATTCCCTTCTTGCTTCTACGTCAGACTCCAATATACAACTTCCACTTGCCTCATGCGTCACGCCTCTTCAACTCTCAAGCCTAGGAAGTAGTAGTAGTGAAAAGAGAAAAAGATTAAATCTGAGTGAATAATCCTTACCAAATAAGAAGCTTCATGAATAGTTGAAAGAAGGCCAAAATGCAAAAAAGACCACCTGGGGGTTTGGGTCAGTTGCGAACTGGCCCCATGCACTATTAATGTTATATTATTGACCATTGAGGTTTAAGAATTGTCCAATTAAATTGACCTCTTCAACTTAATTTTGTTAACTATAATTGACAAAAAAATAACATTTGTTGTGCACGTCTTATTTTTAAAATAAATTTGTTTATTTAATTTATTTTATAGTAAAGTCGTCACATGCACACCAGACAACTATTTTCTATTAGTGAAACTAAGATTGGGACAATTATTTTTAAATCTCGGGAATCCATAATACACAATCAGTAGCACATAGGTCAGTTTCCAATTGACCAAATATCGGTGGTTTGTTTTTTTTTTTTTTTTTCACATTTTGGCCCGGAAAGAAATTGTTCTCAAACTAAGCTTCTTTCATTTTGGATATTGGTATTACACTTAGATGGTTGGTACTTGGTTCCTTTAGAATGCATCCTGGACCTGGACTCTTCTGTTCATAATGTATTCATTTTTTTGGGCTTTGTTCGTTTAGGTTGGGTTGGTCTTGTGACTTTTGTCTGGGTTCGGTTGGTTCATGTTTCCTTTGGTGTAGCGAGTCAATTTAGGAATTAGCTTTGGATGTACTGTTCCCTCTAATCTTTCTTTAGGGTCCATTTAATTGGGTGGATTTTAGAGAGGATGGAAAAGAATTGAGAGAAAAAGAGAGAGAAAATAGTTTTTGTGGGTATTTGGTTGGAGAAATTAGAGGAGGGAAAATTAGTTGGGCCCAAGGTATTTTCCATCCAAGCCCATCAAAATTTAATCTCTCTAAAGCTTTTAGTTTACAAACTTTCTATTGCTACATTTTGAGCCCTAAAGCTTGGATAAAATGAAATTATTAAGGTTTTATCTTTTATGTGAACTAACAGATTTTGCAATAATTACAATTTGCCTCTTTATGATTTAATCTTGTCACAATTTAATTCCAAAAATTTTCATTTGTCGTATGTTTGCCTGTTAAATTATGAATTGAATTAAAATCATGTGGATATCACATGCTCCACATGTGTGAAAAGACGTATATTTGGACGGAAGCTTAAAAATTTCATTTTAGTTCAAACATTATGGGATCTATTGTAGTAATTGAAAGTTTGTTGACTAAATTGTGATCAAGCCAACCCACAGGGGGTACTTTCCTAGTTATTGATTGCGCTTGTCCTGATAAGCAAAAGGAACTATGCCGTCTGTGTATTTTGCTCTAAGAAAGATTGGTTTTTGTGGATTTCTTCTTGATTTTTATTTTCTACAAACATAGTTTAGGTTCTATTGTTGAAAGCTTGCTGGACTTTCTTTATTTTACATGAATGCAACAATTTGCTTTGACTGTTTTGAAAAAAATTCAATGTGTAGGAGGGCATCACTGTGGTTTTTACATTAAAAATATATTCATAATGCTTAAAGTTTCCATGTCAGCCAAAAATTAATGTCAATCTCAAATTTTATAATCAGTTTCAAAAACTCAGCTTTTGTAAATTTCAATTTTTCTGCTAGTTGCAGATTTTGATAACATGCCTTCTATAAAGATACTGAAACTTTTATTTGACTGTATTTGTAATTTATTTTTTAAGATGAAAATTTTGCTCAGCTAGAATTTATTCCAAGAAATATTTATCATTTCTTGGTTGAATCCATATCTGCTACACTGTAGCCTTATTTTTCTTTGTTTCTACATTGAGCTTCCACATGTTTTTTTTCATGTGTTGCTTTTTATTAGAAAAAATAGAGTTAGGACTAATCAATTTGACCAATTAGAGGTGTGTGTGCGTGCTAAGCACGGGTGCAGATTCGGGTTTGGGTGCAAGTGTGGATGCGGGTGCGAGACTTGGCAATTTTTGAAAACGTGGGGTGTGGATGCAGCAAGAAACTTTTACTAATAAATTATTAAATATATTTTTATTTACAAATTATTAAATATATTTTCATATAATGGTAAATATATACCAATTTAAGAGCAATAAAAGCTACAAATAATTAAGTAATTTCAATTTAAGTTGTTTAACCTACAAATAATTTGACAAATATTTAATAAGTTAATAACTAAATAAGAAATCAACTCAAGTTTTTATTTTTTATTTTTTTTTAACATGTATTTCGGCCAGTTTCTCGGCCAATTTCGGCCGATTTCAACCAGAATCGGAGCTGAATTGTCCCAAATCGGCATGAATTGGGAAAAAAAAAACGCGAATCAGCACGTCAACTATGAATCGACGCGTCACCGAGTGTCCGATGAAGGTGCGGCGGCCCTAGAGCTGCACCTGTGCTTTCTAGGTGTGTGTCAACAATTTGACCGATTACAGAGGAAATTGACCAACCCAATTTTGAGTAAACGTTTGTTCTTCTGTAGAAAATCTTGCACACTAAAAAAATTGTTACAATTTTTTTTTTCCTGAATTTGTTTGTATTGGAGATTGGCCAACTATTCAGCTATTAAGCATTGAGAGTCTGGACTTAGGCAACAGAAGTAGGAGTGTACCGAAAGGCTAGAGCTAGATTGCCAAATTCAGATGGTACATTGTTGATGATCTAGTTTTTCTACCGTTTGATGGTCAATGTTAATATTCATTAAGCGATATGAAATTAACGAAGAAGATATATAGGGTGTGCATATAGACAACAAAGACAGTCATGTTGGTATTTTTGCTATTTCAGAGTCAGGATCGTCCTCCACCACCCAATTTCTGAAAGCGATGTGCAATACACCTTGTCTTGCTTTCAGATGATCAATCATCCTTATCTCCACCCCCGTTTCTAATTTGTTCCCCAAGATTATGACTTACACTTCTTCATTGAAATTTTCAGCAAGCTCTAACTGGAGTACATGATCAAATTGGCATCTGGTGGGAGAAATTGTCACCACTCTCTCAATCTCCTCTCAAGAGTTGCATTAAATTTATAGCAATCCTTAAGGGGCGTTTGGTTTGCTGTAATGTGCTCTTGATGTGATGCACATTACGATGATGTGACATTAAATTTTTTTTTGTTTATTTTATTTTTTCTAACATTATGATAATTTAAAATTACAAAATATATCACATCATCTTAATCTTATCACCTTCCTAAAGAATGTAATGTTGTATTCTTGTATTGAGATTACATTAATGTAAGATTACAATAACGAAATATTACGGCGTATTGTAACATCATGGCGAACCAAATCTCACCCTAAATGTCAGGGAAATGAGAATAATTGAATCATTTTGGCAATCTCTTAAATGGGACAATTTATATTTGAATTGCATTGAACTAGTGAATTTTATCATTTTCTACCTATTTCTCTCCTCTCTTTTTTCTCTCCATATATTGGGTAGTTCTGCTGGACAAAGGTGATCAAATCAAATGCATATAATTAGATAGAATAGAATGGCGGCAAAAGATGCATGTAGCATATTCCAGCATAATTCAGAGGGACTTATGGAGCTAAATCCAATTTAGTTGGCATTAACTTATAAGAGTTGATCAAATAAAGTGGAGTTATGATTGTTAAGTGCTTTTGCTACTTTATAGGGTGACTGCTACATGTGATTGAGCTATCTCAAATCTGCATATCATCACTTTAAGAGCCAAAAGTATTAGATTATTGTTGGATAAGAAGTTAAGATTGGCATTATTGATGCATTTACACAATTGGATGGTACATGTGATCTCTAGGATAATTGCATCTTGTGATGTACATGCACACACAAGTGCTACCCTTTTAGAGAAGTGCCTCAATCATGAACACATCATTTATATTTCATGTGGGTGTGGCCCTGCTTGTGCTCACCTGCAATGCTTTACAGTTAGTTTCAAAAAAGGCATAATTAAGTGAGATTGAACATCATTTTTATTTACATGAAAAGGCTTTCATTAAAGTGACTCCCTAGTTGAAATGACTACAGTGTTGAACTCAGGTTGTAGTCATTCCCTTCTGGCTTCTACATCAAAGACTCCAAAATACAACTTCCACTTGCCTCACGCTGCTCAACTCTCAGGCCTAGGAATTAGTAGTAGTAATTAAAAAAAAAACACAAGGCGAAGATTAAAGCTGAATGAATAATATTGACCAAAGAAGTAGCATGAATAATTGAAAGAATGGCAAAATGCAAAAAAAAAACCTCCTGGGGTTTGGGTCAACTGCAATCGAAAGAAAATAGTCATTTGTTGCAAATATTATTTTAAAAATAGTTTATATATGGAAAAGTCGTCACATGCAGGTTATGTAACAATTTTTTTTTTAGTTATAGGTAAATAAAAATTAAGATGTAATGGTCAATTCGGAAAATTCTTAAAATTCAAGGGTCAATAATATAAAACTGATAGCACCGGGGGTCGGTTTGTGACTAACCCAAATCCCAGGGGTCTGTTTCTATTTTGGTCTTGAAAGAAATTGTTCTGAAACTGAGCTTCATCTGGCATGTTAGATATGGGTATAATGTATTACATTTACATGGTTGGTTTTTTTTTTTTTTTTATGAGGAACACATGGTTGGTTCCTTTAGAGTGCATCCTAGACCTGGATTCCTCTCTTCATAATGTATTCATTTCTTTTTTGGGCTTGTCTGCTAAGGTTGGGCTGGTTTTGTCTGGGTTCGGTGGTTCATGTTTCCTTTGGTTTGGCAAGCCCACATAGGAAGTTCCTCAAGGTGGGCGGAAACAACAGGTGGGTTAGGAACTAGTTTTGTATGAGCTGTTCCCCCCAACCAACCTTTAGTTTCCGCCCTACTTTGAGCCCCAATATACATATATAAACTGAAATATAGCATTTGCTATTATTACACTCTAGTTGAGCAATATTAGCGTTCACGTCATTATCATTTTTTTTTCCAATTTTTCTATAATTTTTTTAATATTAAATTTTTTTTTTTTTATATTTACACTTTCTTCAACTTTTTTCTATCTCTTACATTTTCATCTCCCCACTACCCTCTACTTTAATATCACTCTTCACTTTTCTTTCATTTTCCTTTCTTTTGTCTCCATTTATTCATACCCTCTTACTCTAAATTTATCATTCTCTCTTCCATTCTATTCATAGTTTTCCCTCACAAAAAAAGGTTATTTCTCTCTCTCTCTCTCAATTTTTTGGTGATTTTTTTTTTCTTGCATCTCTACTTTAGGTTAATAAATTTTTGTATTTTTTGGAACTCTACTTTGTGTTGATATGATTTAGTTTTGTGTTTTGAGGTTTTTTTTTTTTTTTTTTCATTGTTAAATATTACCTCATTGCATTATAAGGAATTAAAGATAGTCTATATGAATATAATATTATTCTATTACATAGCATGATTTGGTTAATTTGGTGTTTATTGTTCTATCTTTTATTTTTATTTATTTTTCATCTCATCTTATTATATTCAACATTTTAAATTTAGTCACATCCTCCATATCATTAAATTATTTACATTTTCTCTCATTTTTTTTATTTTAAAAATTAAACATATAACATTTTACTTAAATTCAAAATAAATAAAATAGTTCTCATAAATTGTGTATGTGCAAATTAGATTATCAAAACTATGTGAGAGAATAAGTAATGCATCTAATAGTACATTTAAGTGAAAAAGCTTAAGAACAATAAAAATGGAAGTTTTAACACTTTAATGTCAGGAGAAATAGAAAGTATAACATGGAAAGTAAAGAAGGCATGGGAAAAATACGTGGAAAACCCTTTGTAAGGGATGAAAAATCACAGGTGAGCAAGGGGAGAATATCTCTCACTCTTTGAGTTCTCTATTATGTGAAAACGAAAGCCTTTGTACAGTGGTGATGTTCTTTCCAAAGAAAGCTTTTTTCTCTACCTCACTTTCCTACACAAACTTTCTACTCTTTCTCTTGTTTTCGCTACACTACAAGAAATCTGGGTTTAGGCGACGTTTGAAAAACGTCACTAAAAACCGAAAAAACGTCACTATAGACACAAATGGTCTATAGCGACGTTTTTTTTTGCGACGTTCGAAAACGTCACAATAGAGCAGTCGCTATAGATCTATTGTGACGTTTCGAAAAACGTCACCATATGTTACTCTTTAGTGGCGTTCAAAAACTTTTAGTGACGTTTTATAAAACGTCACTAAATAATATAACATTTTCGTATATAATGTAGGAAAATACATTTAGCGACGTTTTGAAAACGCCGCAAATAATCACACCTATAGCGACGTTTCAAAAACGTCGCTAAAAAGGATTTCCTCTTACTTTTAGTGATGTTTTTAAAACGTCGCAAAAACTTGCTTTTTTTTTTTTTTTTTTTTTTTTTCCTTTTTTATATGCTATATAAACCTGCTTAAAATTCAATAATAACTAACACAGGTTTGTAATAGATCAAATATACCTATTGATTATCATCAATATTCCACAATAACACATTAACCATAGATTCAATATATATGTTTAATGCCAATACATGTATCATCTTGAATAGAACAAAATACATGTCTATCTACAAAAAAAAAAAAAAAACAACCACCTTAACTATGACAATATTAAACAAAGTACAATATTTCTAAAATAAATGTGGTTGTAACAAAACACTTGTCTACCTATACAAAAAAAAAAAACCACCCAAACTATGATAATATTATAAACAAAGTACAATAGTTCCAAAATAATTGTAGTTCTTCAAAACAACTATGTAATAGCCCATGGAGTCCTTAAAACACTGTATGTACCGTTATATGCTAGTTTCTTGATGTGATGAAGCTTGTGATCTGTAAGGAGTTGGAGATTGATGATCTAAATCGAAACCACTCTGAATACAAATTAAAATATCTAATAAGTTCATAAAGAAATCATTTTGAGTAACAAAATAATAGTTGTTATACTTAAAGATTTTAAAAACCAAATACATTCTTAAAACATTAAAATTTAATACCCGACTAGCTTCTGAAGAATGATTTTGCACTAGTTGCATCAATTCTAGTTGATGATTCCCCGTGAAAAATCCAACGTCGATAACCTCTACAAATCCCATGTGATACTAGATGAATTCGTACAACATCTATAGCCAACATTGTTGAATGTGCACATTTTCGACATGGACAAACAATCGTACCATCTCGTTGTGCATGTTGAGATGCAAAATTCAAGAATTGTGCAACTCCATTTCTATAATCCACAGATGTCCTATCTCTAATGTCCATCTAACTCTTGTCCATAGCTATAGAACAAAACAACTAAACAACAACCATAACTCAACAACATCCAAATGTTCAAAAAATAATAAACACTCCTAATATGAATGTAAACCGCCGTATAACACCATGCAAGCCACCCGCTTGCTCCAACACAACAATCCTCCCAATACAATTATCATAATCACAAATATAAAATGCTTACAAGTATTGAAGTTCAAAAAGTAATCAACAAATATAACTCAACCATATCCATCCAAATTTCTAAATTTAATAAACACTCCCAATATCAATTGTAACAACCTTATAACACCATGCAAGTCACCCGCCTGCTCCAACACAACAATCCACCCAATACAATTATCAATATAATAATATAGAATGCTTACAAGTATTGAAGTCTAAAAAGTAATCAACAAACATAACTCAATATCATCCAAATTTTTAAAAAATAATAAACACTTCCAAATAGAATATAAACCGCCTTATAGCACCATGCAAGCCACCTGCTTGCTCTAACTCAACAATCCACCCCAACGCAATTATCATAATTACAAATATAAAATGCTTACAAGTATTAAAGTTCAAAAAGTAATCAACAAATATAACTCAATCATATCCATCAAAATTTCCAAATTTAATAAATACTCCCAATATCAATTGTAACGACCTTATAACACCATACAAGCCATTCGCTTACTTCAACACAACAATCCACCCAATACAATTATCAATATAATAATATAAAATGCTTACAAGTATTGAAGTTTAAAAAGTAATTAACAAACATAACTCAACAACATCCAAATTTTCAAAAAGAAGTAAACACTTCCAATATGAATGTAAATCACCTCATAGCACCATGCAAGCCACCTGCTTGCTCCAACTCAACAATCCACCCCAACACAATTATTAACATTTCAAGTACAAAGTTTTAAGCAAAAATTACTTACTATGCTCATGCCAAGTAAACACCTTTCTAAAAAAAGTCCAAACTTATCACAGTAAATGAGTACTTAACCTGCAAAATAAAAGAGGACAATTAAATGATGTGAAAGGCAAATAAAGGTGTCATTGCAGAAAATTTTTATGAGTTAGGACTTGGAACAATTAGGCAAAAAAATTAAGGACCACTTTGCATAAAATATTTGAAGTTTAATTGTATCCAAACTTTGTCATTTGGTACACATAAGGAAACTTACCCATTATGTCTAAATGTCTCAACTGAAAAAGGTGTTCCAAATCATCCAAATTTTGCATATGAGAATGCCATTGCAGAAAATTTTAATGAGTCATGGTGTATGAAAATTTAGTAACAATATATATATATATATATATATATCATTTAGTTGAGATTATTTACTCACGACAAAAGTAAAACCCCAACACCTAGGCCAATAACACCAAATGAAACCTGCAAAAAATAAAAAATAAAAAATAAAAGGAAAAAAAAAACCACAACTTTCTTAATTTTCCAAGACTATAAAAAAATTACTATAATGAAGTAATAATTGTAATTTCTAATACAATAACACACACACACACAAACACAGCTTAATACATAGAATATAAGATCTTATCAAAATATATAAATAAGCATGAATACCACATGGCATCACACTGTTGGCTAAACCATTCCTTAATCTAATCAACAATGAATCATGCTAGGGACACAACTTTTGACATAACTTTGTACCACAATTCATCACATGGTGAGTTATGATTGGTAAGGATATGTTAGTGGGTCATGTGGGAACACATCCTTACCAATCACAACTCGCTATGTGGTGAGTTGCGGCACAAAGTTATGCCAAATGTTGTGTCCCAAGCATAATTCATCAACGATCCCACCTATAAAAGCACCACCACTGAGTCCAATTAAATATAAAAATATACTCTTCTCAAATATATGGCATTAAATTTATTTGTATTTGTGCTCATATTTAATTATTAAAAAATATATAAAAAATAGTTTTTATGTTGCATGGCCACTACGTGGCACTATAAAATGATGAATACATTAATTGAAGCAATAGAAGTGATAATATGAAATTATAAAAAAATATGAAATTATAAATACATTAATTGCAACAAAAAAAGTGAAGATAATTGCTTTGCAAGGCCAAAACGTGGCCCTCTAGGAATGAATCTATGATTTTATTTATAAAAAAATAATAAAAAAATAAAAAATTTTAACCATTAGTAATGCAACATGTGTCATCCCCATTAATACTCTCACCTACCCCACTTCACCACCTCTTTTTCCTTCCGTTGAAGCCACATTTCATTGTTCCAAGCCAATTTGTGTTCTCTTTAACTCTCTGTCTCTCAATGCAACAGATTTGAAGATTGTGCTTTAGATTTGAAGATTATGAAGAGTACCTCAAACAAATATCAGTTCCTTATTCCTTCAATTTTTCTTTTTCTTTTTTCACCTCTTCTAGATCTGTTCACTTCTTCTAAATCTCAGAGGTACTATTACCCACTAGTTACTAACTAACTAGTTGCCTTCACATTACATTACTCTTACCCACAAAATCTCAGAAACCAAACACAAAATCTCAAAGGTACTATTACCCACAAACACAAAACCAAACACAATATAGATGATGAACACCACTATTACCCGCAAAACAAATAAGAGAAAATGAAGCACTGAAAAAGTAAAAGAAGCATCAAACATGAGGAGCAAAGTGGGAAAGGAACCTTTATTAGCAGAAGTGGTGGAGGAGAGAGCAAGATGGGTTGAGTTGACTCAGCAGCTTTGATGAGGAAATCGTCCGTGGAGGTCGACAACGGCCGCGGTGGCTTTGAGGGTGGTGGCTAGGTTTGGGTGGACGGTAGTGGCGGCGTGAGGGAAAGTGAGAAGAGGAGATATGAGGGAGATAAAGAAGTGGGTACACGAATAGACTCAGAAAAGAAACAAAAAGAAAAAAAGAGTGTAGGAAAAACAAATAAAAAAAGAAAACGAAAAAATAAGTGGGAAATGAAAAAGTGGGGGAAACAATGTGCGGGAACACCAAAATTTCTGAAGGGAACATATAGCGACATTTTGAAAACGTCGCTATAGAGATTTATCAAAATGTCTCTGCATAGATTTACTCCTTTTGGAAGACAAAGGCTAATAATTACAGCGGCGTTTTATAAAAACGTCACCATAAGCCAAATAAATGCCGCTGAAACTGTACTTTTGGTGACGTTTTAATGAACGCCACTATTGTTTTGGGTTACAGCGACGTTTTTTACAAAACGTCACAAAAGGAACATGCTTTAGCGGCGCTAGTCAGAAACGTCGCAATATACAACTTATAGCGGCAGATTTAGAAACGTCGCTAAAAAAAACGCCGCCTAAACTCAGATTTCTTGTAGTGCTAGGTTCTTGCCCTAATTATTTAGCAACATGTTCCTCTTATTGTACGAGGAATGTTGTTAGGTACATTAATTAAGGAAGGTGTCAAAACTTTATTCACCCATTTCAAACTCTAATACAACTATTGTACTATACTATGGTTGAAGGAGAGAGAAAACACGCCAATTTCAGGGTAGTGGAACGAAGAGTGGCTCTACTACTACGTGGGGAGCAAACCATAGACAAGGAAAAGGACATCGAGTAGGCTATGAGTGATGCACGTGTCTTTAACAGTGGTCCAGCACAAAATCAGCCAATAAGGAGTGTTCTATAGCATCTGACCATAGGGGGTCTCCTTTTTGTGCAAGTGTTGGGTGTCCATGTCAGGTGCAAATCTCACTCTTCCCCAAGGTGGTCACGCCATTGGCACGAGCCAAAGATCCCCCTCTTCAGCCAACATTTCCTTTCCTTTGCTCACAGTTATTCCACATGTAGGGTCTGAATCCAACCACGTCAGCATTCTCACGTGCCTTGGCTGGTGTAATGTACAAATTGTACTCATTTTTTTTAACATTTACACTTTTTTCATCCTTTCTCATTCCCTTTACCTTTTCATCTTCCCACTACCCTCTATCTTAATATCACTCTTCCTATTTCCCTTAATCTTCCTTTATTTTCTTTCTTCTTATTCTCATCCTCTTAGTATGAAGTATAAAAAGGTTCTCTTTCTCTCTCTCTCAATATTTTGGTGAATTTTTTTTTCTTGCATCTCTACTTTAGGTTGATAAATTTTTGTGTTCTTTAGAAATCTACTTTGTTTTGATACGATTTAGTTTTGTGTTTTGAGTTTTTTTTTTTTTTTTTTTTTTGTTCTCTTTCATTGTTAAATATTACCTCATTGCATTATAAAGAATTAAAGATAGTATATAAGAATATAATATTATTTTATTACATAGCATGATTTGGTTAATTTGGTGTTTATTGTTATATCTTTTATTTTTACTTATCTTTCGTCTCATCTTATTTTATTCAACATTTAAATTTAGTTACATCTTCCATATCATTAAATTATTTATATTTTCTCTCATTTTTTATTTTTAAAATTAAACATATAATATTTTACTTAAATTCAAATAAATAAAATAGTTTTCATAAATTGTACTCATTTTTTTTAACATTTACACTTTCTTCATCCTTTCTCATTCACTTTACCTATTCATCTCCCCACTACCCTCTACTTTAATATCACTCTTCTTATTTCCCTTAATCTTCATTTATTTTCTTTCTCCTTACTCTCATTCTCTTAGTATTAAGTATAAACTAACTTAGAACATGTGCAAATGCACGGGTACAATTAAACACACACACACACAATATAATATACATATATAGTTAGACAAACAAATGACATAAGAAAGTAGAATCATTTAAAATCTCTCTTCTTCTAATTTTATTTTATTCAAAGAATTAGCTATATGGTTGGGTTCCTAATGGTTCATTTATATTGGGCTTCTCTTATTTTGCATTGAATTAATTCATTTGATAACAAAATTTAAAAATTTAGATGCGACACGTGGCATAAAATTAGACTGCAATTAAAATCTAATTAAATTTTCTCCCTATTATATATATTTTCCAACTTCTACATTTACCTAAATACCAAGCGCCAATTGAGGTCCCTTTTTGGCACATTTTTATGGTTGGAGAATTAGTCTAGGTTTCCACAATTCCAATCACACAAAAGCTTCATACGCCATCTAAAGTTTAAAAGAACAAACTATGCTATAAAAAATAAAAAATAAAAAAAAATAAAAAAAATAAAAAACAATTAAATGGTTAAAAGTCCAAAATCATGTAAAAAAAAAAAAAAAACTGTCACAATGACACAATTGCATATCACAACACTATCATCCAGATATTATTATTGTGAGCAACACTTATCATGAACAGTATACACACACACAACAGCATTTTGAAAACTAAATTATACCACTAGATAAGTATTGACAAAAACTACTATAAAAATGAAAAAAAAAAGAGGAAAATGAGTTTGACCTTTTGGTTCTGATTGCGATTGATAAAATGAGAAGCAGGATGGCAGCCACAAGTTTTCCAATTTAGAGATTGTAAAATAAGTTTAACAACAAAAACATTTTTTGTGCTTCCAGAAGTATAATTCTTGAGGTGAGAACGGGTATTCATAAGACAACGAAACCTTAATCAAAATCAAATAAACCCTACCACACCACAACACCCCCCCCCCCCCCCCCCCCCTCCTCTCAAAAATCCTATCCCAATTAATGGACGGTAAATAGGCACATCCGACTCTCTAAATATATTACTCTAGTGTACAGTAATATAGTATATACATACGAATCCTTAACCCTAAATCCGAACTTAGTAGCAGTGTGCTTTGTTAGGCCTTAAGTTATTACTTACCTTCTCTTTTCTCAATCCAAAGGTTCTATGGAGGATGAATTTGAGATTTGTTTATGTGGGAAATGCAGAGATATTGATGATGTAGAGTTTTATATCACTTTATGTATTCCTTTTGCTTAATGAAACCCTTTGCATTCATAAAAAAATGGACTCTTCAATTTTTGCAATGAGTAGTAAATACTTGCACAAAAATTAAGAAAATTGAAATGTCATAGGGCTTAAAATTAGACTTCAATCGAGATTCATATTGGAATCTAATTAAATTTTCTCTTAATTTTGGCTTTAAATTAGGGATGTGCACGTGTCGGGTCAAGTCGGGTTTTGGATTGACCCACACCCAACCTGATTGGATTGGGTGAACAAAAATTGGACTTGCAACCAACTGAATGTTTGGGTCGGACCCGATGGCTCGGGTCGTCGGTTAAGTAGGTTGGACCCGTCAAGTAATTTTGGGTCTGATGCACAAAGAGAACACAGAGAAATAAAAAACCAGACCTAAAGAAAATATAGACTAAAACCCAAACCCAAGAGAATTCAACCCAAAGAACATAGAGAGAAATCAAAAACCCAAAGAACAGAAACCACAATCCGAACCTACAGAAATCAAATAGCACAAATAAGTCCACAAACCCCATATCTATGAGATTGAAACGAAGAGAGAGAAAACATTAAATCGGCACCATCACCACTCCATCACCATATCCATCACAAGACCAATGCGATATTAAACAAAAAAAACTTTGACCCACCATCAGATGCACAAGGTCAAAGCCTTAGATGGCAAATCAGAGGAGGTTTCAAGAGAATGGGGTTTAAGCGAGTCAATGATGATGGTAGTATGATCAAATTGAGAGAGAGAGAGAGAGAGAGAGAGAGAGAGAGAGGTGGAAATCTGAAACTAAACAGTGAGTGAAACCCATTCTTTTTCTTTTCAAATTTCTCACGAGTCGGGTAAGTTTCTACAAGTTAGTAAATGTGGAACCCGAACTTGAACCGAAAGTCAAATTTTTAACACTAAAAAACCTGCACTCGACCCGTTTGGGCATTCGGGTGGGCCAGATATGACGGGTTGATGGACAACCCTACTTTATATATATATATAATTCTCTCTTCTATTCTATGCATAATGTTGCCTCACAAAAAAAATGTTATTTCTCTCTCAATTTTTTGGTGGATTATTTTTTTTCTTACATCTCTGGTTTAGGTTAATAAATTTTTGTGTTCTTTAGAACTCTACTTTGGGTTGATGTGATTTAGTTTTGAGTTTTTTTTTTTTTTGTTTTTTTTTTTTTTAAATGTTTTCCTATTGCATTATAAAGAATTAAACATAGTATATAAGAATATAATATTATTCTATTACATTGCATGATTTGAATAATTTGGTGTTTATTGTTATATTTTTTATTTAAAAAAATCAAACGTTAATTAGTAACCCTTAAGGGGGGGTTGCTCTACTGCTGGTCGTGTGTGATGACTCTAGTCTTCTACTCTGTTGCTTAACCATTAAGGGTTTTTTTTTTGGTCTTTGTTGCATGTGTGCTGGATAATGAAAAAATTATATATATATATATACACACTTTAAAAAATCTAATGAACGATACTACCTCTCATTTAACGTCTTTGTTATGCAAATTATCATCTAGTAAATATATGATAATAGTAAGAAACGTTACAAATGAGATCATGAAAAAATAATAATAAAACTAATTAGCCACTATCATCATGGAGTAGTAGTCTATGGTTTTATGCATCTAAATAAGTGGAATATATAGAGTTTACTTAAGGTATATGTAAAGATTCACATTTAAAAAAAAAAAGTATATGTAAATGTTAAAAAAAAAATTGTATAAGTAAGGTTTTTATTAACTTAAAAGATAATGAAAAAAATTGTTAATAACTAAAATAATAATAATAATAATAATAATTGTGAGGACCAGATTTGAACTTGTAGCCCACTGTGTGGATGGATTCAAGCCCCAAAAGCCCAAAACAATAAATTTGTAGAGAATGGGTTAGAGAACACTGGGCTTTGGTTAACCAAACAAACGTTGGAATAGATTCAGATGATTAAATAATGAAAAGAAATCGAGTTGTATTGAAGGAAAATAGTCCTTGACAGAGTCTAAGGTGCACTATTCGTGTATATTATTCTCAAATTGGGTTACAAGTTTGGTTTCTGGATTCTACATTGTTTTTCTCTCTCCTTTCCGATCCCTCTCTCTTGTTGCTTCCTCTTCCTTTTATATCATCCTTCCTCTTCATTCCCACTTCACACATGCATGCTAGATAGTTCTTGTGGATACTTGTCCCATCATTCCTTTCCATTAATCTTGATGTAGTAGCTGTAAGACTGTAACCTACTGTTCAGGTATCACCTCCACATTAATGAGGCTAGGGTGTTAGCTGCAGTGCATTTAATGCAGAGGTAGCAGCTTTCCTCCTTAGATATTTCAGGGCATTGCCATGTTCATCACTCTTTCAATGCCTATCAACACCGATGAAACTTCTTGGAACTTCATTTCGAGTGACTAACAAACTTTTTTGGACATCGGCATTGGTTATCCGAGGACAAATTTATCCTCGGCCTGCTCCTTGAGTCATTATGGTCAAAGCTAGCCTTTGTTTATTAATACAGCCTTCACTAAATAAGATTCCTCATCCTCAGACAACCCCTTGTCCTCGAATTGGCCCATAGACTCGTAATATGGGCAAACGATGAGCTCCCAGACCCAACACCCCTACAATAATAATAATAATAATAATTAATGAGACCACCCTAAAAAATTACCATGCACAACGCATGGGTCTATGACTAATAATAATAATAAACAATAACAAAATCATCGATTCCCCACCCCCTTACCCTGACCAAAGGTCTGCCTATATTTACTCATGAGTCATATACAAAGAAGGTAAATTTTAGGTACAATTATTTTGCTGCAGTACATTAAATTTTCGAATTAAATTGAACATATAATTGTATTGAATTTAATTATTCCTAAAAAAATAATATTATTTATATTTTATTAATTAATGCAATCATGTGTTTGAATTTAATTTAAAATTTAAAAGTATTGTACCTAAAAAAAACTATATTTAAGTTTTGCCTAGAGGAAGTTCAAGTAGATACTCCATTTGGATCCTTTCAAAACCTTTTAATAAATGCACATCAAATCTATTAATCATAACCCAAAATGATAACCTAAACTAACCTAAAATACTCTCGAAACCCAAACATATGCCACCTAAATCTCCTTTTATGAATTGGTTGGAGTTCGGATTAATTTAGAAGTCCATTATTGCAGCCCAAATCATAACTTAGTAGCAGCAACCATTTACTACATGCATGAGCACCCATGACTACTGGCCTTGCTCTAGGCCTAGGCCGCTTAAGCCTTTACGTCCATCGCAAAAAGCCCCCAAAATTGTAAGTTAATTAATAATCGGTAATAATAATAATAATAATAATAATAAAATAAAATAAAATAGTTAGGCTATGCACTCTCTCTCTCCCCTACTCCCAAGAAGGTCCGAAATTTGAGAGTCATTAAAAATTCAACCCAATCTAAACCTTAAGTTGTTATTACTATTTTTTTATTTTTTTTAGTTGTGAACGGGCTAAATCATTATTGATTATCAATTTCCTATAACAATTTACGGCCTTAATTCTTGTAATCCAATCTTGCACAGAGTCACATACCTCTCTCTCTCTCTCTCTCTCTCATGCTGTTAACATCCCCAACGGTTTAATGAAAACATTTGTCTCCCATCTCATGCTGTTGACACCCCAAAAACTTTAATCATGCAGAAAATAACTTGGATAATTGCCCCTAGACTTTGCTGCACAAATAAATTTCTTTCGGACACGTACTATTGCTTACTGTTCCGTAGTCGTTCCACACAAACCAGAAAATCAACAAGGTTGTCTATATATAACATGTAACTACTTGGCAATTGCTTTACTATTATGTTGTCTTTTTTAACACAAGTGTACTGTCCAGCTATACGCAAATTCCAGGCTTTCCAGCCCAACACAAGCCGTGCAAATCAACCTAGCAACCCAAACAAATTGCCCAACACACTCAACCTTGATACATGACACTACCACTTCCCAAATTTGGGTCACACAGCTAGCCCCATAGCATCATCATTACCCATATATATGCAACCCAACCATGCACATTCTATCAAGCACGCCATATATAGTACCTGCTAGATCATGATCATGGTTCCAATACAATCACAAGTTCAGTGTCACATTGCTAATTAAGCCAACTCAAGTAAGAATTCATCATAAAAGGACATTATCCATATATACCTTATTCAAACCATGACATGTCTCTCTCATACCCATGGGTTTATATATATGGTGATAAGAGTACAATGTGCCATTACATGAAGCCACTCCTCTCTAGAATCATTGATATCTAAACATATGGTGTGAGATGTACCATGCGTTCCAATCATATGCACAATTATTGTTTACCATCTTTTCATTTTTAGTTTGGTACTATTATATGTTAGGCACGCGCGTGTATGTGTCCCATTGGTTTGTTCATGTAAAAACAAAATCAAGCTAGACATTTAAGGAAAAAAGATACATTTCTCAGCCAAAAAAAAAAAAAGAAAAAAGATACGTGGGATTGCTTGCTAGCTAGCTAAAAGTAAATATAATTCCTAATTGTTCAAGACTTACAAGTGAGACAGATCCTTTCAGCAAAAAAAAAAAGAAAAAGAAAATAAATAAATAAAAGAGAGAGAGAGAGAGAGATTGGTCGTGGGGCCCAATATAAGAAGAGTGTGAAGAAAGTTTAGGGAATTGCGGTGAAGGTTCCTAAATTTGTTGCTTTTGATTTTTAATATCTAAATTTTGTGAATTTCTTTATAGTGGCAAAAGCATATATATTCATGTCCGTTTGGCGTCAGCTTAATTATTTTTGGTAGCTTATTTACATAGTATTAATAAAAAAATATAGTTTTGATAATTTTTATACTAAATTTATGACAAAAAATTAGCTTATTTTAAAATTAAAAAAAAAATTTAAGTTTGATTATTAGGAAAAAAAATATTAAAATAAGATAAAATAAAAAAACTCTTTTAGCAAATAAACAAAAGTCAAACGCACTCTATCTCGCAACCTTAGCTATGTGTTCCCTTTTTTTTGGGTTAGTGCTCTTGAAGGCCTCGTGAGAGAGTCCTAAAGTTAAGGTTAAGGTTTTAGCTAGTATATAACTTGAGCCATTCCAACAAATATAAATAAATATATATATATATATATATATATATTTTATGTAATTATCTGATGTGTTTGAAATGGAAGGACTATGCTCACTGAGAGAATAGTTAGGTATTGGATTGAAGAGTTCTAAACACTCATCTTAAGAAAAACTACATCTCTTCCGCTCATGCCATATTGTTCCCAATTTGCAAATTTATTTATTCTACCATTAGTATTTAGTACTAATTTACTTTTTGTAGTGCGATTTTGTTAATAGATTACAGAATGAGGCCAAGCCCATGAATTCCCATATCCCCAAGCCCAATACAAATGACTCATATTTGGTCTATAAATTTTCGGGTAAAAAGAAAGTACATAATAACTCCCATAAAAAAAAGGAAAAAAGAAAAGGAAAGTACATAATAACCAAATTTGGGCTCTAATTAAGATGTTTTAAATATCGAGAAAAAAAATCTATATAATTTAAATATTTTATAGCTTGTTGAGAGTTTTATAATTCAATTAACACTTCTTAGTATTTTTAACAAAAAAAAAAAGTTCATGATTCAAATTTCTCATTCCTTATTATTGTAACAATTAAATTATTTATTTAAAAAAATAACTTGTTTAAAAATGAAGCAATGATCACAATATGTCTTGTACACAAAGCTTGCCACTAATGTTGCTTAAAGGATAGCAGGATGTAGTTGCGTGTGTGTATATATTGCCAAAAGGGAAAAAACATTAAATCATCATTTTGGAGCTAGTAAACAAGAAAAGGAAAAAACTTAGAAGAAACATTGGGCTCCGTAACGTGAAATTGAAACAGATCGACAAGGCTAGAGAAGTTACGGAAATGTGGCTATATCTTATGTGTTCAAATTATTCTGTTTTTATTTTATTTATTGGCATAAATTATATTTTAAAATATATGGGTAATGTCTTAAAATTTCAAAATTAAACCCAAAAATTTAAGATTCTTATCAATTAAATCTTATAGTTTCATTTGTTTCTAACCAAACCCCGAATTTTTGAACCCTAAAGTTTTCAGGTTTGAGAGTTTAAATTGATATACAACTTTATAAGTTTCCAAATTTGATACTAATAAATTTATGGAGATATCATATGTATTAATCTTAAAATGCAGGGTTTAATTTCGTCATACTCGAAGACTGGGGAACAAAGTAGCCCATAGGCTAGCTCAGGCAGCTTGTAATTTCTCTTCTTCTTTTTGTACTTGGATAGAGGAAGTACTTGTATGTTCATATGCAGACTACTCTGCAGAAATTATCAATACAACTTAACCCCCTTCTCTTTATGGGAAGGTTTCTCAAAAAAAAAATAAAAAAAATAAAAAAATAAAAAATAAAATAAAAAATAAAATTGAAATCAATCATAAAGTATAAGATTTAAATATGATTTTTCCTACAGTATTTTTTTAATGGCTCAAAGTTCTTAAGATTTAAATATGATTTGTCATACAGTATTTTTTTAATGGCTCAAAGATACTTACTAAAATAGGAAAGAATCCCACATACTAATTTCCTTTTTCTTGAATTTATAAGCTACATGGCCTATAGAAGTCTTTTTGGCGTCCCAATATTAGTCATGCAACACTATAGGTTTGAAATTACAAATGCAGGAAGTCTGTTTCTTACTATAAGTGGAAAAATATAGACATGCCCTTTTCAATTGTGTCTATTCTTTAATCTAGCTGGAAGGATAATACTCTTTTTTCTTTTTGTTTAATCTTTTGAAACATATGCACAGAAGAAACAAAAGGAAAGGAGGAGGCATATTTTAGATGGAGCATTTTTGTTCCCTAACATGAAACAGATAAGGCCATAGGGAAATTAAAATTATAGAACTGTGATTATATTTGTTAATTCTTTTGCATTTTGTATTCTTTCTACTTTTGGATAGTGCTGTTACTTTAAATGGAAAATATATTTCTTGGTTCTATCAGCTATGGCCATTATAGTTGTCAGGTTTAAGGATTCTTTTAGGTATTCAGTCAGTGCTCATACAAATGCCGGAAGTACTCTGTTCCTTACTCAAAGTGGAGGGTTATGGACATTCCTTTTATAGTTGTGCATGTTCTTAATTTAGTGGTAGGATAATTCGTCTTTTTTTTTTTTTTTTACAAGATAGAAATTCTACTCTAGTATAATCTATGTGTATATGTATGTGAAGCTCCTTCCTGGAGACTTGAACCCCAGCTCTTGCTCCCCACATCCCACAAACACTTATACTTGTGGAGTGACCATCGCATCAAGGGTGTGCGGTGATGGTCTTCTTCTTTTTTTAGTGCTCCTTGTGGGCTTACCAATTTATTGTCTCTGCCTTGCCCCCCTTAGAAATGTTAAATTGGGTGAACTTAATACTTTAATCATTATTCTAATTTTCTACTATTGTAGAATTTTTTTTCTAATTTTTTGGGTTAACATCAAGTACATAGACCTCTTTTTGGAAAAATTAAAAACGAAATAATATTATTGATAAGAAAACAATAGATGAATATATAGCCAAAATCAACAAAGTGATCAACACAAGGTGGTGTTTCCTCCATCCAGTATACACTGACCTGAATATGAATTTTAAAAACGCAAATTAAGGCTGTTAACTCAAGCCAAACACAGGGGAGGGAGTGAATATTAACATTCCAGTCAACTGATCATGATATTGTGTTGCATACTTACTAGCTTTTTGTTAGTAACAAATGCAGGGGAAAAACGTGCCTGGCCACTCCTGACTTCATTCCTTTGATACCAAATCATCCATATAGTATAGTATAGAGATTACCAATATTCTCAGGCTCATTCAAGTCTTGGGCCATTCTATCAATGACATCTATCATAGCTAAATTAGAAAGCTAGCTAAGAGTGAACTTCCTTCAAACAACTAGCATGCCAGACTTCTAACGCATATGGGCAAAGTGGCAAAGTCCAAAGAACATGAGTTATTGATTCATGTTCTTCCCCACAAAATTCACAAGTTTTTTTTTTTTTTTTTTTTTGCTGAATACAAAATTCAAAATTCAAAAGTTGAGCTCGAAAGTATCTTCCTCTTGAATAGGTTACACTTTAGTCATTATCATAGCCAAAGTATCAACCTCTTTTAAGATTTCATGAATAACACTCTCCCTAAAAGTTTGATGAAAAGATACTCCTTAGCTATTAAGGTTTATATAAATGCAACAGATAAGTTTATACATATACATATATTTTTATTATATTTTTTCTAAACGGCCTAAATTACAGAAGAAATGACATTCTCTTAATGTTTGTATGCATCCACCCTTTAGAGGTTTGTAAAAATGTATAGGAATCTTTTTTTTTTTTTAATAGAATGTTTTTAATAGGGAAATAACACTATAGGAGGGCATTGGTTTCTCCTTTGCATTTATAAAAGCTTCTAGGAGAGGAGAAATTATTAAATCCACCGAGAAGACTACTGAAGTGGTCCTCCTAACTAATAAAATAATGTCACTTAAGCAAATGTATGAGTCAGCTTCATATAATCAACATAAGAAATACAAAATTTAAAAAAAAAATATTCAAAAGGTGATGTCACATTTGCATGAATAGCAATGTAGGGGGTGAAGCCCAACCTAACATATTGGGCCCAAGGCCCTATTTGAGGACTACTGTTTGTCCGAAGAGATGAAAGTACTTGAGAAGAAGCTCATGTAAAAGAAACATGTCTGGAGAGGAGCATGGGGCATAGTCCGAGGAGATATTCAATTGTCCGAGGAGGCCATTATCCTCGGATCCGAAGAAGCTTGGTCAAACAGACGTCTGGGAAGTTCAAATGATCCTCCTGACAAGTGTAATGATAGAGATGAACCTCAGGCGCGCATGAGGATAGCAGGAATGGAGAAATATCTAGAAGACAGACTTCAACCACCACATTAAATGCACTGCACCTACTTTTCTGGCCGCATTAATGTGGAGAAGACCCCTAAACAGTGCACTCTCAGCTACCGCCACTCACACAAGGCTAAAGAGGATACATGATGGGACATGCACTCAAGTGGACGTCTAGATGATGAACAAGTGGACGATGAAGATGAAGGGAGAGGGTACTATATAAGGGGGAGAGGCCTCTGATAAAAAGGGGATCGAACAAAGAAAGAGAAAAGAAGAAAACACCATTACTGTAGCTCTAAAAACTGTAACAAACGTTCATTCAATAAAATGTCTCTTCGGATTTTCACATTTGCCCTTGTCCGAGCATGATTGCATGTTAGACCGTTCGTAAATACCATAATCAGCTTTTGTTTAATTTACATCCAGCCTAGTTCTTTCACCCACGCTCTACAAATTCATTGTCTTGGGTTCATTGGGCTCACAATCCATACCTTTTGGGCTTGGGCTACAAAAATTGACCCTACAATTGGCGCCGTCTATGGGAAGAGCTTGTGCAAGGGTGAAAACAACAGTTGATGATGGCAGGACGAGGTCAACAACAAGCAGAATCCAGGGCATCCCAACACGTGGACCCTTTTGTTAACTTAGAAAGGAGACAAGATCGTGAGGGCAGTGCACACACTGTGCATGTTGGCCAAAGCCAGTCACAGGGCGGAAGTCACATGTCCCATGCAGAGAAGAACCGGGATTTGCAACTGGAGGTAGAAAAACTAAAAAGGGAGTTGCGCCATGCAAAGAGGAAACGAATTTCCTCGTATTCTAATGAGGACCCTGATGACGAGCAGGATGTCACTTATCAACATAAATCTAGGACACTAGCCAGCGAGTCCTATACCTATGAAGAGGAGTCCCATCGCAAGAGGCAACATAGAAGCCCATCACGTGGAGACGTAGGAAAGGATGCCATGAGCAAGGCTCTGAATCAGATTTCTAGGTCACCCTTTACGCGTAGGATTGAGGAAGCGAGACTTCCTCGGCGCTTTAACCAACCAACGTTCACCATCTACAATGGTAAAACAGATCCCGTGGAGCACGTGAGTCATTTTAACCAAAGAATGGCTGTCTACTCCAGAGATGAAGCTCTGATGTGTAAGGTTTTCCCTTCCAGTCTTGGGCCAGTTGCTATGAGGTGGTTTGACGGTCTGAAGGCAGACTCCATCAACTCCTTCAAAGAGCTCACTCAAGCATTCGACTCCCGTTTTGTCACATGCCGAAGAGTGGCCAGACCCTTGTCTTCACTGCTATCCTTGACCATGCAGGAGGGTGAGACCTTGAAGGCATATTCAGATAGATACTGGGAGATGTTCAATGATATGGAGGGCAACTCTGATGCAATGGTCCTTAGCACATTCAAGCTCGGCCTCCCTACTGACCATGGTTTGAGGACGTCTTTATCTGGCAAACCGGTCACAAACATGCATCAACTTATGGACCATATAGAAAAGTACAAAAGAGTTGAAGAGGATCAGTAGCAAGGGAAGGGTAAGGACAAGGTTATCCCCCAGGAGATGAGGGATTTCAGGTCGGACCGTTATAACCACAGTAAACTGCGGAGAGATTTTGCTGGGCAATCAGGATCGACAAATCCTCAAGCGGTCAACACTGTGTTCAAAGAGCCAGTACACCAGGTCTTGGAAAAAATCAAGAATGAACCATTTTTCAAGTGGCCGAACAAGATGGTAGGGAACCCTGAGAGGCGTAATCATAACCTCTACTACCAGTACCATCAAGACCATGAGCATACCACAGAGGATTGCAGGAGTTTATGGGATCATTTGGACCAACTGGTCCGTGAGGGTAGATTAGGACACCTTTTGCACCATTCCAGTGGCCGAGGAGGCCAGACGGGCTCAGGGCCACGAAGAGATGACCCTTCAAAGCTGCCATTAGGAACTATTAATGTCGTCTTCGCCGCGCCGGGGAGAACAGGATCCTGGCCATTGAAAGTTATGTCGGTAGGCCGACCATTAGCAGGGGATTCAAGCCGAGGTCCGAAGAGAGTTAAGTCTGGTGCCCCGCTGGTTATAGGGTTCACGGACGAAGACATGATTGGCACCATCCAACCCCATGATGATGCGTTAGTCATCACCCTCAGAATTGGAGGGTACGATGTGAAGAGGGTGATGGTGGACCAGGGTAGTGCTGTGGAGATAATGTACCCAGATCTCTACAAGGGGCTAGGCCTAAAACCCCAAGACCTGACACCATACAATTCCCCCCTCGTAAGCTTTGAAGGAAAGGCTGTCACCCCAAAAGGCCAGATACGCTTACCTGTGCAGGCCGGCTCCGAAGTGGTAGAGGTGGACTTTATAGTTGTGGACGTATATTGACCCTATACGACAATCGTAGCCAGACCTTGGCTTCATGCACTTGGGGCTATTTCCTCTACTTTGCATCAGAAGGTCAAGTACCCATCCGAAGGGCATGTTCATGAGATCCGAGGAGATCAGTCCGCAGCTAGACAGTGCCTAGTGGCTGCCATTCAACATGAGCCCGAAGCCGAGTCCTCGTCCAGGGCCGAACGGGGTTTATAGCAGTTAAAGTCTCGGGAATTGCCCGTCGGAGGTCCAGACGAAGGCACTCGATGCGAAGATTTAGCGAAAGTTGTTATTGGAGATGATCTCAAAAAGTTCTTCCAAGTGGGATCTCAGCTACCTCTTCAAGAGAGGGAAGAGCTAATAGAGTTCCTCAAGCGAAATCTTGATGTATTTACCTGGAGTGCTTACGAAGCCCCAAGGGTAGACCCGGAGTTCATATGTCACCACTTGAAGGTAAATCCACTGATCACCCCTAAGAAGCAGCCTCCTCGGCGCCTATCCAAGGAGCATGCTGATGCCGGTAAGAGAAGAAGTAGCAAAGCTCAAACAAGCTGGAGCTATTAATGAGGTTTTTTATCTTGAGTGGTTGGCAAATACTGTGGTGGTAAAGAAGAAGAGTGGGAAATGGTGAGTGTGCGTGGACTTCACTGATTTGAATAGGGCTTGCCCCAAAGATCCATTCCCTATGCCGAAAATTGATCAGCTAGTGGATGCCACTGTCGGCCATCCTCGGATGAGCTTCCTGGATGCCTTCCAAGGCTACCACCAGATACCACTAGCCCTGAATGATCAGGAGAAGACCGCTTTTGTCACCCCTATTGGTAATTACCACTAAAAAGTGATGCCATTTGGCTTGAAGAACGCGGGGTCTACCTACCAGAGGATGATGACGAGGATGTTCGAGCCACAGCTGGGCAAAAATATCGAGGTCTACATAGATGACATGGTGGTAAAGAGCAAGGTTTTCGTCGAGCATGTGAAGGACCTTGAAAGTACCTTTGAGGTTCTAAGAAAGTACAAGTTGCGCCTAAATGCTTCTAAGTGCTCATTTGGGGTGGGGTCCGGCAAGTTTTTGGGATACATGGTGACTCATAGAGGAATTGAGGTTAACCCCGACCAGATAAAGGCCATCAACGATTTACGAGCTCCTCGAAATCCCAAGGAGGTTCAGAAACTGACCGGAATGACTGCTGCCCTGAATCGATTTATCTCTCGATCAGCAGACAGGTGTCGGCCCTTTTTTTCTCTGCTCAACAAGTGGAAGGGATTCGAATGGACTGAAGAATGTGCTTTGGCCTTTCAGCAACTCAAAGATTATCTTGCTCGGCCACCAATCATGTCCAGTCCTGAGCCAGATGAGGTATTGTTCGCCTACATCGCTGTAGCTCCCTGTGCAGTGAGCCTGGTGTTGATACGATTAGACTGTGGTGTGCAAAGATCAGTTTACTACGTAAGCAAATCGCTGCATGAGGCCGAGATCCGTTACTTGCCTCTGGAGAAGGCTATCCTAGCAGTGGTGCTCGGTACACGGAAGCTACCTCACTACTTCCAGGCCCATACAGTCATTGTCCTCATTCAACTCCCACTCAAGGCTATACTCTGAAGCGCTGATTACACTGGGCGGATTGCCAAATGGGGTACGATCTTAGCGGCTTTCGATATAAAATATATGCCTCGCACATCGGTCAAGGGCCAGGTCCTTGCGGATTTGGTGGCTGAGTTCACAGAGCCCCAACTAGAAGAAGTAAAGCCTACGTCGGACATGGATGAAAAATCAGTTGGCATGATCTCCCAACAGAGTCCCTCCCATTGGGAAGTGTACGTTGATAGCGCGGCAAACCAAAGAGGTTCTGGAGTTGGGCTAGTGTTGATATCCCCCGAAAGAATCATTATCAAAAAGTCGTTAAGGTTGGACTTCTCGGCAACGAATAATGAGGCGGAGTATGAGGCCCTACTGATGGGAATGGCTATGGTCCGAAGAATGGGAGGAAAGTCTGTGGAGTTGTTCTCAAACTCAAGGTTAGTCGTAGGTCAAGTACAAGGCGAGTTTGAGGCGAAGGATGAAAGAATGCAGGGGTACTTGAGCCGAGTTAAATGTCTGCAATCGGAGTTCGACTCTTTCAGTTTGCTACACATCCCCAGAAGTGGTAACTCACATGCTGATTCTTTGGCCACGCTTGCTACCTCCTCGGCGCAAAATTTGCCGAGAACCATCCTCGTTGAGGACTTGCATGGGCCTACAGAGGCAAAAAGAGAGGTAATCCAGGTTCACCAAGTCAGGGCCGGGCTCTGCTAGATGGACCCTATAATTAAATTCCTAAAAGAAGATATATTGCCAGAAGAGAGGGGGGAAGCTGACAAAGTTCGGAGGAAGGCGACCAGATTCTGGTTATCCGAGGACCAGAAATTATACAGAAGCTCCTATTCGGGACCATACTTGTTGTGTATGCATCCTGAAGCGTCTGAGCTATTACTAGAAGAGCTACATGAAGGAATCTGTGGGAGCCACACTGGAGGCAGATCCTTGGCTCACCGAGCCCTCACTCAAGGCTATTAGTGGCCGAACATGCAAAAAGAAGCCCACGAGTATGTTAAAAAGTGTGATCAATGTCAGCGCTTCGCCCCAAACATTCACCAGCCAGGGGGAACTTTTAATCTGCTATCTAGCCCATGGCCTTTTGCCCAATGGGGCTTGGATATCGTGGGACCATTCCCTAAAACTGCAGGAAACAAGAAATACCTTCTGGTCGGCACAGACTACTTCACCAAGTGGGTCGAAGCTGAGCCTCTAGCCAATATCAGAGACGTAGATGTTCAAAAGTTTGTGTGGAAGAATATTGTCACTCGGTTTGGGGTTCCTCACACTCTCATCTCGGACAATGGCCTACAGTTCGATAGCAAGGCATTCAGGAATTATTGCAGCGAGCTGGGAATTATAAATAGATACTCCACTCCTGCCTATCCCCAGGGTAATGGGCAAGCAGAAGCTGTCAACAAGGTTGTAGTGAATGGATTAAAGAAGAGGCTAGATGACGCGAAGGGCGAATGGGTAGAAGAATTGCCACATGTACTTTGGGCTTACAGAACTACGCCTCGCAGGTCTACTGGAGAGACCCCCTTTTCAATGACCTATGGAGCTGAAGCCGTCATACCTCTAGAAACCGGTTTCCCAACACTGAGGACTAGTTCATTCAGTCCGACCAGTAACAATGAGCAGCTAGAGAAGAATTTGGATCTGATTGAGGAAAGGAGGGAAAGTGCAATGGTTCGGCTGGCACATTACCAACAAAAGCTCAGGCAGGGCTACAATGCTAACGTAAAGCTAAGGCCTCTAGAGCCTGGTGATCTGGTGCTGAGGAAAGTTGTGGGCACTGCAAAGAACTCGGCTTGGGGAAAATTAGGACCCAATTGGGAAGGGCCATATCGTATCACTTCAGGAGCTGGCATTGGGGCATATTTCTTAGAAGACCTGGATGGTCATGTAATACCACGTCCTTGGAATGTAAATAACCACAAGAGGTACTTTTATTAATCGAATCTTTTCTTCAGCCGATATGCCAATTCGCTACGTAAAGTGTTCTCTCAAGTGTTTAAACTTAAATCCAATCATGCCTGTAGTCCTCAGACCAGGTGATTTGGGTTAGTTAACACTCATTCACCGCTCTTTTAAGTGTTTAAACTTAAATCCAATCATGCCTGTAGTCCTTGGACCAGATGATTTGGGTTAGTTAACACGTTCACAGTTCTCTAAGTGTTTAAACTTAAATCCAATCATGCCTGTAGTCCTCGGACCAGATGATTTGGGTTAGTTAACACGTTCACAGTTCCCTAAGTGTTTAAACTTAAATCCAATCATACCTGCAGTCCTCGGACCAGATGATTTGGGTTAGTTAACACTCCGCTCCGGGTTCTCTAAGTGTTTAAACTTAAATCCAATTATGCTTGTAGTCCTCGGACCAGATGATTTGGGTTAGTTAACACGTTCACAGTTCCCTAAGTGTTTAAACTTAAATTCAATCATGCCTGCAGTCCTCGGACCAGATGATTTGGGTTAGTTAACACTCCACTCCGGGTTCTCTAAGTGTTTAAACTTAAATCCAATCATGCCTGTAGTCCTCAGACCAGATGATTTGGGTTAGTTAACACTCCACTCCGGTTTCTGTAAGTGCTTAAACTTAAATCCAATCATGCCTGTAGTCCTCGGACCAGATGATTTGGGTTAGTTAACACTCCGCTCCGGTTTCTCTAAGTGTTTAAACTTAAATCCAATCATGCCTGTAGTCCTCGGACCAGATGATTTGGGTTAGTTAACACTCCGCTCCGGTTTCTCTAAGCATTTAAACTTAAATCCAATCATGCCTGCATTCCTCGGACCAGATAATGTGGGTTAGTTATCGCTCCTTCACTATCTCTATAGTCGTTTAAACTTAAATGCCTTCATGCCTGTAGTCCTCGGACCAGGTGACATGGGCCAATTAACATCCCCCATACAGTTATTATTATTGGAATATGACTTTGTAATGAGCCACGCTTGAGATTCTCGAATGTGTTTAAACTAATTCTGGCTTGTATTGGCCCCCTTTTTTTTGCATGTTTGAAAAGACCTTTAAGGCTTTTATACACTCGTTGCATTTATTATTTAGTAGTAGTTCTTATACCAAATGCTCTCTTCAGCGCTAATGTTAGTTATGTGCATTATTAGTATGATATGGTGATCGCGTTTACCTACATTCCCATAACTACAAAGTACAGTTCTTGGTAACAAAAGTAAGTCATATGATATGCAACAAGGATACCGAAAATAAAAGAGAAGCGGTTTCATTGATAAAAAGAGGGTAGTTTACAAAACTTCACAAAAAAAAAAAAAAAAAAAAAACCTTACATAAAAAAAGAAGGGGCCTAAGTATCTATGCTTTTGCTTGAGGGATCACAGGGTTGGCAGCCTGGTCTGTCCGAGTAGCAGCAGCTTCTGGGGCCTGGTCCTTGGGCTCAGAAGAGGTCTTCCCCTTTTCCAACCCCTTGCCCTTGTCTTTGGGTGGCTCAGCTGGTTTGTCCTTATCACCAGGCTGATCAGACTCCTTGGGGGCCTCAAGGTTGGTAGGAGGGACTTGGCTGGCCAGGGGTTGATCCGAGGCCTCTGGGAGCTGTGTAGGAGGAGGGTCAGCCTCTAAGAGCTCTCGGATCTCAGGATTGTAGTATATGCTCCTAGGCAGTCTCAGCTCCGAGTCAGCAGGGACTCCAGCAGCGTCCAGTGCCTTTTTCCAGGTTATGTCGCAATAGTCTCGACTAACCGAGGCAAATTGCTCCGTAAGCTGGGACCCGGTCTCATCCACCCCCAGCTGGTATGCTGCTTTTCTTTCAGCCTCGATTGCCTCCTTGGCCAGTTGGGCATTCTGCTCTGCTAATCGGGCGCTCTCCTTGGCTTTTTTAAGTTCAGCTTGAAACCCTTTTACCAACTCCCTCTCGGTTGCCAAGTTGATCTCGGCCATATTTAGCAGCTTGCGTTGCTCTTCGGCCTGTTTTTCAGCATTTTTGAGACCAGCATCGAGGCTACTCTTCTGGTTGGTCATGTCTTTGAATTGCTCAGATAAATGAGCATATTCCTCATTCAGCTGACCTAAGATTTTTCCGCCTCGGTCCGAGAGTAGGCCGCTGCCTGGGCTTCAAGATAGGACTTTTTATTCCACTCCTCAGCCACAAAGATCTGCTGGGTAACCTACAGAATGGAAATTTCGAATGTAAAGCACAGAAAAAGGGAAAAAGCAAAAGGCTTAGCGATTTAACTAAGCAGACTAAGCTCACTTACCATGGCTATATCCCTCTTAAGGGATTGGAAGAGCTCCTGCTGGTTGAAATGCCTGTAGGACTCCATGTCATGGGGGAGGAGGAGTGGTTGCTGCAAGGCCTCAGCAACATAACCTGCCCTTCCCCCGTCGTAATTCCTGAGGGAGGTGTCCCAGGAGATTGGAGTGCCATCCAACTCCAACCTTGGAGACCAGATGCGAGGTCCTCCTCGGCGTACATCAGCCACGATGACCTCATCTCGGCTCTTAGTAGACGAGGCCCTCATGTTCCGGTGGTCTTTTGCCACCTTCTGTTGCTTAGTCCCTTTGGGTGGTAACGCCTCCCTTTCTTCGGTCTCAAGGTGGAGCCTTTTCTTCTTCAGATCTTGCATGGGCTTCAGGCCGGGGTCAGGAACCTGGGATGGTGCTGGAGGCAGACTTACCACAGGTTGGGACGTACTAGTCCCTTTCTGCTCGGCCTTCTTGCCTCTATTCTTCATCAAGTTCCTCAAGTCTGCCATATCCTCTCGTCCGAAGAGTAGTCTGGAAGAGCAGTTACTAGAACAGGAGGTTGTACAACAGATTGTCTGTCAGCTTCCTCCTCGGTGTCAGGCACTCGTATCACTTCAACTTCTCTAGAAGCCTCTCCTTCGAATTTGAACTTTTCTATCTGCTCCTCAAGCGAAGAGGTTGAAGAAGCGACTCTTTCCTCGGCCGCAGTGGGTTCAAGAGGAACCTGTTGAATTGGCTGAAGGAGCTGGGGTACACCCTGTGGATTGGGATGTGGCACGGGCAGAAGATCGAATGGAGCCAAAAAGCCTTTCTGAGCTACGTCTATATGACTGAGACGATAATCTCCCTGTGTTATCGCGTTGCCGACTGGCTGAAAATCCTTCTTGCGTGCCTTATAACCGAGAATAAGGGGAACCGACCGAAGTTGTCCGTCCTCACTTACAAAGATCTCTGATCTTAGTAAGTAATTGAGCGCAACAGTGTTTGTGAGACTCAGCCGAGGAGAAACGTGATCTCTATCTGTTAACCATCACAACAAAACGCAGTTAGAAACTTGAAAATAATGATACAAAAGAAAAAACAAATTTGTTAGAACAAGGAGACCCTAAACCCACTGTTAGTAAACCTAAGTCTAATATATCTCACCTGGCTCTCCTGGCTTGGTTCGGTAATGAGGACCATCATACCACGCGCCCGAGACGATCACGTAGTCGTCCTTCATCCCTTTGTTAGATTTGGGAAGGCAGGAGAGGAGCCTAACGGCATCGGATCGAGATTTAAGATAATACCCCGCCCCTTGCTGGCTATGACACTCGTACATGTGTACCACGTCACGCCAGGTGAGCCCTAATCCGAGAAGACGGTTCAGATCGTCAATGGCTCCTAAAATTCTAAAGACGTTGGGCGCATATTGGTCGGGACTAAGCCTATGGTTTTGGAGGTAATTATTGGTGATAGGACCCATAGGGATAGTCATCCCACCTTCTAAAAAGGCGATGATGGGGATTACGACCTCGCCCGTCTTACGATCTGTTAGTATTCTCTCTGGAGGACAATACCTCAAACCCACATTTTGAGGTATGCGGTATGTTCTCCTAAACTCCTCTATTTGGGCAGGGCTATCTACCAGATATTCAAATTTACCCATCTTCACTAATTAGGAAGAAGGAAACGCTAATCGTAATGACTCAAAGGTGACCATTTGAAAGCCGAGGAGGCTGGCCGAAGAGAGAGCAAAGTGCTTTAGTGGAGAAGAACTTACTCGAACTAAACTGGAGACTGATCCTCGAACTCGTTGAGAAACTCTTATGGATTCTGAGGAAGGCTATGACCGGTGGCAGGGAGAACTTGAAGGATTCGAGTGTTGGAGTTTGCTGGGCGCTCTGAGGATTTGCAAAGTAAAGAAGAAATAACCTCCATTGAGGCTTTATATGGGAACAAGCGAAGGGTCAGGGGCCATCCCACCCAAATTCTGAGGAAAAAATCACGTCCGTTGGATCAGTAGCCCACCGTTTGATGCCAAAGACAAAGCGCCGCCTGGAGTAATTGATAACGCTTTGGGAGTGACGAAACGACAGCAGCATTTATGAGGCGCCTACTTTTATGCCCACACGCGTGTAGGTTCAGATATTTTTGTTGTTTCAAACTGCCATTTCATGACAAGTCAAAATCCTATTTTTTCTCCTCAGATGTGAGGGAAAAACTAAAATTTTGAGGGGCTATTGTGGGGGGTGAAGCCCAACCTAACATATTGGGCCTAAGACCCTATTTGAGGACTACTGTTTGTCCGAAGAGATGAAACAACTTGAGAAGAAGCCCATGTAAAAGAAACATGTCTGGAGAGGAGCATGGGGTATAGTCCGAGGAGATATTCAATTGTCCGAGGAGGCCATTATCCTCGGATCCGAAGAAGCTTGGTCAAACAGACGTCTGGGAAGTTCAAATGATCCTCCTGACAAGTGTAATGATAGAGATGAACCTCAGGCGTGCATGAGGATAGCAGGAACGAATAAATATCTAGAAGACAGACTTCAACCACCACATTAAATGCACTGCACCTACTTTTCTGGCCGCATTAATGTGGAGAAGACCCCTGAACAGTGCACTCTCAGCTACCGCCACTCACACAAGGCTAAAGAGGATACATGATGGGACATGCACTCAAGTGGGCGTCTAGATGATGAACAAGTGGACGATGAAGATGAAAGGAGAGGGTACTATATAAGGGGGAGAGGCCTCTGATAAAAAGGGGATCGAACAAAGAAAGAGAAAAGAAGAAAACACCATTACTGTAGCTCTAAGAACTGTAACAAACGTTCATTCAATAAAATGTCTCTTCGGATTTTCACATTTGCCCTTGTCCGAGCATGATTGCATGTTAGACCGTTCGAAAATACCATAATCAGCTCTTGTTTAATTTACATCCAGCCCAGTTCTTTCACCCACGCTCTACAAATTCATTGTCTTGGGTTCATTGGGCTCACAATCCATACCTTTTGGGCTTGGGCTACAAAAATTGACCCTACAAGCAACATTTTATTAGTTAGGAGAACTAGGAAGGACCACCCCAATAGTCTTTCAGTGGACCTAATAATTTATCCTAGGAGAGTGTAATTTATAAAAACTTTTTGGCATGATTTTCCCAATACTAAAACATGGAGATGGAATAAACTATGGGTAAAAATGGAAATATAATCAATCAATATATATATATATATATATATATAAAAGCTGAGACCTCATGTGGGAGTGCATGAGCTTTTATCATGTGGTGTTCTAATATTGCATTTAGCTCTTTTAACCTCTTCTCATTAAGTTGTTTTTACTGTTACCCAAAAAATCACGTAAACTTCTTTTTACTATTATCTAAAAGATGGGTTGTTGTTGAAAATTAAACCAAACCTTATGAAAAACCCAAGCCCACTTATTCCCTTACATATTATGACCTAAGCATGATCTTTTCCCATGTGTAGATGAAAGCTCAAACCCTAACCCACTTACAAACTCTCTTTCTCCTCCCCCATCATAGATGAAACTTGAAAGCCAAAACTCCGACTCACTTAGAAGTTCTCTTCCTCCATACAAGCTTCCCTTTAAACTACGCACGCTCTTCAACTTCTTTACAAATAACAAATAACAGTTTGTAGTTTGGATTCACTAATCCTATCTGACCAAATCAACATTCCTACTCATTTTTCAAGTCTTAATTCATCCATTTTGTGTAAACAAATGGAGATGTATTGTTAAAGAAGATATACAATCACTCTAAAAAATAAATATAAAAAGGAAATGTACAATCTAACCTCAACAATCCCACCACTCTATTTTTTCTTCCTTTTCCAAAACCTCTCTCTCTCTCTCTCTCTCTCTCTCTCTCTCTCTCTCTCTCTCTTATTTTGAGTGTTATATTAGGATTCTTCAAATTGAAGATAATATTCAATCTTACCAATGGGCTACACATTGGAAGGATTGTTTACTAAGATAACAAGTGCTTCTCTTGCTGTGTTACAGAAGTAATTCTTAGGTACTTCCGGAGCATGGTGAATAATGCTCCCTTATCTCACATTTATGTTAGGGTCTACTTATTAAATTTATAGTGGGGTCCATCATGAATGTGAGAGGAGGGAACACATTTTACTATACTCCAAAAGTACCTAAGAATTTTTCGTGTTAAAGAAAAAGTCAAATGCTATGTGCTAGACATAGTCACCAATAGTCATTTTGCATTTAACTATATTCATATTAAATTTTAAGTCATCTATGATGCTATGGTACTAGGTATGAAAACCAATTTGTTAACAACTTTTGATATGCTCCAACAACTGATTACATAAATGCATAAAAGTGGTAGGTCCATCATAAGCATAAAGATGCTCATAAGTTCAGATATTGACAAACAATTGAGATACAACGGTAATACATTCTAATAGCATATTTCCTTTTTGAAAATCTAAACAATTTATAGGATTCTAGCCACAAATATTTTGCATAAAATCTATGATGCAAAAAGAATTTTTGTATCTCACAATAGAAACTAGAGAGTACTACATAAACTTTTAGTTAGATGCACACCAATTTTTTTTTTTTTTAAGTCTTCCAGTAGTATTTATCGTTTTAGTTTGAGACCAATATAATTTAACTATAATTTTTATGCAAAACTTGAAACCAACATACTTTTAGGCAAAATTTTCCCGTGCATCGCACAGGTTTCTATCACTTGTCACAAAAGCATAAAATTTTAAGAAATGGTCAATTCAATTATGTAATTAAGTACCTTATTGGTTTTAAATGATAGATTTGAATCCGTGTATATGCAGCATATTATACTCTAATTTTTTTAAGTGTTTGTGACAAAGAAATTAAATTTTTTTATAAGGTATTGCACTTCTCCTTTATAAGGGGATTTGATATTCAACCTAATATGAATATGAAAGTAATGGGATATATGAGATTTTTTTTTTCATATAAAAAGAAAAGAAAAAGAAGAAGAAGTAAACATTTAGCTCATGGCTATTTACAGAGGGAACGATTTTCAGATTGAGATAAGTGAATTATTTGTTTAATTCTTTCCCTCAAGGTAAAGTATAGTGTGTTGAATGAGATTTCTTCCTAAGAATTCTTTCTCCCGAGGGAAAGAGAAGCCTTCGGTTAGAACGCCACAAAGTAAAGATAATCATGAATTGATAAAAGTTAGATTTGTGGAGAAAGTAACTGATATAGTTGTGAAGCCAAGTTCAAATTAGAAGTTCAAGCATTGACTGAACTCAATAGAGAATTTGCTTGTTGAGGACAAGGTTAAGCCCCCTTACTTTACTAACAGAAACCCCAATTCATCCACATGTGCCCTTATACTAACTTACTGAACAAGGCTAAGTCTTTAACTCTATCTCAAGAAAAACCTTTACTTATAACTCTTTTTTTTTTTTTTTTTTGATAAATTACTTATAACTCTCTCACACACAAAACAAGCCTACAACACCACTCTATGTATAGAGAATGACATATCTCCTTACTTCTTTTCTTTTTAACGTGGCAATACCACTTTTAATAAAATTAGTGCACATCCTTATTCTTTTAGCCAACATGGAATTTCAAAATAAATAAAGAATTCTCTAAAATTCTCCTACCATGGGCTAGACTTAACAGATCTCCACCTCTAGCCCATGTGTTGTCTTGACTAATATGTTTGAGAGTTCTTAAGAGAGTTTGTGTACATAATTCCTATTATTAATGGTGAATTTTAATTGGTGTTTCTCGTGAATGTAGGTTTGGAATTAACCGAACTACAGTAAATTTGTGTTATATCCTAACTATTTTATTGTTTTGTGTGTATTTTTCAACTAGTATGGTTATGGGTTTATAGGAAACTTGACCCGTGAATAGCCCCACCCATAACATTAGATATTCGTTATAAAATTTACCAATTACAGCTCGATTATAAAATCAAACCGAATAAATCCAAAAGTTCAATATACCCATGGTTGAAACATAAATTTCATGGTTAGCTAGCATGCATATTTGTATGATGATCTCTCTTACACATGAAAGGTCCATCACCTGGACAATTAGCAATAAATTCTACTATCTTTATTCGTCCAGATTCCTTATACCAATTGCTAGATTGCAACAAAATTTTTGCTTGCCATCGATTTTTCTCCTATTTCACCACCTTATTAGATGCTAGAACAGAATGTATTAGAATACTCGATCTTTTGAAGGAAATTTAAGCGCAAGCATCCCCCCTCCCAAAAAAAAAAAAAAAAACTGAGAATGACTATCATTAAAGATTAATAGGGAAGGAAGACCGATGATTAAGAAGTACGAACACTTCATTTGAATTGTTGTACCTGTGTTGTACCTATTGTGTAGGGTTCGTTTGGATAGAGCTTATTTTGTTGAAACTGAAAATTGAAAACACTGTACCAAAATAATTTTTAAATATATGAATAGTACTATAAGACTCATTTTTTATGAAAAAATTGTTGAAAAGTGAAGTTTGTGGATCCATGAACAGTACACGAATGCACTGTTCACGAAAGACTTGATCAAAAGTTGCGGCTACTGTCTGAACAGTAGCCGTAACTGCTCAAGTCCCACTGAAACGCGGCTTGAAAAAAAAAAAAAAAAAAAAAGGAGTAAAACACAAACGCAAAACTCAAAACGTGAATCCAAACCCAGCAGTAATGTTATAATTTTTCAAAAATAGCTTGTATCGCTATATCATACTCATACCTATACTTGAGTATGTGCTTCTTAACCTATGAGCAACGTCTCACAAATTTAGCTAAGCAATAAGTTATACAGTTAAGCTCTCTTATAAACCAATAAATATTACAAATATCAAAAATTTGCTAAGGTCTAAAGTATCACTAATTAAAGTTTGGATAGGCCAGGTAGCATTGGAACAATTCTCTTTAATAGCAACAAAACAATTTTTAGTATCACCTCCCAGTTTAATTCTCTTCAGATTTTCGGCCTTTGCAAGTTATAATGCTCAGATAATTGCAGCTGCTTCAGCCTGCACCGGTTGACATATTTCATACACATTACCCCAAACATTAACCACAAGTTCCAATTAAAGTGCGAGCTTTCAGTGTACCATGATTTTGTTTGTATGGTCATTTTCAATATTTTGAAATCACTAGTTAGTCAAGTGCAGTGACTAATTCTGCAAGCAACTACCAACCTCTCATTAATTTTAACTGTTATCAAACTGATCAGTAAAGATTGTATTTTCGTGCGAAATTTCTTAACAATGAAATAGTGCCGTCGGTTAACTAAATTAAAGGTCCTGTCCTATTTTTCACCTAAAGTGATAGCCAATTGTCCCTTAAAAGAAGAGTACCAAAGTGTAAAGTTCCCATTCCGTACGTAAAATATAAAAACACTGTTAACTTATCTAATCTAATTAATAGAGTCATTATGTGAAAATTATAGGTGTGATGTCTAAACTAATTAATATTGATAGTTAACATCACACCCCAATAGGGACCCTATATACACAACTATGCCTAAATATAATTAATGGAGAATTACCTAACACATTGAGAAGACAGAGATATTTTCATTTCAACCGAGTACATGTTATACACTTTGTTTAACATTTCGCAGTACCATGAGTCCATTGATATCTCACCTAAGATAAAGCTTGAGACATGGGACACCATTTTGGATGAGAGTATAGAGGTAGTTGCTTTGAAGGTTCCTCCAAATGTTGCTATCAAAAAAAAAAAAAAAAAAAAATTCACACCTCCACCAATCCAAAATCCAAAATCCCAAAATCCCAAATCCCATCAATTCTCCAATTTAAACAGGAAAGTACTCTCAAAGTAGTAAAAGACATTAGAGACATGGAAAAGAAAAAAAAAGGAAAATATAAATGTTAGGGAAGTGTTTGCACGCGCCTAAGAAGTGTGTGATGACAACAATATGTCTGTCTTTCTTTGGTCACCATCATCTTTCTATTCACTGCTAAAGTTGTCCTATTATACCAAAACACTCTCATGTTATCTTTACCTCCTTATTTCAACCTCAAGCTCTTTACACAGTCTGAACCTCTTGACCCTCTAGACCACTTGATTCTCTTTCTATCTCTCTCACTCTCTCTCTCTGAGACCAGTATTAAACTCTCAGTTGCTTTCCCTTTTCCTGGAAAGAAAATCTAATGAGCTGCAGCCATTCTGAAAGCGCTTTTCTCTTCAATAACCGCAGTCCTTAAAGATTTCTTGCTGACTCTTTGCTTAAACAAAAGAAGCCCAAAGACAAACATTTAAAGAGAAAGAATCTCTTATTCTCTTCCCATTTTACCATTATTTTCCACATAAACACCCCCTTTTTCTCTCTATCCCTTTCTCTCTGTTGCCATGCAAAATCTTAGCATTTTTCCTCTTTTGGATACTGTAATCTTCCATTTCCCATCTAATCATTCACAGCTGTAAGAATCATACTCTTTTTCTCTCTCTGAAACCTGTTTTCAGTCTAAACTTGCAAAGGAAAACCCTAAAATAGTAGTAGTAGTAGTAGAAGAAGAACAAGAAGACCAACCACAAAATCTCAACTTTTCAAGATCCAAGCAAAATTCCTACGAAAGCAACAAAACCCAGAAGCAAAAACCTTTTCTTTCACCATGGATTTAGTTTCACAAGCAAACAATCCCACCTACGAAAACCACCTCATACCCAACATAGCTACTAGCCCAACTACTCCCACCACTCCCACAACTCCATCCACTGCCACATCCTCATCACCATCGTCTACTTCCACTACTACTCCAAGCCGCTATGAGAACCAAAAGCGCCGAGACTGGAACACCTTTTGCCAGTACTTGAGGAACCACAGGCCTCCACTCTCACTCCCCATGTGCAGTGGTGCACATGTCCTTGAATTCCTTCGCTACTTAGACCAATTTGGCAAGACCAAAGTCCACAACCAGACTTGCCCTTTCTTTGGTCTCCCTAACCCTCCTGCTCCTTGTCCTTGCCCTCTAAGACAAGCTTGGGGAAGCCTTGATGCTCTTATTGGCCGCCTCCGTGCCGCGTATGAAGAACATGGTGGAAGACCAGAAGCAAACCCCTTTGGTGCAAGAGCTGTGAGGCTGTATTTGCGTGAGGTTCGTGATTTTCAGGCTAAAGCCAGAGGGGTCAGCTATGAGAAGAAGAGGAAAAGGCCTAAGCCAAAGATGAATACTTCAAATACTCCTCCTCCTGTTCCTCCTAATGCAAGTTCATAGAGAAAGAAAGAAAAAGAAAAATGAGTTATGGGGTATATCTTTCTTCTCCTACTTCAATTCTCTCTTAGATGGTTGTTTCTTTGTTTTTTTCTCGGTGGTTACTATGTGTCTGATCAGAACATGTTTTGGGAATATTTGCGGGTATACCCTTTCAAATTTCTCTAATATAGGAGTGGGAGAATAAGTAGCAAGTAGTGGATTTTAGGAGGAGCAATTATGATGGTTGTGCTAGCTTGATAAATTTGTTCTAGTAGTGGATTTTGTATAAATATATGTTGTTAATGATTACTCCTCTATGTAATTTTAATTGGAAATGGGATATCGGCCATTTATTGAAGGGAAAGATGATTGCAGTTTGGAATGATGATATGTGGATATGTCTTCCATTATCTAAGCAATTCGTCTAGTGGGTCATTTTAAATTTAGACAGTTTGCACTATCATATAGTATGAAGATAAGGTATATGTTGCTGGAACTAGACAATGTGATCTCAATCCCGTCCATATTGGTTAATAGACGAGGAACTTGTTAGACAGTTATTCTCTCTCTCTCTCTCTCTCTGTCATGCAGAAAGAGAGAGAGAGAGGGAATTCGACTTTAATGACACATCTGCTGTGTATAGTATTTACCCAAATAAAAAGGAAAAGTGTCCTAATGAAGGACAAAAGTATTGGAGAAGTGGAAAACTCACGAGCCTATAAACAGTGTGATCCGGTTAGGTAGTAGGTTAAAGATAATCTAATTAGATCTATAATCAAGCAAACAGACAAAAGCTAGATTATCTTTTCTATTAATAGATGCCAGCTAAAAATTCACACACATGTTGGATATGATAGATAATAAAATAGATTTTGAGCCCATGGAAGAATGGAATATTGAGAATTCGAGAGGTTAGTTCCTCATCCACCTGACCTGTACAACGAACCCTTAAAACATGATTAAAAGTTGTTTTCTATGGTAGGCTGATGTTGATTGTCCTTTTGGGTATCTCATTCCATGTCATCTTTGAAGGATACATTATTATATTTCCATTTTTAAAGCTTGATGAGGGAAGCACTCAAATCAATCTGACATGATTTGAGTTAGGGAGGTAGATGGTTTATAACTTGTGGATACAAGTGATCATGCTATTTAACCTTCTTTTGTCTCAAGCGATTATTGTGTATACATAAATATTAATGCTACTCCAAAAACAAATGGTTTAGAGTTCACTTGTAACCATCTCGATTGGTTTACTTAGGTTTCATTAGATGTGTATTCAGAATTTGATCAAGAAACAAAAAGTAGAAGGGTGAGAAAAATTGAATACATTTTTGTAATTTTCTTGTATCATCAAATTATCATATGATCATCATATAAATGTGGGTTCTTTTCCCTATTTAGTTTTTGCAAGAGACTATTTCTTATTGGAATCTGAAAAATATTAAGATTGACACACATGTTTTTTATGGTGATTTTGGGACATTCCTTGATATCTTGATTCATAACTGCCAGATAACGATATCTCTCTCTCTCTCTTTGAAAGTTTGAGTTTGAGGTGAATGTTCAAACATCATAGGGATTGCAGTTTTGTATTTGAATCTAGTATATATGATCTATTAATCCTTAAATTGTTTTGAGTGGTCACTGGTCAATGTGATATGTTCATTGTTTTTCTTTTCCTTCTAGTTTCTTCTTTTTCCTTTTTTTATATATATAAAATATAGGAATGGACTCAACTAAGTCTAAATGCTAATTATATTGAGTTGAATAGATGAATCTTGTGACATCATTCATATTATTATTTTTTATGACTTTGGAGAAATTTTAAAATATTGTGATTGGAAATTGAAATGTAACATATTGCAATGATGTGTAATGTTGACTAGGCAGAGGGGATGCATGGTAAATTTTTCTTTTTCTCTGCCAAATTGGTGCATATTGTGGAAGTCAAAATGCTTTTGAAAGAAGAAATATGCTACCCAAGAGTTTTGCTTATTGTTGTAGTAGAGTTATCCCTGTATATATTTTCAATTTACAAAATTATTTTCGTTCCTTTTCCCCTCTGCTTTTAGCAAACATCAAAGTCTATTTATAAATGATTCTTCTACAGTAGTGCTTTAAAAAGGAAGATTAAGTTATCAATGAATTACTTCATGTCTTTTCTTAGGAAGTACTGGATGTGAATCATATGATGGCATTGTGACCAACTTCTCTTCGGCCTTTGGTGATGATCATGATCCTGCTTTGACTTGTACCAAGCGCTATGGTATAAGCTTTTTCTTGTAATCACACTATTAGAATTACTGTGCATATATATGATAGAACTCAACCCTAAAACTGCATAGCATTACAAAGGACCTGATCACCAGAGCTTATTTCTCCAGTCTGCTTTGTAAGGAGAGTATGTCTTGTTCTATCATTTTCCAACATCTATATCAAGCTTATCTATTTAATTTTTAATTATCAGTATAATCTTTCTTCTTAATGGTTGCTTCCATAATCATGTACTGCAAGGATGCTACAGAAATTTTTTTTTTTGATAATCAACTACAGTAAATTTTTTTATATGCCCACATACATTTCAACTAGAATAATTTGATTTAAACCCTAACAATAGTGTTGGCGGGAAGACAAAGGGAGGAGATGGTAATTACCATATGTTTGTGTTTTATAATAAAACCAAAATTGGTGTGTATGCATGTGTTATATATATATATATATATATATATATATTATAAAACCATAATAATAGTGGGTTCTGCAATCAGTACATTCATATATAATGAAATAATTTGATAACGTAACTTTCTTACATAATTTCATCTTCACACCATTAAAAGACATGTCAAACAGAAAATAGTTGGGGGGGGGGGGGGGGGGGAGAAATTGTCACTGTTCTCTATTTTCATAAAAATTTAAAGTTGACACATAGGGAAGTAATACTATAAGAATTAAGCCCTAGTATGAATATAAGGAAAACCCAATCTGACATTACAGAGGCAATGCATGTAGAATTTTTAAAGTCTATAAATAAATATATGTTAAATAAGGTCTAACTAAAAAAGAAAAAGAAACCAGCTGAAAGTAAGTTCAAATCAAAACAGTTAAGAACTTTATTGGATTAGGATCTTCTCCATTTGTTCATGATGAAGATTTAATTTTTCATGCATATAAAGATGTACATGGTGTTACCTCATTAAATTTTGTACAACCAAATAAGATTATAACTAATTATAACTAATATGATATGATATTATATTAATTTTTATATATGTGAATTATTAAATCTTCAGCGTATAATGAATTCTCTATATAAAAGAAATATTAGGAAAATTATTATTTACATGTAATAATTATTTAGTTATTTGATTGCGTTTTGATTAGTGGAAATAGTTATTCCCTAGAAGAATATAAAAAATTTATCTCATATTTTGTGTTTCACTCCATGCTAATCATGATATGTTATATGTTTGATTTTTTTTTTTCTCCATTTTAAACTTTGATTATTTTACAAGGAAAGTCAAACGAATACATAGTATATTATGATTGGTGAAATATAAAATAAAACAAAGAAATTGGAACATGAAATTTGTATTTATGACAAGTGGTTGAAATAGCTATTCTATATGGATGACAATGGGATAGGGAGGAGCTAGAGAATGGGTGCTTCACCCTCACCCCACATGGTTGTTGTCTTGTCCTGCCACCACTTCAAATTTGTTGAAAATATTTAAAAATGGAGACATACGTAGCTGAAAAAATTTATTAATATGTTATTTGTATAATTTTATAAATTATAAAGTTATTTTATTTTATTTTATTATTTTTTATTAATAAATTGCTTACTTAGTGTCTTAAAAATAATTTTGATGATTATTTACAATGAAATAAGATATCTCATTACAAAAATGTTTTGAAGAAAAGGATCACACAATAATTATATAGTAGGAAGCAAGCTCTGTTATCAAATTCCTGAATACAAACCCTATTACTAATATTTATACATTGTAATAGAAATTTGTTGTATTATATTTTATTTAAATGGAAGAATAGATAGTTCCATATACTAATATAATCATGTTAAAATATCTACTAATAATTACAATAAATTTTATAATTTATATTGAAACAAAAAATAAATAAAAAAGTAAAAAAATAATATATATATATATATATATATATATATATATTTTGTTAAACTTTCATATGCATTGCAAGAGTTAACTGCTAGTTATATGTATTAAAACTAACCGCTCAAACGTTTAAGTTTCCATAACGTATCATGACATTAACAAGTATCACATTATAAGTATCACATTATATATCACAGCTAATATACTAAAAATTTATTCATAAATAATATGATCTCTTCAAATAACTTTTTTTTTTTTAGAGATAATTACAACATGCTGCTAATCCCGCAGTTCGAACCATTTCCTCTTTAAACCTCCAAGCACTTTGTACATGGGGAGGTGTCAATTCAGCAACAAGGCTTTTGGCATCTCTTCAAATAACTTGAGTAAATGGTACATGTTCCTTTACTACCATAACACTATTATGGTGGGTTTTCCCCCCATATTTTAGTAAAGTTCATCAATTAAAATTTTTTAAAATATACTGCTTTAAAAAAAAATGAAATTCCATTATTTAAATTGACAATAAATATTAAAGAAAACTACTCCAATTGAAATTGTATTATCAAAACTTTCAATTAATAGAAGTTTGACTATATTTTTCTTTTTTATTATTATATTATTTTCTAATCCATGTATGGAACACATTAATATGAGAAAAGTTATTAATTCCTTCTTGTTCCGAGTGTAATGCCCAAATATTTCATATTGGTTACCAAATCAAGGAATGTATCTCTTGCCCTAGCTTATGAGCCCTCCCTTCCATTGAAATGTGGATCTACATGTGTGGGACCCAAAAGTCATTGAGAGGGAGGGTGCATAATTTTTTGGCATTTCCTGAAGTACTAAATAATTACATTGCTACAAAAAGCTTAACTTATACTCTCTACGTCTCAAATTGTAAGTTATCTATTCTATTTTAAGAGGTCCCAAAATGAAGTTCTCTTTGAAAACTTAATAAGTAAATTTTCTAACATACCCTTCACTTTAAAAAGTTAATACCCCTTTTTCACATATTTTTTGTTTTTGGAGAAAAACAATACCCCTCTTTTATAAAAGTTTAAATTCAGGAAGATAGTATTAGAAACTTGTACATTTTTACTATATAATAATAATAAAGGATATTTCCTTTTAAAAAAATTGAATTTTTTAAAGAGGGAGTATTCTTTATTGATTGTGATGGTATGATTCATTTTTATTTCTAAATATTTATAAGGCATGTTAAGAATGTCTATTTTTTAATTTTGAAAATAAAATGGTACATATAAATATCTATGCTATGTCTATTATACAGAAATAAAAATAATTTTATTATCCATGTAATACATAGAGGGATCAAAGTTCTGTTCTAAACTAGTTTGGAAGACTCTCTTTCAACCAATTACATGGTAATTCATAAAATTATCTGTGTATATTATTTAAATAAATCATAAACTTAATTTTTTTTTAAAGTCATATAACCAGTCCCAAGCCCGAGTGAAGGAAGAGAGTTCTGATAAAATCAAACTCTTAGGCCTCTTATGCCAAGCTTCATGAAGGTACATATATTTTGTGCAATCCATGCATTGGCTTAATTCTTGTTACACATAAAATAATTAATTAGATTTAACATTGACTGTACCTAAAAAATCTTAGATTATGTTCACAACCGATAATCTAAACGAAGGTAGAATTTTGATCCAAAGTGGCAAGATTAATTTTGAAAAAGAAGAAGAAGAAGACATAAATAAGAAAATAAATAAATATAAATATAAATATAATTGTTCTAGAGAATGATATTACGATGTTAACAAAGTTATTCTAATAGTAAGTTTCAATCAATTAGCATTAGCATATTCTTTGGTCCAATTTGGACTAAGGTGACATCATATTTTTCCAAATTGCCTATTAAAAGTTATGGTTGATTGTTTAGCAATGTCTTTGTTTAGATAAACCCTTAGAATTTGGTATTCGTCTCTGCAATTGTAATATGAATTCTTTTTTTTTTTTTCATTAAACAAGGATTAGGACTCATTATTATGCTCAAATTTCTTCATAATCCAATCTAACTACAAAATATATTCATATAATTAAAAGATAAAAAATAATCAATAAACATTTAATAACAAATTAACTTAAGTGAGCAATCTATATATGCCAAGAACCTTAGTAATTCAACTGGTTGGCACATTTTACATATTTTCAATAAATACATACAAGGTTCAAATCTCTCATTCCAGTTATAACTATTGAATTATCTATACAAAAAAGTGCAATTTAAATAAGAAAATTTTACACAAAATTAAAAGTAAATTGAAAAAAAAATATCATTGTAGAAGAATGATTGGAACTTGGAAGTATAACAATATATCTAAAAAGATTTCGATATGGCTTAATTGTTTATATAAAATTGCATAGCATCATCATCGATGGATTTTTGTTTTTAATTTAAGTTTAGAAATAAATCTAACGAGTGGAATCTTTTTCTGTCTCTAGGGGTAGTGGTGGTTAATAGGGCTCCTTGGGAGAGGGGGTGATTTTTACTTTTCTGATGTTGAGGGGCCGAGGGGCAGGGCTAAAGGGTAGATGGGGTCCTTGGGTTTCTTACATGCATGGGGTCAGGGCAATTGCGCCTGGCTTCACCTTTGAATTCAATGGTGTGAGTGACAAGATGATAGAAAGAGATGGCAAAGAGTACCATTTTAGTTATACTCGATGGGATAGGCAATTAGAATCCAATTATTCATTTTGGCGGTGTTTGTTAGTTTTTAGACCCCAATTAACCAGGTTTTAAAGTCAAATTGTTACTTGGTCAAGTTATGAATGGTCCTTGATTATGCGAAATTCCAAACAAATACTTTATTGCACAATCAATAGAAAAAACAGGAAAAACAACATACAATATAGTAACTCAGGGAAAACCAATAGAACAACAGTTTTAAAGTGAAAAAAATTGAGGAGGTTTAACCTAGCCACCCTAAAGCAAAACAAATCCACTAATTAAATAGAAATTTACAAAATAGAATTAACCAATTCTAAATTGTTATCACCTAGTAGAACTTACTAGCATTACCCACGCTGCTTTGAGTCCATGGACTCCTTCAGTTATGGGGTTTGTTGCACACAAACCTCTGTCCTCGACTTCAAGTACCCATTTGAAGATTCTTGGCTAGCATTGATTTTTTTGGCATATGCAACAACTTCAATAGCATTGGAACTGAATATGCTTCACTTTAACTTGTATAAGCTTTTAAGAGCAGGAAGCACACTACCTTTAGATTTACAATTAGTAGAGTTCCAAAAGTCTTTTGCATGTATACTAGAGTTATATAGACACACACACACACACCCCTTAGGCTTGTACATATCAAACTTTAGTTTCTTGATGGGTTGAATAGGCCCATTTTACGTTTTAAGTTTACCGCTATTTGATCAATCCAAAATATACTCGATCAATCAAGAACTTGTCGAAAGACTAAAACTTGAAAACTGAAATGTAGAACTTATGTAGTTGACTTGGACCTCAAAAATATACTTCTAAGACTAATACAAAATAACTTTTGATTATAGTTAGCCAACCTAAGACCTAGACTTGACAATTTTCTCCTTTGGCAATCCATGACAAAACTCATTTACAAGCAATAAATCCCAATTACAATTAGATAGCCTAAACACATTACAAATCCCAACCACAAACACGTAACCTAGATGATGCTAGAAAAAGGCATATTGTCTTGATTAAAATGTACTTTTCCTAAAATACTCAAAAGAGCACATTAATATATGTGTGGAAATTAAAGATAAATAAAAATATCACAATGCTATAAAACATATAAACAATGAATGTTTTTTTTTTTTAAGAAAGATATAAGCAATGAATGTAAAGCATGTGAGAATTGAGATAGCTCGATGCCAATTCTATGTAAAGAGGTCCAAACAGTACAAAAACTATATCAAACCAAACAAAAAGGGGAACAAATTACATGAACTACTATTTTCCTCTTTTTTTTTTTCACTAATCAATGAGTAAAGCAGTTAATGGCCAAAATAGGTTGGTACACCAAATGAATGACAACTCACGTAAATGTGTGGGCCTTGCTTTCCAATTTCCATAACTCGTAATAAAATATTTAGAACTTCAACCAGACCTCTTAATTAATAAGGGTTTGAAATTTCTTGAATCAGTAGGAATTAGGATGGATTTTCCTTCTCAAAAGAAAAAAAAAAAAAAAAAAAAAAAAAAAAAAGCTTAGGATGGATTTGAGACTTTGAGTCCAAATTTTAAAATTTTAGATTTTAAATGTTCAATTTTATGTTAACATAATTGAATTTTAAGATAAGTGGATGAGTTTGGAATGATTTAATGAGTTGTGCAAGTAAAATATATTATTGCTTTTATGAATTGTCACATAATAAGCTGAAGACAAAAAGAAATTCAAGGTTTTTGAGGATTTTTCTCTTTTTAAAAACTTGAAGACAAAAAGAAATTCAAGGTTTTTGAGGATTTTTCTCTTTTTAAAAACTTGTTTTATAGATGAGAAAAATAATTTTTTTTTGTTGGTTTTGAAATGAAAAATTAATTTAGAAGGTGAAAAATAGAAAAACAATTTTTAGAAAAAAAAATTGCATTGAGAATTAGCTATTCCTAGTGTACAACTAATGTTGTACTAAACTCAAAAAGTCATGTGAGAAAGTTAATTTTGTATTAACTAGCTCATTTTTAGAGGCAGGTCATGTTAAATGACCTAAGCCTCACACGGCAAATCGCATTTAGTGTTATTAGGTCATATTAGTGTCGTGTTGATCCAAAGTTTACTTTTCTAAATAACACAAAATACTCATGCATTTTGAGAGAGAGAAGGGGGGGGGGGGGGGGGGGGAGAGAGAGAGAGAGAGAGAGAGAGAGAGAGAGATAATATATATATATATATATATATATATATATATATATATATATATATTAGGTCATATTAGAGTCGTGTTGATCCAAAGTTTACTTTTCTAAATAACACAAAATACTCACACATTTTGAGAGAGAGAGAGAGAGAGAGAGAGAGAGAGAGAGAGAGAGAGAGAGAGAGAGAGAGAGAGATAATCTATATATATATATATATATATATATACACAAGGGCAAGACTTAGGAACAGTACTTAAGTGTTGTTTTTTAGGTTCCCCTCTTAAAATTCTGCTATGTGAATTTTAAGAGATGGAATGGAAGTGTATTTTTTTAATTAAGTAGCCACATGGTTGAATCTTAAGAAGGGAACTTAAGGAACAACACCTAAAGTATTATACCTAAGTTTTGTCATATATTTAAAAGCTGAAGTGTAGCATTTATTGTTATTATGCTCTAGTTGAGCCACATCATCAACCATGTCATCTTTAACTCATTAAATCCAACTCACCATTAATTTTTATTTCTTCGAATTCTCAACTCTTCATTTTCCCCTTCAAAATTGTTTCACTCTTTTGAAGTTCAAACCCTTCAATTGCCACTCCTATGATCAAGTATGTTATTTTTAACACTATAAATTTTCAGTTGCTCTCTCTACCTCCACCTTTGCAAAAGTTGCCAAAGTGGTATTAGATTTGGAAAGTCCCTTTGAGGTGTGTTTATTCCCTTCTTATTTTTTCTTTTCCCCCAACTTCGATTTTTCCATTGGATTTCTAAAGTTTGTGGATGATATGCTTTTTTGTGAGTTGCCGACAATGTGATCACTTTGGGGCTATGAGTGGCTAGGATTGGTTTGTCTATTATTAGAAGGGTTTTCAAGAATTAGAAATCTCTACAACAACTTCTTACTTTATATTCATGTTGTACAATTTTTATTTTATATTTGTGTTTTACCCCTTCAATTTGTTCATCTTTGACATTTTAGTTTTCTTACATTTGAATTTTTTTTTAACTCTATGTAAAAAAAAGGAAGAAAAGAAAACCAAAGTTTAAAGTATTTACCTTTGTTAGTTTTGAAACAATAATAGAGCATATGCTGTAATTACACTCCAATTACTGCTTTCATATTTTTTAACTTAATAGTTCTTTTTTGTTGTGGGACCTTTCTCAATTTTTGTTTGGCTTCGACAATTATTATGTTTAGCACGCTTTTTCTTATCATGTGCATTAAATAATAATTTGATCTTGCAGTCCAATAGACAATAAAAAATTTACCTCAAAAGTTTGGTCACGAGAAAATAAAAAATCTCAAAACATGATTGGGAGTTTAATTTTTATCTGATTTTGATAATGCTAAACGTGGAATTTGGTTCTTGTAGGGTTTAGGATCATTGACCTAGATACATGAGAGTTTGACAATGAAAGTTTCTTAAGTGGTCAGAGACATTTCTAAGGAACTTTAAGAGAAGAAAGAAAGTTGTTTTTTCAAAACTTCCACTATTATATATAATATATAGACATTGTTTTTGGTTTTTGATTCTTTATTGATTTCATGATTTAGTTATTAAAAAAAACCAAAAATAATAGAACAGAAATGGATAATACTTTTAAAAATAGTTCAATTTTTAAGGAGAACAAATTGTTTTCAATAATTTTTAGAGAATAAATTTTACATTATACCACATTACAAAATAATTATATATTCCCACGCATCGCGTGAGTCTGCGACTAGTAAAAATAATAATAGAAATAGAAATTTGGAATTAGAATTGAAATTGAAATTATGATTATTAAATAAACATTGGCCATAAATTGAATTAATTGGGTTCAAGACATAAAGTATGAAAATTCAAATCACTTTTATTATGTCATTTTTTATCATTTTACATACCTAAAAGTTTTGTATTAACTTGGTTACCAAACTAGGGTAAAAAAGTCAAATAATTTTATTATTTTAGTATGCTAAGCTATTTAAACACCAAGGGTCCGTTTGTTTTGGTGGTAAATGATTTCAGGAAATCATTTACCACCTGACCTCAGTGTTTGGAAGCCAAGGAAAATTTTAATTTCCGGAAAATATGCTTCAGTTTGACCAAATTTACTCCTTTGACCCGAAAATGGTTTTACACTCTCATTTTCACTTCAAACCATTTCCGGGTCACGCACAAAAGAGAGAGAGCCAGAGAAACTTCTAAGAAAGAAGACCACACCGAGACCATCCGAGAAAGAAGAGACCAGAGCTCGCCGAGACCACGCCGAGAGGAAGAACCCAGCACCAGATAAGCCGGAGATGTCGCCGGCGAACCTCGAGACCACGTCGAGAGGAAGAACCCAAGAACCCAGCACCGCGCGATCTCGCCACGAACCCAGAACCCATCGCCTTCGCACCGGCAAGTCGCACCGGCGAACCAAGAACCCAGAACCCATCGAGTCGCATCGTCGATTGTCGTCGATCGTCTTCGAATCGCACCGAAGTTTGTTGTGATTTTGTGATTTTGAAATTTTTTTTAATAAAATTTGTTTGGATGCTGAGAAAATAGCTGAGAAAATGTGAAAATTTTTCCAAAAAATAGTATTTTTAGAATAGAACCAAACGCATGAAAATATTTTCTACAACAATTTTTATAATACAAACAAACACCTGAAAATATTTTCCTTTCCCGAAAATAGCATTTCCGGAAAATAGGCTATTTTCCGAAAATTATTTTACGTGAACCAAACGGACCCCAAGTCTCTTTTTTGTTCCATATTGTTTTTTGCCAAAACTCTACAACTAAACTTCTACTTTATACGGTAAATACCAAATAGACCCATAGCTTGCTTGTGTTGTGTTTGTTTAAGAAAAACTTTGACTTGACATTTTAAGGTCGATGAGAGGGGAACTTCACAGTTCACACACTATCTCGCCCTATCCATTTTGGTCCCATATATGTACCTATTGAGATATTCCTTGTATCAAAATTTTATCTGCACCTCTATATATAAGTTGTCCTTGATTGTTGGAACTTTCATTGATTTTACACACATGGTTGTGATATTGTTTTGGCTTGGTATGCCACTTTCTTATCACATGAATTATGCTGTGAATCTATCTTGAGCACTGAAATGTTTGAACTTTTTATTTTTATTTTTATTATTAATTATAAGCTTGAGATATTTTTAGTGACCTCACAAATGGAGTTAATATGTATGTGGGTTTGACCCTTTTTACAAGGGCAAAACATAAGATATGGTATCTTTGATTCATAATCCTTGAGCATTATTCTTGATCCCTTGTACATTAATCCTTGAAATTTGTTTCTTAGATTTTATCTTATTTTCCTGTATCACCTACCAATGAGATAATTGATTTGTTGATTTACCTTAAATTTAACGGATGAACTAATTTTTTATTTCAAGGACAACTTATAGACTTAGAGTTTAGCTCAATCATATGTCTACAGTTAGTGTCGACATTGGGTCACACATGCCTCACATATTTTTGAAAGGAGAGGGTAATCCTTCCTTATGCATAAACTCCTAATTGTCCCCATTTGTAAAATCCCAACTCAAAAGAGCCTATAAATTCTTTGATTTGAAATATAAAACCTATTCTAACCTAATTTAAGTATATGTGTGTGTGAAACTTCTCCTGATAATTTAAACTTCGACTTTACCCCAGCCTCTCACCTCACAAGATTTATAATTGTAAAGTGACTATCACGCTAAAAATGCATGGTGGTAAGAGCCTATAAATCAATTCTATGAATTTAGTCATAAGATTTTAAGAGTTGGCCCGTAAGCTAAATTATCATCATTACTGGTTCAACTAATTTGGTTGACACTTCCTCAAAAAAAAAAAAAAAAAAACTAATTTGGTTGACAAAACCTTTCACATCACATAAGAGACTTAAGAATGCAAATATTAGTTTCAACTAATTTTTATTAACAACGCACTTTTCCATCTCATAAGAGACTTAAAAAAAGAAAATATTTACTAAGAGTTTTATAGTTCGATTGATATAGTGTTTTTAATGAAAACATTTATGATTCAAATCTTTTTTTCTTAAACTATTTAATTATAAATTAAAAAAAAATCAAATACAATATAGAATACATGTGAGAAAATATATTACCTCATATTGTGTATTGCACAAATACAATGGGTTTCTAATGGACCAAAAAAGAAAAAAGAAAAAGTGAAAGGGGTAATTTCTTAAACACATCCTAGAGTTTTGCATTAATTTCAAATTAAATTATGAAGTTTCAATCGCATTAAAGCCTACCATATGGTTTCAAAAATCATTATGATCTTGACAAAAGATTAATGAGTCTCTATCACTTTTTATTTTTATTTTTTTTAAAAAGAGTCTCTATCACTTAAAATAGGGAATATCTAAAAAGTTTCACTTAGTATCTATATAAATACCAAGAACTCCATCTATATAATTACAAATGTACCTTGTAATTTAACATTCACAAAAATTATTATATATAGATTAATGTAATAAACGTTTTTCATATATTTCTTGATGTAATTCAGAGTATCGATAACATCATTATAACATTAGGAAAAAATCAAGATCCGTATGTTATATGTCATGTAAGATATGCGAATCTTATGATTATTATAGTGAAATTTAGAAATCCGATATAAACCCATTCAAATTAAAAACATATTATTATCAAATCAAATGCCAAAAAGGTTTTACTTCTACCAAATTTTCTATTGGTATACTTTTACATGATTGGATTGAATTACACGTAATAGACCTATAAGAATTGAGAAAAGGAAACCAAACCACCCCCTAATCACAAACAAATAATAATAAAATAATAATGAAACAATTATTTCCCCCACCGACTTCCCTAAAACAAGGGGAAAAAAATTAGGAAAAAAAAAAGTGAAAAAGAAAAATTCAGACACACACCTAAAATCCTTTGGTCTTTTGTTTGTCACACATACAAAAAGCTGCCTTGGCTCAATAATCTATGCATTAAGACCGTACAAAGATCCCCGCAATCTACGGTCAAACACGATGGGACAATCTAGTGGTGCTGACACGTGCACTCCCCAAGAGGCCCCACCATACTCGTGCTCCCACGTGGACACATGTACTACTTGTCGGTAATCGATTAACCTCCCCCATTTGGTACCGAAACAAAAAAAATAGTACCACGTGGAGGCATCGGAATGGTGAATGTGGTTGTCCTAGATATACCTGTCCGTACATGAACTGTGGTGTGCGTGTGCTTTGGTTGTGTGCTAGTTTTTGCCATCTTTGGGAGTTGCTGCGTTTGCTATTTATGGAGGAGAGACTTTAGGATTAAGATGGATGATGAGATGAGATCAGAATTTTGTATTTCCCAAGCGTAGAGTAGATTAGATTCATTTTTTAGATTTACAATATGTGTAGTGTAGGGGACCAGTCCACTCTCACTTCCCTCTATACCCTACTCCTTGTCATCTCTTCATAATTTAATTGTTTGGTTTGAAATTCAAGATACGGGTTATCACAAATTTTTTTTCCCATTTTAAGACTACTAAGGAAACTTCCACTTATGGTAACAACAATCTCACTAGTGTTTGTACTATATCATCATAGAGAGAGAGAGAGAGTGTAAATAACACAATGTGTTGATAAGGAAATCACATATGGATTCCCAAATTAGATTTTTCTTTCAAGAATACTCTCTTATTTGAACAAGACTTAAAATGTGAAACATGACCTACTTACTATGTCTATGTCCTATGACCAGCTAGCGAAATTGATCAAAGGTGTTCCAGAGATTAAGTTAGACAACAATGACTAGGAGAGATTTTGACAAAATAAGGGAATGTTTTTGCATAATTTTGTCTTGAACTCCATGTGAAGCTCTCTTTATTAAGGCTAAATTTGAAATTTCACCTTCTCCTGAAATTGGGGATCAGACCAATTGCCTCATTCCTCTTGGAAGGCCGAAAGTGAAGTGGGTGAAGAACAATACCCCTTCCTTAATTT